>JZKD02S1675013.1:332617-349853 GCA_000966675.3 Picea glauca
TGCAAATTTTTGACGAGTTATAACTGTAATGATTTGACTTTCATATTTGAAAATAAGAATAAAGATGTATCTCTTTTTGTTTTCTGATGAATCTTTTTTATTGTTTCTTTTTTTGCTTTATTTGTATGTGAATCACTATACATTGGAAATTTTTATTAAATGTTGTCATTTTTTTCCCTTCAAATGTATGAAAATATGAAAGAAAATGATATATATTTTTTTTTAAATTTAGACCTTTTTTGTTCAATTATGTCCATAAAAATGCTTTATTTGACATGTTATTTTAAGGAATATGTACCAAAATGTATAGGTTTTTTATGATATATGGCTATAAAATGTGTATTTTTTTTATAAGTATTTAAAATTAGTGTTATTTAACTACAATGTTTATTTATTTATTGAAGTAAAGGTAAACAATGTGTTAAAAATGATGTTTTCCACTATATTTAAAAAGTATGGAACAATAAATTAATTAAGAAGACAAAATTCTATGAAAAATCGTAACTTCGAAAAAGTAAATGGTAAAAAACAGTTTTAAGATTGAAAGAAGCATGAAAAAAAGACTAAAAATGGAGTTGAATAAAAACAATATATATATATATATATAGAAAAAATTGAAAATAGATGAAAAATGAGCATTTAAAAAAATAACGTGGAAACATTGGGGATCGAAAAATTAAAAATATCAAAAATCATCTAAAAACGGAGAGGGGGTGCTACCGGTAGCACCATTTTTAAAAACGAGAACTCTGGAGAGTTCTCATTAAGTTGGTAACTATGTTAAAATCAGAAATACGAATTGCTTGATATTAATAAACTTCAGCACATTGCGCGCGGTTACAAAGTACAATAACTAAGATGAGCTTCGGCTCCAATGACTTCTTCTATTGACTCTACAGACACAAATCTTATGCTCAGACTTCTTCAACTCCTCAGATGTTGTTAATCTTCTACCTCTTTGCCTCTTCTCCGTATTACTCTACATCATCATCATCTCTACTAACTAAAGACTCAGACTTATATGGACTCCAGCTGAGACTTCCTACAGAATCTAAGACTGAATTAACATTAAAAACTACCATTAATATGACTGACTCTTCAACCACTCTACTGAACTTGAGAATATAAAGATCGACTATATTTATAGCTTCTCTGCTTTCCGACTGACTTTGAGTAAACATGAGACTTTTCACTTGCAGACTGTCAGACTAATTGACTGACAATTCATCTATTGACAGATTGACTAAAAGAAAAATTGAGGGAGACATGAAGATCTCACTGACTTGTAATTACTATTTCCAACACTCCCCCTCAATTATAAGTAGATGGGATTACAAAAAGAAAATTACATAAAAAATTTGAATTTTTTTTATTTTATTTTACTATCACTCATCTGTTATTGCGTAGATGCTGAAATGCATCTCTTGCTAAAGCCTTTGTAAAAACATCTGCGATTTGTTCTTTTGACCTACAAAATACTAAACAGATATCTTTGTCTTTTACCAATTATTTGATAAAGTGATACATTGTATCAATATGTTTAGTTTTTTAGTGAAACACATGATTCTTTGATAACATGATGGTTGAATTGTTGTCACAAAATACTGTTGTTGGTTCCTGTTGTTCCTGCAACAAATCTTTTAACATTCTTCTCATCCAAACTGCTTGACAAGTTGCACTTGTAGTTGTGACGTACTCTTCTTCTGTTGAACAAAGAGTCACTATGGGATGCTTCCTTGATGCCCATGATACTATACATGTTCCAAAATGAAATGTGTACCCAAAGGTACTTTTCCTGTCTTCTATGTTACCTCCACAATCACTGTCAGTGTATCCAATGAGTCTGAAATCTTATGAAGTGGAGTACTTAATGCCAAAATCTTTTGTTCCATTCACATATCTCAAGATTCTCTTTCCTGCCTTCCAATGTGATTCTTTTGGAGTTTCCATGAACCTTTAAATTAGACTAACTCCATACATAATATCATATCTCTTGCTAAAGCCCATGTAAAAATGTTTGTGACTTGTTCTTTTGACCTACAAAATACTAAACAAATCTCTGTGTCTTTTACCAATTCTCTGATAAAGAGATACCTTGTATCAATATGTTTAGTTTTCTTGTGAAACACATGATTCTTTGATAACATGATCTGAATTGTTGTCACAGAATACTATTGTTGGTTCCTGTTGTCCCTGCAACAATTCTTTAAACATTCTTCTCATCCAAACTGCTTGACAAGTTGCACTTGTAGCTATGACATACTTTGCTTCTGTTGAAGAAAGAGTCACTATGGGATTCTTCCTTTATGCCCATGATACCATACTTGTTCCAAAATGAAATGTGTACCCAAAGGTAATTTTCCTATCATCTATGTTGCCTCCACAATCACTGCCAGTGTATCCAATTAGTCTGAAATCTTCTGAAGTGGAGTAATTAATGTCAAAATCTTTCATTCCATTCACATATATCAAGATTCTCTTTCCTTCCTTCCAATGTGATTCTTTTGGAGTTTCCATGAACCTTGAAATTAGACTCACTCCATACATATATCATGTCTTGTCGCTATGAGATACATAAGACTGCCTACCAGTATTTTAAATAGTGTGGGATCCTCCTTGGACCTTTTATCTTCCTTGCTTAAATTCAATCATCTTATGATAGGTGTTGGTGCTGCTTTGGAGCTCATCATATTGACTCTTTTCAATATTTCATGTGCATATTTAGACTGTGAGATAAATATGCCAGTTTTGGACGGATGAACTTCTATTCCCAAAAAATATCTCATTATCCTTAAATCCGTCATTTCAAATTCATCCTTCATGACTGAATTAAATTCTTCTATGCCAAAGTCACCTGTAAATATCAAATTATCCACATATAGAAAAACAATTAGCATATTACCTTGATGATTTTCTTTGATGTACAGTGTTGTCTCATTTTCACTTCTCTGAAATCCATTTTGTGTGAGATAGGAATCTATGCGATTGTACCAAGCTTTGGGTTCTTTATTTAATCCATACCATTCTTTCTTCAATCTGTACACTTTGTCTTCTTGTCTTGGAACCTCATAACCTTGTTGTTCCACATATACTTCTTCTAGATTCCCATTCAAAAATGTTGACTTTGCATCCATCTGATAAACTGACAACTTGTACTACATGGTAATGGCTAACATAGTTATGACTGTGTCCATGTGTGCAACTCGTGCAAATGTTTGAATGAAATCAATTACAGGTTGTTGTGTCAAGCCTCTTGCCACAGACCTTGTCTTGTGCTTCTACACTTTTTCTTCTTCATCTTTCTTGGTTTTATAAATCCACTTGACACTTATGACATCCTTGTCATCAGGTACATCTACCAATTTCCATGTCTGATTGTTCTCTATGTATCTGATTTCTTCATCTGTGGCTTGTGCCCATATATCATCTTTGACAACTTCTTCAAAGGTTAATGGATCATCTATTTGTGAAAACAAAGAAAAAATTGAAAATGAATTGGTTGCGTCTTCATTATATATGTTGCACATACTTCTTGTCTTTCTTGGTAACAAACTTGCTAAAGTTGGAACTGGAGATGTAGAACTACTTGGACTGCTTGCTGGTGTTTGTTGCGCTCTAGGTGTAGATTGTGCACCTGTTTCTCTTACTGGAGTACTCTGCATTGTGATTTACATCATAGTGCCAGATGTAGAAGGGATTGTGCATTGACCTATGCATGGTGTTTGAACCACTTCATCTTTTGTGTCATCATGCTCCATTGCATCAATAATTTTGGTTGTCTTTTCTATGCTTCCATCCCATGCTTCATTCTCCATGAATTAAACATCATGACTGATTATGAATTTTCTTGTGACAGGGTCATACAAGTATCCTTTTGTTTCTTCATAATACCCAACAAATATACATGTTTTTCCTTTGTTGTCCAACTTCCTTCTTATCTATTCTGGAACATGTTTATATGTGACACAACCAAATACTTTTAAGTGCACCACATTATGCTTTAATCTTGTCCAAGATTATTGAGGAAAACTGTTCTTCACACTCTTTGTCGAACATCTGTTCAATATGTATACTGCAGTTGCTACTGCCTAAGCCCAATACTCATTTGACAAATGTTTGGCTACCAACATATTGTGCGCCATTTCCATGATGGTTATGTTCTTTCCTCTGCGACACCATTCTACTGTGGTGTGTATCGTGCAGTAAATTGCTTGTAGATGCCATGAAATTTACAAAAGTTTTGAAATTCTCTTGAAATGTATTCTCCTCCTTTGTCAATTCTTAGACACTTGATGTAATAACCACTTTATTTCTACACAAGTGATTTAAACTGTTGAAAAAAACCCAATGCGTCAGATTTATGCTTTAGAAAATAAATCCATGTCTTTCTTGAGAAATCATCAATGAATGTTAGAAAATATGTACTGCCTCCTATGGATGTTGTTTGCCACACATGTCTGAATGTACTATTTCCAGTGGAGCTTTTTCTCTGTAAGAATTGCCAACTGGAAATGATTATCTGTGTTGCTTGCCAAATATGCATCCTTCACATATCCTCTATGGTTTTTCAATCAATGACAAACCTTTTACCATATCCTTTGTGTGTAGTAGCTTCATACCTCCAAAATTCAAATGTCCAAATCTGAAATGCTATAACCAGGAATCATCATGTACTTGAGATTGGAATGTCTCCTTCATCTCTGCTCCTTTTTCTTCTTTCTTAACAATGTGCACATTATTTTCCTCATTTGAACTGTGTGCACTTTCTGCTGTAAATGCAGTGTCTAATTCCACACTTTTTCCTTTATCAACAACTAGCACTATATTCTTCATCTTGGCTGGCTTCAAATTCAATGGGAACATTCTGTTACTTGTCATCTGTATTTTTGCAATAAGTTGATTGCTTGGGCATTTTCCCATAATCACACAGTAATTATCTTCCAAGTACATTATGTATCATTTCTGTAACAGTTGTCCTGTGCTCATCAGATTATTCTTCAGACCAGAAACATAACATACATCAGACATAAATTTTTGTTCTCCTTGCGTAGTTAAAATGTTTATAGTGCCTTTGCCTAAGAAAATGACTTGGATATCTGTTCCAAGTGTAACCTTGGTTTGGACTAGCTCATCCAAACTAGAAAACAATTATATGTTTCATGTCATGTGGTTATTATAGCCTGAATCTAAATACCAAATGTCACAGGGACTTGCTTGAGCAACATTGCATTCAACTGGTGAAACTATATTAGGCATTTTTACAATGCTAGGCATTGCTACAACGTGCACCATAAACATAGGGTGAGTTTGGTTATTTGTGTTGTTTGATTGATATTGACTTTGTTTGTTTTGATTATATTGTCTTTTTCTGCACTCATATGCATAATGTCCATACCTTTTACAATAATGGCATTGAATCTTTGATTTGTCAGTTCTCTGACCACTTGGATGACTAATACTTAGGTTTTGACCTCTTCCACCAGTATTTCCATAATTGTTACTCTATCCACCTTTGACAAAACTTCTTCCTTTGCTTCTAGAGTTAGCTCTCCAACTTCCTCTTCCATGGCTTATAGATGACTACGCAAAAAATGCATTCTCTAATTACATACTTGACCTATTCAATATGTGTTCATGATTAATGAGGGAAGCTTGCAGTTCATCTAGGCTAAACTGACTCAAGTATTTGCTCTCTTCTAGAGTCACAACAAGGGTATCAAATTTAGGAGGAAGACTCCTAAGTACCTTCTCAACAATTTTTCTGTCCTCTATGGTTTCACCATGAGACTTAATATGATTTATCATTCCAATGACATGGGTGTAGAATGACTCTACTGTATTTGTATATTTCATTGACATAGTTTCAAAATCTCTTCTAATAATTTGTCATTTTGCAGTCTTTACTTTTTCCATAGCTTGATAAGAGGTTTGTAATATTTCCCATGCTTCCTTGGCTTGCTTTGTTGATGCAACTCTTGGAAGTATTCTCTCTTGCATGGATTGATGTATGTAAAACAACGCCTTTCCATCCTTCTTTCTTTGATCTTTCAAGACATCTTTCTCAACTTGTGTGAGGGAATTATATGTTACTTGATCTACCGGTTCCCCATATCCATTCTCGACTATCTCCCATACATATTGAACTCGGAACAACGCCTTCATGGTGAATGACCACATCTCATAATTCTTTCCTATAAAAGGGGGAGGTTGAAGATTTGAGGTTGAATCCATTTTCAATAGAGTTTCTTCTCTAGAACTTGTTCTGATAGAACCTGTTTTTGATCAAATAGCTTTGATATTGGGTCTTGGATCCACTGTGCAATGGTAAAAACTTGGATCCACAGCATGCAATGAAACTGTGTGCAACGCAGTGACAAAATAATGTGTGCCACAAGTTTATTCACTGAATCACTCAGGACTTGTCGCGGAGTTCACAGGCTACACAAAATGCTACGCACTGTAATATAAAACACTTTCAAGAACAATTTATAAATGCGAAATAATAGACTGCTATGCTTAGCACATAAAATCAGAAATACGAATTGCTTGATATTAATAAACTTTAGCGTATTGCACGTAGTTACAGAGTACAATAACTAAGATGAGCTTCAGCTCCAATGACTTCTTCTACTGACTTTACAGACAAAAAACTTGTGCTCGGACTTCTTCAACTCCTTAGCTGTTGCTGCTAATCTTCTACCTCTCCATCTCTTCTCTGTATTACTTTGCATCATTATCATCTCTACTAACTAAAGACTTAGACTTATATGGACTCAGACTGAGACTTCCTACAGAAGCCAAGACCGACTTAACATTAAACACTACCATTAATGCGACTAACTCTTCAACCACTTAACTGAACTCGAGAAGATAAAGATTGACTATATTTATAGCTTCTCTGTTTGCCGACTGACTTTGAGTAAACGTGCGACTTTGCACTTGCAAATTGTCAAACTAAATATCTAACAATTCGGCTACTAACAAACAAATTAGCAGAGACATGAAGATCTCACCGACTTGTAATTACTATTTCTAATAGGATATACATTAACCAAGTGTCTTACTATCCGGAGTTAATCCCTACATTGATGAAGTGGTTGGGCATTTCCATGCTTGGGGATTTTCCTACTGCTTGGAGCTAAATCCCCACACTCATCAAGTGCCCTAGTATCAATTGCTTAAGCTGAGAGATTGTTACTAATGAATGTAATATAGCCGAGGACTTGTTGGACATTGTCAAACATGTCTGCCCAGAACAAACAATACAACCTGCCAATACTTTCAACTTTCCACCAAAATGCATTTGTAACAGGTACTCCTCTCCACGATAAGGTGGTTGTGCATGAAGGTATTATTTTAATACTCATCATGAATCTAAACTTAATATCTCATCCTTATCATTGAAGTGTTGAACACGTTGAACGTGGAAAAAATTCACTGTAACCACAATCCTTAACTAATTTATTTCAATTACAAAATCTAGCCTGCATTAATTAGTTGTTGTCGCAGCGAAGATTAAGACCGCAAAATTTGTCAAAACTGGTTATTGTCAAACTTCACTATAAAAGGATAAAGTGTTGACGTACTTGACAACTATATTATGTGTAAAAATGATTGCTTGCTGCATGAAGTGAAGCAAATCGAAGGCGATGATAATCTTGTAGAGATCAATTCATTTATAATTAAAAAAAGATAGGCAACTGAGAGAATTAATGTGTCCATTTATCTCCACTCCCTTGAAACGTAAAGGGGGATGCACGCAGTCTACTCTGCACAATGCAGTTTAAAATACTATGCACCAAACTGACTACGCGACAGAGTTCTCAAGATCACTGCGCAGTGCATAGACTGCCAGATTGTTGCGCTTTGTGAATACACACACTAAATAGAATGATTGGCGAATGCAGAATATAATAGAGAAATAACACAAAAACTTGTCAGAAACACAAAATACTTGATATTAATGAACTTCGGCGCAATGCGCTCTTATTACAAAATACAGTGACAAAATGAGCTTCAGCTCTGATACTTCTTCTGTCAACTCTTCAGTTGTTTCTAGTTCTTGAACTGCTTCTCTGTATCCCTCTCTCATTTTCTCTATGTCTCTATCTATTCATCATATATTCTAACTAAGAAACTCAGACTTATATAAAATTCCTTTAGAAGCTAAGACCGACTCAACATTTAACTCAACCATAATTACGACTGACTCTTCAACCACTTAATTTAATTTGAGAATATAGAATTTGCCTTCATTTATAGTTCTCCTGCTTGCCGACTGACTTTTGAGTAAGTATGCGACTTTACACTTGCAGAATTGTCAAACTGTCTGACTGACATTTTGACTACTGACAGATTTCGACTGACAAACAAATCGATGGAGACATGAATATCACACTGACTTGTAATTACAATTGCCAACACTCCCCCTTAATTATAAGTTGGTGGAGTTACAAAAGAAAAATAACATCAAAAATTTGAGTCTTCATTTTACTGTCACTCATCTATTACTGCACGGATTCCCAGACTACTGCATAGATGTTGAAATGCATCTCTTGCTAAATCCTTTGTAAAAATGTCTGCAATTTGTTCTTTTGACTTGCAAAATTCTAAGCAGATCTCTTTGTTATTCACCAATTCTTTGATTAAATGATACCTTGTATCAATGTGCTTGGTTTTCCTGTGAAACACATGATTCTTTGATAACGTGATGGTTGAATTGTTGTCACAGAAAATTGTAGTTGGTTCTTGTTGTTCCTTCATCAAATCTCTTAACATCATTCTCATCCATGCTACTTGACAAGCTATGCTTGTGGCTGCGAAGTACTCTGCTTCTGCTGAAGAAAGTGTCACTATGGGCTGCTTCCTTGATGCCCATGATACCATACCTGTTCCAAAATGAAATGTGTACCCATAGGTAATTTTCCTGTCATCAATACTTCCTCCACAATCACTGTCAGTGTATCCAATGAGTTTGAAATTTTCTGAAATGGAGTACTTTATGCCAAAATCTTTTGTTCCATTTACATATCTCAGGATTCTCTTTCCTGCTTTCCAATGTGATTCTTTTGGAGTTTTCATGAACCTTGAGATTAGACTCACTCCATACATAATATCAGGTCTTGTCACTGTTAGATACATAAGACTACCTACCAGTCTTATAAACAGTGTGGGATCTAGTTTGGACCCTCTATCTTCCTTGCATAGCTTTAATCTTGTTATGACAGGTGTTGGTGTTGCTTTTGAATTCACAATATTGAATCTCTTCAATATTCCATGCACATACTTGCACTGTGAGATAAATATACCAGTTTTGGACTGGTGCACTTCTATTCCCAGAAAATATCTCATAAGTCACAAATCAGTCATTTCAAATTCATCCTTCATGACTGACTTTAACTCTTCTATGCCAAAATTACCTGGAAATATCAAATCATCCACATATAAACAAATAATTAACACATTACCTTGCTAATTTAATTTGATGTACAATGTTGGCTCATTTTTGGTTCTCTGAAATCTATTCTGTGTGAGATAGGAATCTATGTGACTGTACACAACTCTCATAGCTTGCTTTAATCCATATAGTGCTTCCTTTAATCTGTATACTTTGTTTTCTTGTCCTGGAACTTCATAACCTTATTGTTGTTCCACGTATACTTCTTCTTCTAAGTTTCCATTCAAGAATGTTGATTTTACATCCATCTGATAAACTGGCCATTTGTACTGCGTGGCAATTGCAAACACGGTTTTGATTGTGTCCATGCGTACAACTGGTGCAAATGTTTCATTGTAATCAATTCCAAGTTTTTGTATAAAGCCTCTCACAACTAATCTTGCCTTGTACTTTTGTACTTTTCCTTCTGCATCTTGCTTGGTTTTATAAATACACTTGACACTTATGACATCCTTATCATCAGGTACATCTACCACTTTCCATGTTTGATTATTCTCTATGCACCTGATTTCTTCATCCATGTCTTGAGCCCATACTTCCTCTTTAATAGCTTCTTCAAAAGTTAATGGATCATCTATTTTTGAAAACAAAGAAAAGACTGAAAGTGAATTTGCTGTGTCTTCATTATAGATGTCGCGCAAACTTCTTGTATTTCTTGGTAACAAACTTGCTAATGTTGGATCTGGAGAAGTAGAAGTATTCAGACTGCTTGTTGGTGTTTGTTGCGCTCTAGGTGTGGACTGCGCACTTGTTGTTCTTACCAGAGTATTCTGCGTGGTAATTTGCGTTGTAGTGCCAGGTGTAGATGGAGTTGCACAGTGTCTTGTGTATGGTGTTTGAAACACTTCATCCTCTGCGTCATTATGCTCCATTGTGTCAATTATCTTTATTGTCTTTTCTATGGTTCCATCCCATGCTTCAGTCTCTACGAACTGAACATCACGGCTAATTATGAATTTTCTTGCAACAGGGTCATACAACTTGTATCCTTTTATTTCTTCAGAATACCCAACAAATATACATTTCTTCCCTTTGTTGTCCAACTTCCTTCTCAAATCGTCTGAAACATGTGTGTATTCGACGCAACCAAAAACTCTTAAATGTGCCACATTATGCTTTGATCCTGTCCATCCTCCCTATGGAATTCTATTCTTCACACTCTTTGTCGGACATCTATTCAAGATGTATACTGCAGTTAGTACTGCTTCATCCCAATACTCATTTGACAAATGTTTGGTTGTTAACATACCGGGCGACATTTCCATGATGGTTCTATTCTTTCTTTCTACGACACCATTATGTTGTGGTGTGTATCGCACGGTAAATTGCTTGTAGATGCCACTATCTTTACAAAAGTTCTAAAATTCTCTTGACATGTATTCTCCTCCTCTGTCCGTTCTTAGACACTTGATGTAATAACCACTATGTTTCTCCACAAGTGATTTAAACTGCTGAAAACAACCCAATGCGTCATATTTATGCTTTAGAAAATAAATCCATCTCTTTCTTGAGAAATCATCAATGAATGTTAGAAAATAAATAATGCCTCCTATAGATGGAGTTTGCATTGGTCCACAAATATCAGAATGTATTATTTCGAGTGGAGTTTTTGCTCTATAAGACTTGCCAACTAGAAATGATTCTCTGTGTTGCTTGCCAAATATGCAACCTTCACATATCCTTTCTGGTTTTTCAATCAATGGAAAGCCTTTTACCATATCCTTTGCATGTAAGAGTTTCAGACCTCCAAAGTTCAAATGTCCAAATCTGAAATGCCATAGCCAGGAGTCATCCTGTGGTTCAGATTGGAATGTTGCCTTCATTTTTGCGTCATTTTCTCATTTATTGATACCGTGTGCACTATTTTCTTCATTAGTACTGTGCGTGCTTTCTGCTGTAAATGCAGTGTCTAATTGTGCACCTTTTATTTTGTCAATAGTTTGCATTGTGTTCTTCTTCTTGACTAGCTTTAATGTCAACGGGAACATTCTGTTACTAGTCATCTCGATTTTTGCAATAAGTAAATTGCTTGGGCTTTTATCCATAATCACACAGTGATTATATTCCATGTAGATTCTGTATCCTTTTTGTAATAGTTGTCCTGTACTCATCAACTTATGCTTCATACCAGAAACATAATATACATCAAACATAACTCTCTCTTCTCCTTGTCTGGTTAAAATATTTATACTGCCTTTGCCTAAGAAAGTGACTTGGATATCTGTTCCAAGTGTAACCTTGGTCTGGACTGACTCATCTAAACTAGAAAACAATTCTATGTTTCCTGTCATGTGGTTACTGCAGCCTGAATCTAAATACCATATGTCACATGGACTTTCTTGAGCAACATTGCATTCAACTGGTGACACTATATTAGACATTTCTTCTGCGCTAGACATAACTAAAACACGCACCATAAACATAGGTCAATTTTGGTTATTTGCGTTGTGTGGTTGATATTGACTTTGCTTGTTCTGATTATATTGTCTCTTTTTGCACTCATATGCATAATGTCCATACTTTTTATAGTAATGGCATTGAATCTTTGATTTGTCAGTTTTTTGACAAGTTGATGGGTTGGTACTTGGGTTTTGACCTCTTCCACCAGTGTTTCCAGGATTGCTACTGCATCCACTTCTGTCAGAATTTCTTCCTCTGCCTCTAGAGTTATCTCTCCCCCTTCCTCTTCCACGACCTATAGATAACTGTATGGAAAAAGAGTTTTCTAATAACATATTTGACCTATTCAATCTATGTTCATGATTGACAAGGGAAGTTTGCAGTTCATCTAGACTGAACTGACTCAGATCTTTTCCTTATTCTAGAGTTACAACTAGAGTATCGAATTTAAGAGGAAGACTTCTATGCATTTTCTCAACAACTTTTCTATCATCTATGATTTCACCATGAGACTTAATTTGATTTATCAGTCCAATGACATGTATGTAGAAAGAATCTACCATGTCTGAATCTTTCATTGACATAGCTTCAAAATATCTTCTAAGAATCTGAAGTTTTGTAGTTTTTACTTTATCCATACCTTCATAAGAGGTTTGCAATATATCCCATGCTTCCTTGGCTTGCTTTGTTGATGCAACTCTTGGAAGTATGCTCTCATGCATGGCTTGATGTATATAAAACATCGCCTTTTCATCATTCTTTCTTTGTTCTTTCAAGACATCTTTCTTAGCTTGTGTGAGGGCATTATATGCTACCCGATCTATCGTTTCAACATAACCATTTTCAACTATTCCCATACATCTTGACCTTGGAAGAAATCCTTCATGGTCAAGGACCACATCTCATAGTTCTTGCCTGTAAAAGTGGGAGGTTGCATATTTGAGGCATAAGCCACCTTTTTTTTTACTTTCAACAGAGTTTCTTCTCTGAAAAACGTGTTCTGGTAGAACCTTCTTTGATACCTAATTGAAAGGTAAAGAGGTATGTGCACAGTCTACTCTCTGCAACATAGTTTAAAATACTGCGCACCAAACAGGCTACGCGACAGAGTTCTCAAGATCACTATGCAGTGCAAAGACTGCCATATTGTTGTGCTTTGTGAATACACACACTAAATACAATGATTTACGAATGTAGAATATAATAGAGAAATAATACAAAAACTTGTCAGAAACAAAAAATACTTGATATTAATGAACTTCGGCGCAATGCACTCTAATTACAAAATACAATGACAAAATGAGCTTCGGCTCTGATACTTCTTCTGCCAACTCTTCGGCTGCTGCTAGTTCTTGAACTACTTCTCTATATCCCTCTCTCCTTTTCTCTATGTCTCTATCTATTCATCATATATTATAACTAAGAAACTCAGAATTATATAAACTTCCTTCAGAAGCTAAGACCAACTCAACATTTAACTCAACCATAATTACGACTGACTCTTCAACCACTTAATTTAATTCGAGAAGATAGAATTCGGCTTCATTTATAGTTCTCTTTCTTGTCGACTGAATTTTGAGTAAGTATGCGACTTTACACTTGCAGACTTGTTAGACTATCTAACTGACATTTTGACTACTGACAGATTTCGACTGACAGACAAATCGACGGAGACATGAATATCACACCAACTTGTAATTACAATTTCCAACACTCCCCCTTAATTATAAGTTGGCGGAGTTACAAAAGAAAAATAACATCAAAAATTTGAGTCTTCATTTTACTGTCACTCATCTGGCACTACGCGGATTCCCAGACTACTGCACAGATGTTGAAATGCATCTCTTGCTAAAGCCTTTGTAAAAATGTTCGTAGTTTGTTCTTTTGACTTGCAAAATTCTAAGCAGATCTCTTTTTTATTCACCAATTCTTTGATGAAATGATACCTTGTATCAATATGCTTGGTTTTCTTTTGAAACACATGATTATTTGATAACATGATGGCTGAATTGTTGTCACAGAAAATTGTAGTTGGTTCCTATTGTTCCTTCATCAAATCTCTTAACATCATTCTCATCCATACTGCTTGACAAGCTACGCTTGTGGCTGCGACGTACTCTTCTTCTACTGAAGAAAGTGTCACTATGGGTTGCTTCCTTGATGCCCATGATACCATACCTATTTCAAAATGAAATGTGTACCCATAGGTACTTTTTCTGTCATCAATACTACCTCCACAATCACTGTCAGTGTATCCAATGAGTTTGAAATTTTCTGAAATGGATTACTTTATGCCAAAATATTTTGTTCCATTCACATATCTCAGGATTCTCTTTTCCGCTTTCCAATGTGATTCTTTTGGAGTTTCCATGAACCTTGAGATTAGACTCACTCCATACATAATATCAAGTCTTGTCACTGTTAGATACATAAGACTGCCTACCAGTCTTTTAAACAGTGTGGGATCCACCTTGGACCCTCTATCTTCCTTGCTTAGCTTTAATCCTATTATGACAGGTGTCAGTGCTTCTTTTGAATTCACCATATTGAATCTCTTCAATATTCCATGCACATACTTGGACTGTGAGATAAATATACCAGTTTTGGACTGGTGCACTTCTATTCCCAAAAAATATCTCATAAGTCCCAAATTAGTCATTTCAAATTCATCCTTCATGACTGACTTGAACTCTTCTATGCCAAAATTACCTGTAAATATCAAATCATTCACATATAAACAAACAATTAACACATTACCTTGTTGATTTGATTTGATGTATAGTGTTGGCTCATTTTTACTTCTCTGAAATCTATTCTGGGTGAGATAGGAATCTATGCGACTGTACCAAGCTCTCAGAGCTTGCTTTAACCCATATAGTGCTTTCTTTAATCTGTATACTTCGTTTTCTTGTCTTGGAACTTCATAACCTTGTTGTTGTTCCACGTATACTTCTTCTTCTAAGTTTCCATTCAAGAATGTTGATTTTACATCCATCTGATAAACTGGCCATTTGTACTGCGCGACAATTGCTAACATGGTTCTGACTTTGTCCATGCGCGCAATTGGTGCAAATGTTTCATTGTAATCAATTCCAAGTTGTTGTGTAAATCCTCTCACAACTAATCTTGCCTTGTACTTCTGTACTTTTCCTTCTACATCTTGCCTGGTTTTATAAATCCACTTGACACTTATGACATCCTTATAATTAGGTACATCTACCACTTTCCATGTTTGATTATTCTCTATGCACCTGATTTATTCATCCATGCCTTGTGCCCATACTTCCTCTTTAACAACTTCTTCAAAAGTTAATGGATCGTCTATTTGTGAAAACAAAGCAAAGACTAAAAATGAATTTGTTGTGTCTTCATTATAGATGTCATGTAAACTTCTTGTCTTTCTGGGTAACAAAATTGCTAATGTTGGATCTGGAGAAGTAGAAGTATTCAGACTATTTGTTGGTGTTTGTTGCACTCTAGGTGTGTACTGTGCACTTATTATTCTTACCGAAGTATTTTGCATGGTAATTTGCGTTGCACTGCTAGGTGTAGACGGAGTTGCGCAGTGTCCTATGTATGGTGTTTGAAACACTTCATCCTTTGTGTCATTATGCTCCATTGTGTCAATTATCTTTAATGTATTTTCTATGATTCCATCCCATGCTTCATTATCTACAAACTAAATATCGCGACTGATTATGACTTTTCTTTTGACAGGGTCATACAACTTGTATCCTTTTGTTTCTTCAAAATACCCAACAAATATACATTTCTCTCCTTTGTTGTCCAGCTTCCTTCTCGGTTCATCTGGAATATGTGTGTATGTGACACAACCAAAAACTCTTAAATGTTCCACATTATGCTTTGATCCTATCCATTATCCCTGAGGAATTCTATTCTTCACACTCTTAGTCGGACATCTATTCAAGATACAGACTGCCTACTAGTTCAACCCAATACTCGTTTGACAAATGTTTGTTTGTTAACATACTGCGTGCCATTTCCATGATGGTTCTATTCTTTCTTTCTGTGACACCATTCTATTCTGGTGTGTATCACATGGTAAATTGCTTGTAGATGCCATGATCTTTACAAAAGTTCTGAAATTCTCTTGACATGTATTCTCCCCCTATGTTTGTTCTTAGACACTTGATGTAATAACCACTCTGTTTCTCTACAAGTGATTTAAACTGCTGAAAATAACCCAATGCGTCAGATTTATACTTTAGAAAATAAATCCATGTCTTTCTTGAGAAATCACCAATGAATGTTAGAAAATAAATACTACCTCCTATAGACGGAATTTGCATTGGTCCACAAATATCATAATGTATTATTTCCAGTGGAGATTTTGCTCTGTAAGACTTGCCAACTGGAAATGATTCTCTGTGCTGCTTGCCAAATATGCAACCTTCACATATCCTTTTTAATTTTTCAATCAATGGTAAGCCTTTTACCATATCCTTTGAGTGTAAGAGTTTCAAACCTCCAAAGTTGAAATGTCCAAATCTAAAATGCCATAGCTAGGAGTCATCCTATGTTTTAGATTGGAATGTTGCCTTCATTTCTGTGCCATTTTCTCCTTTATTGATACTGCGCACACTATTTTCTTCATTAGTATTGTGTGTGCTATCTGTTGTAAATGCATTGTCTAACTGTGCACCTTTTCTTTTGTCAATAGTTTGCCCTATGTTCTTCTTCTTGACTGGCTTTAATGTCAATGGGAACATTCTGTTACTTGTCATATGGATTTTTTCAATAAGTAAATTGCTTGGGCTTTTATCCATAATCACGCAGTGATTATGTTCCATGTAGATTCTGTATCCTTTTTGTAATAGTTGTCCTATACTCATCAGATTATGCTTTAGACCAGAAACATAATATACATCAGACATAACTCTCTCTTCTCCTTGTCTGGTTAAAATATTTACACTGCCTTTGCCTAAAAGAGTGACTTGGATATCTATTCCAAGTGTAACCTTGGTCTGGACTGACTCATCCAAACTAGAAAACAATTCTATGTTTCTTGTCATGTGGTTACTGCAACCTGAATCTAAATACCATATGTCACATGGACTTGCTTGAGCAACATTGCATTCAATTGGTGACACTATATTAGACATTTCTTTTGCGCTAGACATAGCTACAACGCACGCCATAAACATAGGTCGATTTTTGTTATTTGTGTTGTGTGGTTGATATTGACTTTTCTTGTTCTGATGATACTGTTGGATTACTGAGAGGGGGGGTGAATCAGTAATAATGTAATTACAATCCTTTTTCTTCAAATGTTATATCAATGTAGAATTATTATCCAAAAATGAGCAGTAATAAATAAACAATCACACACATGAACAGTACACCAGTGTTTTACGTGGA
>JZKD02S1675013.1:356280-367887 GCA_000966675.3 Picea glauca
TATGCATTCTCATCAAGGACAATACATATTATATTACATCAATCATCAATCAATCAATCCTTTGACATCAATCAATCAAACCATTGGCATCAATGACAACATGATCCAACAGATACTGTCTCTTTCTGCACTCATATGCGTAATTTCCATTCATTTTATAGTAATGGCATTGAATCTTTGATTTGTCATTTTTTTGACAAGTTGACTGGCTGGTACTTGGGTTTTGATCTCTTCCACCAGTGTTTCCAGGACTGCTACTGCATCCACTTCTGTCAGAATTTCTTCCTCTTCCTTTAGAGTTAGCTCTCCCCCTTCCTCCTCCACAGCCTATAGATGACTGTATGGAAAAAGAATTTTCTAATGACATATTTGACCTATTCAATCTATGTTCATTATTGACGAGGGAAGCTTGTAGTTCATCTAGACTGAACTGACTCATATCTTTTCCTTCTTCTAGAGTTACAACTAGAGTATAAAATTTAGGAGGAAGACTTCTAAGCACTTTCTGAACAAATTTTCAAATATCTATGATTTCACCGTGAGACTTAATTTGATTTATCATCCCAATGACGTGTGTGTAGAAAGAATCTATCGTGTTTGAATCTTTCATTGACATAGTTTCAAAATCTCTTCTAAGAATCTGAAGTTTTGCAGTTTTTACTTTATACATACCTTGATAAGCGGTTTGTAATATATCCCATGCTTCCTTGGCTTGTTTTGTTGATGCAACTCTTAGAAGTATGGTCTCATGCATAACTTGATGTATATAAAACAATGCCTTTCCATCCTTCTTTCTTTGTTCTTTCAAGACATCTTTCTTAGCTTGTGTGAGGGTGTTATATGCTGCCTGATCTCTCAGTTGAACATAACCATTTTTTACTATCTCCCATACATCTTGACCTTGGAACAAAGCCTTCATGTTCAAGGACCACATCTCATAGTTCTTGCTTGTAAAAGTGGGAGGTTGCATATTTGAGTTAGAAGCCATTTTTTTTTGCACAGACTGCCAGATTGTTGCACTTTGTGAATAAACACACTAAATACAATTATTTACGAATGCATAATATAATAGAGAAATAACACAGAAACTTGTCAGAAATACAAAATACTTGATATTAATGAACTTCGGCGCAATGCGCTCTAATTACAAAATACAATGACAAAATGAGCTTCGGATCTGATACTTCTTTTGTCGACTCTTCAGCTGCTTATAGTTCTTGATCTGCTTCTCTGTATCCCTCTCTCCTTTTCTCTATGTCTCTATCTATTCATCATATATTCTAGCTAAGAAACTTGGACTTATATAAACTTCATTCAAAAGCTAAGACCAACTCAACATTTAACTCAACCATAATTAGGACTGACTCTTTAACCACTGAATTTAATTTGAGAAGATAGAATTCGGCTTCATTTTTAGTTCTCTTGTTTGCTGACTAACTTTTGAGTAAGTATGCGACTTTACACTTGCAGACTTGTCAGAATGTCTGACTGACATTTTAACTATTGACATATTTCAAACGACAGACAAATCGGCGGAGACGTGAAGATCGTACCAACTTTTAATTACAATTTCCAACACTCCCCCTTAATTATAAGTTGGTGGAGTTACAAAAGAAAAATAATATAAAAAATTTGAGTTTTCATTTTACTGTCACTCATTTGTTACTGCACAGATTCCCAGACTATTGCGCAGATGCTGAAATGCATCTCTTGCTAAAGCCTTTGTAAAAATGTCTGCAATTTTTTCTTTTGACTTGCAAAATTCTAAGCAGATCTCTTTGGTATTCACCAATTCTCTGATGAAATGATACCTTGTATCAATGTGCTTGGTTTTCTTGTGAAACACATGATTCTTTGATAACATGATGGCTGAATTGTTGTCACATAAAATTGTAGTTGGTTCCTATTGTTCCTTCATCAAATCTCTTAACATCCTTCTCATCCATACTGCTTGACAAGTTGCGGTTGTGGCTGCAACATACTCTGCTTCTGCTGAAGAAAGTGTCACTATGGGTTGCTTCCTTGATGTCCATGATACCATACCTATTCCAAACTGAAAAGTGTACCCAAAGGTACTTTTTCTGTTATCAATACTGCCTCCACAATCACTGTTAGTGTAACCATTGAGTTTGAAATTTTCTGAAATGGAGTACTTTATGCCAAAATCTTTTGTTCCATTCACATATCTCATGATTCTCTTTCCTGCTTTCCAATGTGATTCTTTTGGAGTTTCCATGAACCTTGAGATTAGACTCACTCCATACATAATATCAGGTCTTGTCACTATTAGATACATAAGACTGCCTACCAGTCTTTTAAATGGTGTTGGATCCACTTTGGACCCTCTATCTTCCTTTCTTAGCTTTAATCTTGTTATGACAGGTGTTGGTCTTTCTTTTGAATTCACTATATTGAATATCTTTAATATTTCATGCGCATACTTGGACTGTGAGATAAATATACCAGTTTTGGACTGGTGCACTTCTATTCCAAGAAAATATCTCATAAGTCCCAAATCAGTCATTTCAAATTCATCCTTCATGACTGACTTGAACTCTTCTATGCCAAAATTACCTATAAATATCAAATCATCCACATATAAACAAACAATTAACACATTACCTTGCTGATTTGATTTGATGTACAGTGTTGGCTCATTTTCGCTTCTCTGAAATCTATTCTGTGTGAGATAGGAATCTATGCGATTGTACCAAGCTCTCAGACTTTCTTTAATCCATATAGTGCTTTCTTTAATCTACATACTTTGTTTTCTTGTCCTGGGACTTCATAACCTTGTTGTTGTTCCACGTATACTTCTTCTTCTAAGTTTCCATTCAAGAATGTTGATTTTACATCCATCTAATAAACTGGCCATTTGTACTATGCGAAAATTGCTAACATGGTTCTAACTGTGTCCATGCACACAATTGGTGCAAATGTTTCATTGTAATCAATTCCAGGTTGTTGTGTAAAGCCTCTCGCAACTAATCTTGCCTTGTACTTCTATACTTTTCCTTCTGCATCTTGCTTGGTTTTATAAATCCACTTGACACTTATGACATCCTTATCATTAGGTACATCTACCACTTTCCATGTTTGATTATTCTCTATGCACCTAATTTCTTCATGCATGGCTTGCGCCCATACTTCCTCTTTAACAACTTCTTCAAAAGTTAATGGATCATTTATTTGTGAAAACAGAGCAAAGACTGAAAATGAATTTGTTGTGTCTTCATTATAGATGTCGCGCAAACTTCTTTTCTTTCTTGGTAACAAACTTGCTAATGTTGGATCTGGAGAAGTAGAAGTACTCAGACTACTTGTTGGTGTTTGTTGTGCTCTAGGTGTGGACTGTGCACTTGTTGTTCTTACCAGAGTATTATGTGTGGTAATTTGCGTTGCACTGTCAGGTGTATATGAAGTTGTGTAGTGTCATGTGTATGGTGTTTGAAACACTTCGTCCTCTGCGTCATTATGCTCCATTGTGTCAATTATCTTTACTGTCTTTTTTATGGTTCCATCCCATGCTTCATTATCTATGAACTGAACATCGTTGCTAATTATGAATTTTCTTGCGACAGGGTCATACAACTTGTATCCTTTTGTTTCTTCAGAATACCCAACAAATATACACTTCTCTCCTTTGTTGTCCAGCTTCCTTCTCAGTTCATTTGGAACATGTGTGTATGCGATGCAACCAAAAACTCTTAAATGTGCCACATTATGCTTTGATCCTGTACATTCTTCCTGAGGAATTATATTCTTCACAGCCTTAGTCGGACATCTATTCAAGATGTATATTGCAGTTGCTACTGCTTCAGCCCAATACTCCTTTGACAAATGTTTGGTTGTTAACATATTGCATGCCATTTCCATGATGGTTCTATTCTTTCTTTATATGACACCATTCTGTTGTGGTGTGTATAACGCAGTAAATTGCTTGTAGATGCCATGATCTTTAAAAACGTTCTGAAAATATCTTGACATGTATTCTCCCCCTATGTCTGTTCTTAGACACATGATGTAGTAACCACTCTGTTTCTCCACAAGTGATTTAAACTGCTGAAAACAACCCAATGCGTTAGATTTATGCTTCAGAAAATAAATCCATGTCTTTCTGGAGAAATCATCAATGAATGTTAGAAAATAAATACTACCTCCTATAGACGAAGTTTGCATTGGTCCACAAATATCAGAATGTATTATTTCCAGTGGAGATTTGCTCTGTAAGACTTGCCAACTGGAAATGATTCTTTGTGCTGCTTGCCAAATATTCAACCTTCACATATCCTTTCTGGTTTTTCAATCAATGGTAAGCCTTTTACCATATGCTTTGCGTGTAAGAGTTTCAGACCTCCAAATTTGAAATGTCCAAATCTGAAATTCCATAGCCAGGAGTCATCCTGTGTTTCAGATTGGAATGTTGCCTTCATTTTTGCGCCATTTTCTTCTTTCTTGTTACTGCACACACTATTTTTTTCATAAATACTGTGTGTGCTTTCTGCTGTAAATGCAATGTCTAACTGTGCACCTTTTCTTTTGTCAACAATTTTCCATGTGTTCTTCTTCTTGACTGGATTTAATGTCAACGAGAATATTATGTTACTTGTCATATGGATTTTTGCAATAAGTAAATTGCTTGGGCTTTTATTCATAATCACACAGTGATTATCTTGCATGTAGATTCTGTATCATTTTTTTAACAGTTGTCTTGTACTCATCAGATTATGATTCAGACCAGAAACATAATATACATCAGACATAACTCTCTCTTCTCCTTGTCTAGTTAAAATATTTCTACTGCCTTTGCCTAAGAGAGTGACTTGGATATATGTTCCAAGTGTAATCTTGGTCTGGACTGACTCATCCAAAATAGAAAACAATTCTATGTTTCTTGTCATGTGGTTAATGCAGCCTGAATCTAAATACCATGTCACATGGACTTGCTTGAGCAACATTGCATTCAACTGGTGACATTATATTAGACATTTCTTCTGCGCTAGACATAGCTACAATGCGTGCCATAAACATAGGTCGATTTTGGTTATTTGTGTTGTGTGGTTGATATTGACTTTACTTGTTCTGATTGTATTGTCTCTTTCTGAACTCATGTGCATAATTTCCATTCTTTTTATAGTAATGGCATTGAATCTTTGATTTGTCAGTTTTTTGACAAGTTGATTGGTTGGTACTTGGGTTTTGACCTCTTCCACCAGTGTTTCCAGGACTGCTACTGCATCCACTTCTGTCAGAATTTCTTCCTCTGCCTCTAGAGTTAGCTCTCCCCCTTCCTCTTCGACGGCCTATAGATGACTATATGGAAAAATCATTCTCTAATGACATATTTGACATGTTCAATCTATGTTCATTATTGACGAGGGAAGCTTGCAGTTCATCTAGACTCAACTGACTCATATCTTTTCTTTCCTCTAGAGTTACAACTATAGTATCAAATTTAGGAGGAAGACCTCTAAGCACTTTCTCAACAAATTTTCTATCATCTATGATTTCTCCATGAGACTTAATTTGATTTATTAGTCCAATGACATGTGTGTAGAAAGAATCTACCGTTTCTGAATCTTTCATTGACATAGTTTCAAAATCTCTTCTAAGAATCTGAAATTTTGCAGTTTTTACTTTATACATACCTTAATAAACGGTTTGTAATATATCCCATGCTTCCTTGGCTTGTTTTGTTGATGCACCTCTTAGAAGTATGCTCTCATGCATGACTTGATGTATATAAAACAATGCCTTTCCATCCTTCTTTCTTTGTTCTTTCAAGACATCTTTCTTAGCTTGTGTGAGGGCGTTATATGTTGCCTGATCTGTCAGTTCAAAATAACCATTTTTTACTATCTCCCATACATCTTGACCTCATAACAAAGCCTTCATGGTCAAGGACCACATCTCATAGTTCTTGTTTGTAAAAGTGGGAAGTTGCATATTAATGAACACAAAATACAAAATACAGAAACTTGTCAGAAACACAAAATACTTGATATTAATGAACTTCGGTGAAATGCGCTTTGATTACAAAATACAGTGACAAAATGAGCTTCGTCTCTAATACTTCTTCTGTCAACTCTTCACCTATTGCTAGTTCTTGAACTACTTCTGTGTATCCCTCTCTCCTTTTCTCTATGTCTCTATCTATTCATCATATATTCTAGGTAAGAAGCTCAGACTTATATAAACTTCTTTCAGAAGTTAAGATCGACTCAACATTTAACTCAACCATAATTAGGACTGACTCTTTAACCACTTAATTTAATTCGAGAAGATATAATTCGACTTCATTTATAGTTCTCTTGCTTGCCGACTGAATTTTGATTAAGTATGTGACTTTACACTTGCAGACTTGTCAGACTGTCTGACTGACATTTTGACTACTAACAAATTTCAACCAACAAACAAATCGACAGAGACGTCAAGATCACACCGACTTGTAATTACAATTTCCAACACTCCCTCTTAATTATAAGTTGGTGTAGTTACAAAAGAAAAATAACATCAAAAATTTGAGTTTTCATTTTATTGTCACTCATTTGTTACTACGCGGATTCCCAGACTACTCTGCAGATGCTGAAATGCATCTCTTGTTAAAGCCTTTGTCAAAATGTCTGCAATTTATTCTTTTGACCTGCAAAATTCTAAGAAGATCTCTTTGTTATTCACCAATTCTCTGATGAAATGATACCTTGTATCAATGTGTTTGGTTTTCTTGTGAAACACATCATTCTTTGATAACATGATGGCTAAATTGTTGTCCCAAAAAATTGTAGTTGGTTCATGTTGTTCCTTCATCAAATCTCTTAACATCGTTCTCATCCATATTGCTTGACAAGTTGCACTTGTGTCTGCAACGTACTCTGCTTCTGCCGAAGAAAGTTATACTATGGGATGCTTCCTTGATGCCCATGATACCATACCTCTTCCAAAATGAAATGTGTACCCAGAGGTACTTTTCCTGTCATCAATACTGCCTCCACAATCACTGTCAATGTATCCAATGAGTTTGAAATTTTCTTAAATGGAGTAGTTTATGCCAAAATATTTTGTTCCATTCACATATCTCAGGACTCTCTTTCCTGCTTCCCAATGTGATTCTTTTGGAGTTTCCATGAACCTTGAGATTAGACTCATTCCATACATAATATCAGGTCTTGTCACTGTTAGATACATAAGACTGCCTACCAGTCTTTTAAACAGTGTGGAATCCACTTTGGACCCTCTATCTTCCTTGCTTAGCTTTAATCCTGTTATGACAGGTGTTGGTGCTGCTTTTTAATTCACCATATTGAATCTCTTCAATATTTCATGCACATACTTGGACTGTGAGATAAATATACCAGTTTTGGACCGATGCACTTCTATTCCAAGAAAATATATCATAAGTCCCAAATCATTCATTTCAAATTCATCGTTCATGACTGAATTGAACTCTTCTATGCCAAAATTACCTGTAAATATCAAATCATCCACATATAAACAAACAATTAACACATTACCTTGTTGATTTGATTTGATGTACAGTGTTGGCTCATTTTCACATCTCTGAAATCTATTCTCTGTGAGATAGGAATCTATGCGACTGTACCAAGCTCTCGGAGCTTGCTTTAATCCATATAGTGCTTTCTTTAATTTGTATACTTTGTTTTCTTGTCCTGGAACTTCATAACCTTGTTGTTGTTCCACGTATACTTCTTCTTCTAAGTTTCTGTTCAAGAATGTTGATTTTACATCCATATGATAAACTAGCCATTTATACTACGTGACAATTGCTAGCATGGTTCTGACTGTGTCCATATACACAACTGGCGCAAAAGTTTCATTGTAATCAATTCCAGGTTGTTGTGTAAAGCCTCTCGCAACTAATCTTGCCTTGTATTTCTGTACTTTTCCTTCTGCATATTGCTTGGTTTTATAAATCCACTTGACACTTATGACATCCTTATCATTTGGTACATCTACCACTTTCCATGTTTAATTATTCTCTATGCACCTGATTTCTTCATCCATGGCTTGTGCCCATACTTCCTCTTTAACAACTTCTTCAAAAGTTAATGGATCACCTATTTTTGAAAACATAGCAAAGACTGAAAATGAATTTTTTGTGTCTTCATTATAGATGTCACGCAAACTTATTCTCTTTCTTGGTAACAAACTTGCTAATGTTGGATCTGGAGAAGTAGAAGTATTCAGACTACTTGTTGGTGTTTATTACGCTCTAGGTGTGGACTACGCACTTGTTGTTCTTACCAGAGTATTCTATGTGGTAATTTTCATTGCACTGTCAGGTTTAGACGGAGTTGCGTAGTGTCCTATGTGTGGTGTTTGAAACACTTCATCCTCTGCATCATTATGCTCCATTGTGTCAATTATCTTTACTGTCTTTTCTTTGGTTCCATCCCATGCTTCATTATCTACGAACTAAACATCGTGGCTGATTATGACGTTTCTTGTGATAGGGTCATACAACTTGTATCCTTTTGTTTCTTTAGAATACCCAACAAATATAGATTTCTCTCCTTTGTTGTCCATCTTCCTTCTCAGTTCATCTGGAACATGTGTGTATGCGATGCAACCAAAAACTCTTAAATGTGCCACATTATGCTTTGATCCTGTCCATGCTCCCCATGGAATTCTGTTATTCTTAGTCTTAGTCGGACATCTATTCAAGATGTATACTGCAGTTGCTACTGCTTCAACCCAATACTCATTTGACAAATGTTTGGTTGTTAACATACTATGTGCCATTTCCATAATGGTTCTATTATTTCTTTCTGTGACACCATTCCGTTGTGGTGTGTATCATGCGGTAAATTTCTTGTAGATGCCATGATCTTTACAAAAGTTCTGAAATTCTCTTGACATGTATTCTCCCCCTATGTTTGTTCTTAGACACTTGATGTAATAACCGATCTGTTTCTCCACAAGTGATTTAGACTGCTGAAAACAACCCGATGCATCAAATTTATGCTTTAGAAAATAAATCCATGTCTTTCTTGAGAAATCATCAATGAATGTTAGAAAATAAATAATGCCTCCTATAGAGGGAGTTTGCATTAGTCCACAAATATCAGAATGTGTTATTTCCAGTGGAGATTTTTCTCTATAAGGCTTGCCAACTGGAAATGATTCTCTGTGCTGCTTGCCAAATATGAAACCTTCACATATCCTTTATGGTTTTTCAATAAATGTTAAGCCTTTTACCACATCCTTTGTGTGTAAGAGTTTCAAGCCTCCAAAGTTTAAATGTCCAAATCTAAAATGCGATAGTCAAGAGTCATCCTGTGTTTCAGATTAGAATGTTGCCTTCATTTCTGCACCATTTTCTGTAAATTTTAAACCTGCGAAGTAAAGCAATGCATATAGAATCTTAAGCAAGACAAAAATTAATCAATGTCTCATACACAGAGTACATAGAGATTTTATACCGAAAACTCTCAACTGGGAAAACCTTTATTATATTCATTATACCTCGAATTTCACCATTCACCATACAATATATACAATGTTTTTAGGTATTCCGTAGATACCAAAGCCCTAATCCCTTAATCCAGGATTAATTTACAAAACTGCTAAAAATAGCAAAATCCACTAAAAATAGAAAAAAACCGCCCAAAAAAAAATTTGGGGGCACTGCCCTAAACACTACACGTAACTAGGGCGGGGCATACCTGTCATATCTGACGCACCCACACACATACATGCAAAGAATATAACACATACCCAACATTCTCCCACTTGTTGTTTTCTTTGCATCCAGGGGTCCAGGGGATTATATAGTCAACGATCCAGGGAAACAATGCTCATTGTTACTCTACACCAGGAGAACTTTTCTGTGCTCACAGACTTTGTCAATGAATCTACAACATTCTTCAAAGTGTCAACCTTTTCCAGTAACACCTTCTTTTCCTCAATCATGTCTCTCACAAAGTGATATTGAACATCAATATGCTTTGTCTTCGAATGATAAGCTGGGTTCTTTGCCAGGAATATTGCACTCTAACTGTCATAATCTAATCTCATTGCTTTTTGTACCAACCCAATACCTAAACACAATCTTTGTAACCATACTGCTTCCTTGCTTGCATGAGAGGCTGCCATGTATTCAACTTCTGTAGTTGAGAGTGCCACTACAACCTGTCTTTTGCTCATCCAACTGATTGCTCCTCCAAATAGTTTAAACACATACCCACTTGTAGATCTTTTGCGATCTAGATCTCTAACCCAGTCTGCATCAACAAAGTCATTCATGTCCACCACTTTGTTTAATCCCAGTCTTCCTTGGTAGCAAAATCCATAATTGGTGGTGCCATGAAGATACCTGAAGACCCTCTTTACTACTGTCCAATGCTCCTTTCCTACTTTTGACATATACCTTCTCAAAACTCCCACTGCATATGCAATGTCTGGTCTAGTACAAACCATTGCATACATCAAACTTCCAACTGCACTGGCATATGGAACATGGGACACGTCCTCTTCTTCTTCCTGTGTCTTGGGACACTGATCTGTAGATAAATTTACACCTATAGGAATATGAACCTTGATTGGTTTACTTCCATGCATATTAAACCTTTGCAATATCGTCTCAACATATTTTCTTTGATTCAACCAAAGTTTCCTATTTACACGATATCTTTTAATCTCCATTCCCATAATGAAGTTAGCAGTATCGAGATCCTTCATGTCAAATTTGAAGGATAGCTGCGATTTCACCTCCTTGATAACATCCATGTTATTTTCTACCAACAACATGTCATCAACATACAACACTACATAAATGAAGTGATTACCAACCTAGTTGGAATATACACAGTGATCAGCCCTGTTTCTTACAAATCCCAATCCAAGGATGTATGTGTCAAACTTTTGGTACCACATTCTAGGTGATTGCTTTAGACCATATAGTGACTTCTTTAGCTTAAAGACCAACTCTTTCTTTCCCTTCACTACAAAGACTTATGGTTGCTTCATGCAGATTTCTTCCTCCAGATCCCCATGTAGGAATGTTGTCTTCACATCCATCTGTTCCACTTCAAGATCAAAAGAAACAACAATAGATAAAAGAAATCTAATAGAAGTTAACTTAGCAACAGGAGAAAAAATCTCACGAAAGTCATTTCCCTCTACTTGGGAATAACCTTTTGCATCATCCAACTCAAGCTCTATTTTCTCAGGTTCGTCTCGCGTTGGTGGGAATTCCTCGCGTGGAGTTTTATCATCCAACACTGATGAAGGTGATCGATTGACTAGGTAACATGTTGTACCCACTGCCTCTGCCCAAAATTCTTGTCCTAACCCGACACCGCTGAGCATGCTCCTTTCTTTTTTCATTAGTGTCCTATTCATCCTTTCTGCAACTCCATTTTGTTGAGGAGTGTATGGAGTAGTCTTATGCCTTGCTATACCACACTTCTTACAGAATTCTTCGAATTCATTTCAACAGAATTCTCCACCATTGTTTGTTCTCAATACCTTTGTTTTCTTCTCTGTCTGATTTTCTACTAGAGCCTTAAACTCTTTAAATTTATCAAATACCTCAGATTTCTTTCTAAGAAAATAAATCCATGTGTTCCTTGAAAAATCATCTATGAA
>JZKD02S1675013.1:377837-389354 GCA_000966675.3 Picea glauca
GTAGAAGAAATGTGTAAATAAAAATCAATGAAATAATGCTAAAACAAAGTTGTTAATGTGCAAGTGTTTAAATAAATTGTTAATTGCTTAGCATCTTGTGGATGGGTGCTACATAGCGACATTCTCGGATCCATGCCTCTTTTGGAAATCTTCCTTGGGATAACTTGTAATCTCCACCTTCAACCCTATACTCTATTCATTTTCCATTTTATGCGTTGAAGAAACAAGGAACAAACTCTAACAAAGTATATTCAATGATGATCTGTAGAATTCAAAGTTTGATTGCATATATTTACCAAATATACCATAAGAAATCTACGTCTGATATATTATTGTTAGATAGAGCTAGAAGAAACAATTCCATACGAAATCATGTTTGACCCACTGGAAAAAAAATTTAGTCACCAATTTGAGCATAACCCCAATGATTCTCGCGGCTCCAAAAATATGCGTGGATGGTCTTGTTGCTCGTCGACAAGGGTTTCTACCCAAGAAACGTGATTGCGACTTCAATCTGTGCATGGATGGCCTTTGATTCTCTTGTCTGCAGGAGAATAAACCATATTACTTCCTTCTCTACACAATAGGTCACTGCAAATGGTCTCAAGTCTTATTTGCATCCAAATGACCAACGAATGAACTCTCCTTTCCTCAAGCTTTGATACCATTTGTTGTGTAGTGAAATAAAATAAAAAATGTGCAAGAAACATAACAATTTTACATGCTTTGATACCATTTGTTGTGTAGTGAAATAAAATAAAAAATCGCACAAGAAACATAACAATTTTACATGGTAAAACCCTTAGAAGGGAAACATACATGGGACAATGAAAACATGTATTTTTATTGATAAAAAAACATGAAAATTACAAATTCTCAGGAGCAACATTATAATCCATTGCAAAATATAATATGCCTCTATGGGATAAAATTTATAATCAGTGCTTCCACCGACTGAATTAAGTTTCAAACTACCAGATCCAAATATTGGGTTAATTAGTTGTGATCTGGTTGAAATCCTACACAAAAATCCGTTGATGATTGTCCCCCGTTCAACATGTTATTAATGAATGCAATATAATTGAGGAATTTTTGGACATTGTCAAACATGTCTACATCCATAAAAACAAAATAATATACAACCTGCCAATAATTTCATCTTTCCACCAAAATGCATTTGTAATAGGCACTTCTTTTCAATATAAGGTGGTTGTGGATGAAGGTGTTATTTTAATACTCTTCATGAATCTAAACTTAAGATATCATCCTTATCATTGAATTTTTACAGATGTTGAACATGGAAAAAATCATTGTAACCACAATCATTAACTAATTTATTTCAATTACAAAATTTAGCCCTCTTTAATTAGTTTTCGTAGCCACAAAAATTAAGACCACAATTTTTTTCAAAACTGGTTATTGTCAAACTTCACTACAAAAGGAAAAAGTGTTGACGTACTTGAGAACCATATTACATGTAAATGATTGTTTTTTTCCTGGAAGGAAACAAATCAAAGGCGATTAAGGATCAAAATTGAGCACGTCGCAATGCATCAAAAGACTCATAGCACATTACATAAGTGCCTTAAAAAATGGCCATTCAATTCTCATTTTCATTTTTACCCATTTTTGAAGAAGTGCAAAGTGTATATTAAAATTTCATAAGAAGGGTTATTCTTCAAACTGCCCATCACTTGCATGCTTTTAATGAGTGACACATCCATGGATAAAATTTTTTATGTTGCAACTTGTGTTGAAGTTATGATTAAGTTTTGAAGTGGGGGATTTGGCAGCGGGTGAAGTGACATAACTTAGAAGTCAACGTCCTAACTCTCTGCATAGTAAATGCATGATACTACATAGAATTTTAATACTAATGGTGAAAAGAAGGAATGACTCAAGAATCAAATGACCTCCCTTTCACACTACATTGATTCCATAATTTTTGTACAAATAAATTTCTTAACAATATCGTATTACATTTGAATGGAAAATGAATAAATGTTGAACTCATCTTGTCTTGCAATTTGTTTTTAATTAATATTACCTATCTATTTCTATTTGTTTTCTAGAATATCATTTAATATTACCTATCTATTTTATCAAACTGATCCGGATTGGTTCATTATATTATTTTTCATCTATCTCCGTACTTTTTGGGTGCAAAAAATGTAGGAATCAACTTGCATGGCCATTTCGGCGACTGGTCCAAATTTGAAAATTTGCGTCCAAAAAACCATTTGAAATATTTCAGAGACATTTTGGGGCATCAAACGACACTTTTTTTTGTCCAAAAATTACTATGTAGGAAGATTATATATTATACACACTGATACCTTTCCAATGATGCAGATCGTACATCAAGCAAAGTTTGTATGAGAAAGTTATGCCTCCCATATGTTGACTTACAGTTGAGTTGTGGTTGTCAGATCGTACATCAATCAAAGTTGTGATCAACGGAGTCAGGGAGATACTCTACTGGGATAATAAATATATATGCCCCCCACTCCCATTATGGATCAACGCCTACTCATTTGTAAATACCAATAAATCCCAAGATGAAGTGGATATATTAATTTCATACCACTTCGAAGAAGAGACATTTAGGAGGCACGACCCAAAAAAGGTGGTCAAGGAACACTTTGCCACGTACAGAATACCCTTGGATTACACTTCGGCCATATGGGAACAAGAGGAGATACATTGTGGCATAAGAACATACGATGAAGTCATTTCCAAAAGAAAATTCAAACCCTTCGGGAGAATTGCAGATGAAGAAAGATCTCGTGAGGAGGCCATGAAGAAAGATGAAGAAGAGGAAACAATGAAGACATCTAATGCAATTACATATGTGAAATTATGATCAATAGAAGAAGAGGAGATGGTAGCAGACAAGAAAAGGATAAATAAGGAAAAAATCCACAAAAAGAAGAGGAAAACTGATGAAACTAAAGATAGATACAAAGATGATGCAACAGTAGCAACAAAAGCATAAGCAGAAGAAAAGCTAGCTGTTGAAAAAGAAGTTGAACAAAAGGTAGCAGCTAGAAGAGTTACAACAAAACCAACAACAACAAAAGTAGCACAAAAAGAAGCAAATGAAGACACAAAAAAGGAAATTCAAGAGGAGAAACATAAAAAGGAAGAAGAAGTAATGAACGATGATGCATCATTGATGGACATCAATATCCCAAAGATATCAACAATAGCTGCTAGTAGACATATTCAATTTGGTTGGTTAGGTCTAGGGATTTGTACCCCATTCAAACCAAGAAAAGTGCCCAACTTGAAGAAGGTCACATATGATAAGACCATGGGTAAGATTGTACAAGAGAAAATAAGGAATTTCTCGGTCACGAGAGGCAATACAATGTCAGTCCTCATGCATAACTTGGTGACAAGGAATAATAGTGAGGACCCAATCTCCATAGCTTCTACTGACACTGCTTTCACTACAACAATGGAAGAAAATGTCTAAAATGTATGCCATCAAAATCTAGAGAAGGATGCATGAATCAAAGAGCTATAAGAACAAATCAAGCAGGTGGATATAGATGAGAGAAATCTGCAAAGCTTCAAAGCTAGTGTAGAGAAATTCAAGGAAAAACTAGAAGATGCCATCATAGATATGTATGCCCACCTACACTTGTTTCAACAGATAACAACCACTATTATAGAACAACAAAGCCAAGTTCATGCCAAAAACACTCAGTTCAACACTGTTAAGGAATGCATAGGAAATTTTGACAGATGGATCACTAAGAATCTGGATGCGCAAGTTGAGATTCCACGCCCCTCAAGCATAGACATAAAGTTTGATCTCACTTCACTAGATCACCACCAACAATCTAGGCATATATTAGATAGAGAGACAACCAACTCAATGGAAATATGTTCATGACTGCATAAGGTTACACAAGACTTGACAAGAAAGTGTTGTCTCCCTCCCTTGGAAGAACTCAAAATTACTCTCATTATGGAACAATTGTTAGAGAATGTACAATAGAGTACAAGTCGCAGGAGATAGATAATTGAATCGGTCTCCAAGGTGACGATGGATTTGATTGAACAACACCTCATTCAATCCACCAAATCCCGCACCATGATCTAAAAATTCATGTCCACCCTCAAAAAGACACGCAAACTCTCAGCGACAACACGACCATGCATGAAGATGCTCTCGAGGAGTTGGCATATTGCTGGATCATATCACTTTACGATCAATTAGATATATGGAATGCCTACATCCAAGATAGGAATACATAGACAAGACATAACAACTAAATTTGGATTTGTTGTTAACTATATCTTATTTTCTCTTTTTCAAATCTCTTTCAACTTCGCCTTTTTCCTCACACGTGTTAAACAACTAGTAAGGTAAGTTGAAAGGTCTTTTGTAATTGATTATTGAGGAACCCAAGAAGAAATTTTCAGGAGTTAGTAATAATTTTATAAATAACGAAAGAGACCCATTTTGAGGAGGCTCTTAAAGCTTTATATAAACTTGAGAAACTACTTTCTGAGAAAATACTTGGTTAAATAATATATATTTTTGATAGAGAGAAAACTTATGTGTGTTGTTGTTTTTTGTGAACTACTTCCAACATAATCTTTGTTGTTCACTTGGGCTGTAAGAACATGTTTTCTTATAGACTTTTCTGAAGTAGATAATGTTACTCTTACATTTTTTGTTATTCTTTCTCATATTTAATGCTGTGATCATATGAGTTGTTAACGTATGTAGAAATATGACTTAGAATTTTATGGTTATACATTTGTGTGCATGTGTTATCTAACTTTGCACCTCCATGGCATCTATATGAATGGGGTGTTTTGCAGAGTTTAGTTTCATTTTAGGTCATCTGATTACTACCATTCACTCCTAGCTAAGGTGGGATATATTAGAGTATATTAGTTTTTAGATAGTCTTCATCTACAACTTTCATTTACATAAATATCCATCCACCCAACATCATAACCAGTAATGGCAGTCGACCTAGAATCTGGATGGGTCTCCTAAACCAAAAAATTCATAGTCTGATTGGGATTGTGTACCGGGGAGTACCCCTTACTGGTGCAAGGAATTTATGTCCCGTCAACACAACCATTCTCTTACATTTAGGCACATAATAGAAAAGACTTAGGAAAATAAAGACAAAGAATTATGGTGCTCTTTTGTCTACTTCAAAAACTTCATTACCATCCAATATAAACTTTGGGAGTGGTTGGCAAGAATGGAGGGAAACAATACATAGGTTATATGAGCATGTAAAATCTAGAATTAGGGGTACAAAGTGACTTGGAAATGACATTGGGGTGACATAGGATTGCATCCTCTCCTCTCCCCCACACTAATCGGTCTCTACATAAATGAATTGAAAGAGTGAATGAATAGGAAAACTGGGTTGGGTGGGCATGAACATGAACATGGGAAACACTAAGATAGTAGTATTTTCTCTCAAAAGAAGATAAAAAACAAAAAATCATTGTCAAAGGTGAAATGCTAAGGATAACCCAAACTAGAAGTATTTGTGACTAGGTTTCAATGAGAAGCTAAGTTGGGATACATGCACAATGAAGAATTTATAGGGAGGGAGGGAAGCTATTTTCCTCCTCCAAAATAAATGCATGGAAAGATAGATTTGGGACTGCCAAATGTTGTACTCTCTTTTCAAAAACTCACAACCCGATACTCATATATAGATATAGATTATGGGGAAATATATATTTGGGGTTGCCAAATGGTATGCTCTCTTTTCAAAAACTCACAACCCAATACTCCTATATTATGGGGGTCAAGCATATCTAGAAGCAAATGGAACTAGTTTTAACTAGTGAAAAAACACTTAAATCACATGTTGCCTAAGAGTAAAATAAAAATCCCCTTATGTGATACTTCTACCCAAGACAAGAATATAGTTCTTATCCACTCATGTAAATTTTATGCAGGCGCATACACAATAAAATGTAGTCAGGTAATAGGGCTCCACTTTGACACTTCTAGGCATCATTGGATTTTTCATTTATTGGGAAGAATGAAGATAAGTATTACCTTGAGGAATGAGAATGACCTAGATGAAATGGAAAACCAAAAACGTTCAGCTCGTCTACAAAGATATGTGCATGTTCATTTAGATGAGTATTTAGAAAATGATCCTAGACATATAATTGTTCACCATTCAAATGGAATTATCATTTTTGTTTTACTTATTCGAGCGAATTTGGTAACTATGATTTTAATTTCAGAGGATGGATCATCCAATCGATCTTCAACGCTCTTTTTAAACATTTAGTATATTTTATTGGCCCACGTTTTTTAACAAGGAATGTCGATAATCAATGATGTGTAATGGTTGGATATTCAATTACAAGATAAATATTTGGAAATCAATTATTTGATGAGAACGGTAAAAAGAGGAAGAAGACTGGGTTGTCCATAGATCAAAGATTAGAAGATCAAAAAACTGGTAAAGTAGAAGATAAAAAAACGGGTAAAGTAGAAGATCAACAAATTGATGAAAAGAAGAAGGCATTTAGATGTTGACATTCTAATATGTACACATTTAATACTTTCTACTACACGTAAACCAATGTTGGGTTGTAACAAAAAGCAATGAAAACCAATTTCTATTTGGGATAGCATGAAGGACAAGTAAATATTATGTTGAAATTTTCTTAAATAAATAAACACAGTATGGGATATATAAAATATATTCTAAAAGGCAGCTAAAAATATCCTCATATTTCATATCATTGTCAAACTTTCATTTTCATATTACTGTCAAACTTCTATGTAACAAAAGAAAATAATGCCTGAATTGACTACTTTAGGAGAGTTGAGGTATCACAATGATTCCCATAGGGTTTGGACAAATGATTAGATGAGATTAAATGAGGGAATAAACCCCACATTGAACAATTGTTTTACTATGGAGGGATTTCCCTAAGACCTATGATATCTTGGCTCCACTATGCAATGGTAAAAACTTGGATCCGCAACATGCAAGGAAATTGTGTGCAACACAGTGAAAAAATATTGCATGCCACAAGCTTCATCACTGAATCAATTAGGACTTGTCGCACAATTCATAGACTACACAAATGTTGCGCACTGTAATATAAAATGCTTCCAAGAACAATTTATAAATGCAGAATAACAAACTGTTATGCTTAGCACATAAAATCAGAAATACGAATTGCTTGATATTAATAAACTTCAGTGCATTGCGTGTGGTTACAAAGTACAATAACTAAGATGAGCTTCGTCTCCAATGACTTCTTCTATTGACTTTACAGACACAAATATTGTGCTCAGACTTCTTCATCTCCTTAGCTGTTGTTGTTAATCTTCTACCTCTCTGCCTCTTCTCCGTATTACTCTGCATCATCATCATCCCTACTAACTAAAGACTTGGACTTATATGGACTCCAACTGAGACTTCCTACAGAAGCTAAGACCGAATTAACATTAAAAACTACCATTAATATGACTGACTCTTCAACCACTTAACTGAACTCGAGAATATAAAGATTGACTATATTTATAGCTTCTCTGCTTGCCGACTGACTTTGAGTAAATGTTAGACTTTGCACTTGCAGACTGTCAGACTAATTGACTAACAATTCATCTATTGATAGATTAACTGAAAGACAAATTGAGGGAGACATGAAGATCTCACTGACTTGTAATTACTATTTCCAACACGCCCCCTCAATTATAAGTAGATGGGATTACAAAAGAAATTACATAAAAAAATTTGAATTTTTTTTATTTTATTTTACTGTCACTCATCTGTTACTGTGCAGATGTTGAAATGCATCTCTTGCTAAAGCCTTTGTAAAAATGTCTGCGACTTGTTCTTTTGACCTACAAAATACTAAACAGATATCTTTGTCTTTTACCAATTCTCTGATAAAGTGATACCTTGTATCAATATGTTTAGTTTTTTTGTGAAACACATGATTCTTTGATAACATGATGGTTGAATTGTTGTCACAAAATACTGTTGTTGGTTCCTGTTGTTCCCGCAACAAATCTTTTAACATTCTTCTCATCCAAACTGCTTGACAAGTTGCACTTGTAGTTGTGACGTACTCTTCTTCTGTTGAACAAAGAGTCACTATGGGATGCTTCCTTGATGTCCATGATACCATACATGTTCCAAAATGAAATGTGTACCCAAAGGTACTTTTCCTGTCTTCTATGCTACCTCCACAAGCACTATCAGTGTATCCAATGAGTCTGAAATCTTCTGAAGTGGAGTACTTAATGCCAAAATCTTTTGTTCCATTCACATATCTCACGATTCTCTTTCCTGCCTTCCAATGTGATTCTTTTGGAGTTTCCATAAACCTTTAAATTAGACTAACTCCATACATAATATCATATCTCTTGCTAAAGCCTTTGTAAAAATGGTTGTGACTTGTTCTTTTGACCTACAAAATACTAAATAAATCTCTTTGTCTTTTACCAATTCTTTGATAAAGTGATACCTTGTATCAATATGTTTAGTTTTCTTGTGAAACACATGATTCTTTGATAGCATGATCTGAATTGTTGTCACAGAATACTGTTGTTGGTTCCTGCAACAAATCTTTTAACATTCTTTTCATCCAAACTGCTTGACAAACTGCACTTGTAGTTGTGACGTACTCTGCTTTTGTTGAAGAAAGAGTCACTATGGGATTCTTCCTTTATGCCTATGATACCATACTTGTTCCAAAATGAAATGTGTACCCAAAGGTACTTTTCCTGTCATCTATGTTTCCTCCACAATCACTGCCAGTGTATCCAATGAGTCTGAAATCTTCTGAAGTGGAATAATTAATGCCAAAATCTTTTGTTCCATTCACATATATCAAGATTCTCTTTCCTTCCTTCCAATGTGATTCTTTTGGAGTTTCCATGAACCTTGAAATTAGACTCACTCCATACATAATATCAGATCTTGTCGCTATGATATACATAAGAGTGCCTATCAGTATTTTAAACAGTGTGGGATCCTCCTTGGACTCTTTATCTTCCTTGCTTAAATTCAATCATGTTATGATAGGTGTTGGTGCTGCTTTGGAATTCATCATATTGAATCTTTTAAATATTTCATGTGCATATTTAGACTGTGAGATAAATATGCCAATTTTGGACGAGTGAACTTCTATTCCCAAAAAATATCTCATTATCCCTAAATCCGTTATTTCAAATACATCCTTCATGACTGACTTAAATTCTTCTATGCCAAAGTCACCTATAAATATAAAATTATCCACATATAGAAACACAATTAGCATATTACCTTGATGATTTTCTTTGATGTACAGTGTTGGCTCATTTTCACTTCTCTGAAATCCATTTTGTGTGAGATAGGAATCTATGCGATTGTACCAATGATCCGTAGGATCTTTTAATGACTTATGGTTGAGTTTTAATTTTGCATGCGTTAATTAACCATTTGAGAAAAATTAGTGAATAATGAGGAAATAAGAGGAATTATGACAACCATATACACATATGTAGATTTGAAATGAAATAATAGACAATAACCATAACACGCAGATTGATAACGGAGTTCGACACAACTTTGCCTACGTCTCCGAGCCTTTTCTCTGTGGAGGAGGCTTCTTTATTTATGTTCAAAAGATAAAAAGTACATCGCTGCAATGCCAAATGGATACAAGACTAATCTTGTCATGTTCTTCCAGATGACTAGAACCCTGCAAAGAAAACGACACGCAAAATGGACGTCCGGAGCTCCCAGAAATGGTCCGACATTATCTCCTCCTCAAAAGCTTCTCTACATAAAAATGGCTTTAGCTTGGTTTCCCTTCAATATAACTCTGTTCTAACTGCTCCAATGGCTTTAGAGCGTCCAAAAACCCCCATCTGGGCTCTTTCGGCACCTCAATCGGTCGAAAAACGAAGAAGTTAGGCCCCCTGAAAGTCTTCCCCTTCAAGCTTGTTGTCTCTGCATCTACAAAACGCACCCTTGTTGTGTGAACCTGGCACACATGAAATATAAAGCGTGAAAACCCATCACCAGACACAACTACGCCAACGGTGCAAACCGTAAGACGGTTAAGGGCACGCCAGCCCCTAACCGCCTAGGCACCTGGGCATATGCTGTCCTCCATACGACCTTGCATATTGTAAAAAGGGGCTCCGTCTATAGGAAAATAAGGTCACGACACATGGCGGGTAGATTACAACCGTGTGAACCAATTTAAAAAAAAAAAACCTGCACGCATGGTGTAGGGTCACATGTAATAAACGGTGTGCGTCCGGGGGCTGGGCTCCATTCGTAATACAAAATCCCCGCGCACACAATAGGCCAACGGTCATATATGTGAAGTGATACAACCACGGGCCGTATTTAAAACACTCCCCGCACGCGTCATGCATAACCCGTTGGTCATATAAAATACACCAATACAACCGTGGGTCGGGGCTAAGCCTCGGCCCGACCCCCCCCTGCCAACTTAACATTAATGTAAATTTAAATAAATTTAAATTCGTTACATAGTATGAACTACTATGGTGGCGCATTGGCAAGGTGTAATTCACGAAGGCTTTGGTAAATGGGGAGGTCCACGGTTCGAATCCGGTGGACTATATAAAATTTTGAACAACAAACCATTAGCCAATAAAGGGGTGCCACGTGGCATCCCATGACTGGGCCATGTGGCACCATAACATTTGCCAAGAAATTGCCACGTGTCGTCAACTGATTCGACCAACTACCAGCCAATCAAACTGCCACATAACTTTTGCCATGTCATCATACAGATTCTGCCACGTCACCTATACGGCCTCTTCCACATCATCCTGTACGTACTGCCCAGTCAGCGTCCTTTTTTTTGCCTGTTTGACGATTTGAACAGATCGCGATATCTCTCGCTCCCGACGTCTATTTGACAAAGTAAATATACCACCAGAATCATGAAGACGAAACAAACGCAATGGAACTAGTTTCGTCGCATTCCGAGCACTTTCAGTTTTGAGCATTTTTCAAGCCCTATTAGGCTTCTGAATCCGATTTTGGATCACACCTCCCCACAATAAGACCTTTTGGTCCCCAAAAGGTTACTGACCAGTCAACAAGCTCGGGATAGGCCACCCGGCTTGCTCTTTGTCTCTGAACTCTGTCCTGTGCACCTATCTCATCAAGATCAACTGTAACACAATCATGACAACTGACAGTATATTGTTAGCCATTTGAACCCTGTTACATCTTACTGAAGCCACTATCATCCATGTAGAAAACATTGCTAATGACAGTATCAAGAAGACAACTGCACGACATGAACTTATCTTGAAGCAACTTATGATTGATTTTCCATTCAACAACCATATTTTGTTCTTGCTTAAGATCAATTACTTCATTTGAAACAATTATCGGTTTGTTGCATGCTTGCACTACCTTCGTTAATTGTTCCATTGTTTGAAGTGTTTTATTTGCTTTAACATGATGAGCATGAACCACATAATCATGACCTGCTTTAGTGAATTGATATTGATTCTTT
>JZKD02S1675013.1:391210-404752 GCA_000966675.3 Picea glauca
TTAATGTAAATTTAAATAAATTTAAATTCGTTACATAGTATGAACTACTATGGTGGCGCGTTGGCAAGGTGTAATTTGTGAAGGATTTGGTAAATGGGGAGGTCCACGGTTCGAATCCGGTGGACTATACAAAATTTAGAACAACAAACCATTAGCCAATAAAGAGGTGCCACGTGGCACCATAACATTTGCCAAGAAATTGCCACGTGTCGTCAACTGATTCGACCAACTACCAGCCAATCAAACTGCCACATAACTTTTGCCACATCATCATATGGATTCTGCCACATCACCTGTACGGCCTCTGCCACGTCAGCCTCTACGGACTGCCCAGTCAAGGTCCTTTTTTTTGCCTATTTGACGATTTGAACAGATCGCGATATCGCTCGCTCCTGACGTCCATTTGAAAAAGTAAATATACCTTCGAAATCAGGAAGACGAGACGGACGCAATGGAACTAGTTTCATCGCATTCTGGGCAATTTCATTTTTGAGCATTTTTCAAGCCCTGTCAGGCTTCTGAATCCGATTTCGGATCAACCAAGCTTTGGGTTCTTTATTTAATCCATACCGTTATTTCTTCAATCTGTACACTTTGTCTTCTTGTCCTGGAACCTCATAACCTTGTTGTTCCACATATACTTCTTCTTCTAGATTTCCATTCAAAAATGTTGACTTTGCATCCATCTGATAAACTGACAACTTGTACTATGCGGTAATGGCTAACACAATTCTGACTATGTCCATGCGTGCAACTAGTGCAAATGTTTGAATGAAATCAATTCCAGGCTATTTTGTCAAGCCTCTTGCAACTAACCTTGTCTTGTGCTTCTGCACTTTTCCTTCTTCATCTTTCTTGGTATTATAAATCCACTTGACACTTATGACATCTTTGTCATCAGGTACATCTACCAATTTCCATGTCTGATTGTTCTCTATGTATCTGATTTTTTCATCTGTGGCTTTTACCCATATATCATCTTTGACAACTTCTTCAAAGGTTAATGGATCATCTATTTGAGAAAACAAAGCAAAAACTGAAAATGAATTTGTTGCATCTTCATTATAGATGTCACACATACTACTTGGCTTTCTTGGTGACAAACTTGCTAAAGTTGGATCTGGAGATGTAGAACTACTTGGACTTCTTGCTGGTGTTTGTTGCGCTCTAGGTGTAGATTGTGCACCTGTTGCTCTTACTGGAGTACTCTGCATTGTGATTTGCATCATAGTGTTAGATGTAGAAAGGATTGTGCATTGACCTGTGCATGGTGTTTGAACCACTTCATCTTTTGTGTCATCATGCTCCATTGCATCAATAATTTCGACTGTCTTTTCTATGCTTCCATCCCATTCTTCATTCTCCATGAACTGAACATCGCGATTGATTATGAATTTCCTTGTGACAGGGTCATACAAGTATTCTTTTGTTTCTTCATAATACCCAACAAATATACATTTTTTTCCTTTGTTGTCCAACTTCCTTCTTATCTTTTCTGGAACATATGCGTATGCGACACAACCAAAGACTTTTAAGTGTGCCACATTATGCTTTAATCTTATCCAAGCTTCTTGAAGAAATATGTTCTTCACACTCTTTGTTGAACATCTGTTCAATATATATACTGTAGTTGCTACTGCCTAAGCCCAATACTCATTTGACAAATGTTTGGCTACCAACATATTGTGTGCCATTTCCATCATGGTTATGTTCTTTCTCTCTGCAACACCATTATACTGTGGTGTGTATCGCGCAGTAAATTGCTTGTCAATGCCATGAAATTTACAAAAGTTTTGAAATTCTCTTGAAATGTATTCTCCTCCTTCGTCAGTTCTTAGACACTTGATGTAATAACCACTTTGTTTCTCCATAAGTGATTTAAACTGTTGAAAACAACCAATACATCAGATTTATGCTTTAGAAAATAAATCCATGTCTTTCTTGAGAAATCATCAATAAATGTTAGAAAATATGTGTTGCCTCCTATGGATGTTGTTTGCCACACATGTCTGAATGTACTATTTCCAGTGGAGCTTTTGCTCTGAAAGACTTGCCAACTGGAAATGATTCTCTGTGTTGCTTGCCAAATATGCATACTTCACATATCCTCTCTGGTTTTTCAATCAATGACAAATATTTTACCATATCCTTTGTGTGTAGTAGCTTCATACCTCCAAAGTTCAAATGTCCAAATCTGAAATTCCATAACCAGGAATCATCATGTACTTCAGATTGGAATGTTTCCTTCATCTCTTCTCTTTTTTCTTCTTTCTTCACAATGCGCACATTATTTTCCTCATTTGAACTGCGTGCACTTTCTGCTGTAAATGCAGTGTCTAACTGCACACTTTTTCCTTTATCAAAAACTAGCACTATATTCTTCATCTTGGCTGGCTTCAAATTCAATGGGAACATTATGTTACTTGTCATCTGTATTTTTGCAATAAGTTGATTGCTTGGGCATTTGTCCATAATCACACAGTGATTATCTTCCAAGTAGATTATGTATCATTTCTGTAACAGTTGTCTTGTGCTCATCAGATTATGCTTCAGACCAGAAACATAACATACATCAGACATAACTTTTTGTTCTCCTTGCATAGTTAAAATGTTTATACTGCCTTTGCCTAAGACAATGACATGGATATCTGTTCCAAGTGTAACCTTGGTTTGGACCGGCTTATCCAAACTAGAAAACAATTATATGTTTCATGTCATGTGGTTACTATAGCCTGAATCTAAATACCAGATGTCATAGGGACTTGCTTGAGCAACATTGCATTCAACTAGTGAGACTATATTAGACATTTCTACAATGCTAGGCATTGCTACAACGTGCACCATAAACATAGGGCGAGTTTGGTTATTTGTGTTGTTTGACTAATCTTGACTTTGCTTGTTCTGATTATATTGTCTCTTTCTGCACTCATATGCATAATGTCTATACCTTTTACAATAATGGCACTGAATCTTTTATTTGTCATTTCTCTGACCACTTGGATCACTGATACTTAGGTTTTGACCTCTTCCACCAGTATTTCCATAACTATTACTCTATCCACCTTTGACAAAACTTCTTCCTTTTCTTCTAGAGTTAGCTCTCCCCCTTCCTCTTCCATGGCTTATAGATGACTACGCGGAAAATGCATTCTCTAATTACATACTTGACCTATTCAATCTGTGTTCATGATTAATGAGGGAAGCTTGTAGTTCATCTAGGCTAAACTAACTCAAGTCTTTGCTCTCTTTTAGAGTCACAACAAGGGTATCAAATTTAGGAGGAAGACTCCTAAGTACCTCCTCAACAATTTTTCTGTCCTCTATGGTTTCACCATGAGACTTAATATGATTTATCATTCCAATGACATGGATGTAGAATGAATCTACTGTATTTGTATATTTCGTTGATAGAGTTTCAAAATCTCTTCTAATAGTTTGTCATTTTGCAGTATTTACTTTTTCCATAGCTTGATAAGAGGTTTGTAATATTTCCCATGCTTCCTTGGCTTGCTTTGTTGATGCAACTCTTGGAAGTATGCTCTTATGCATGGATTGATGTATGTAAAACAACGTCTTTCCATCCTTCTTTTTTTGATCTTTCAAGACATCTTTCTCAGCTTGTGTGAGGGCATTATATGTTACCTGATTTATTGGTTCCCCATATCCATTCTTGACTATCTCCCATACATCTTGACCTCAGAACAATGCCTTCATGGTGAATGACCACATCTCATAATTCTTTCCTGTAAAAGTGGGAGGTTGAAGATTTGAGGTTGAATCCATTTTCAATAGAGTTTCTGCTCTAGAACTTGTTCTGATAGAACCTGTTTTTGATCAAATAACTTTGATACTGGATCTTGGATCCACTGCACAACGATAAAAACTTGGATCCACAGTGTGCAATGAAACTGTGTGCAACAAAGTGACAAAATAATGCGTGCCACAAGTTTCGTCACTGAATCACTTAGGACTTGTCGCGGAGTTCACAGGCTACACAAAATGTTGTGCACTGTAATATAAAACGCTTTCAAGAACAATTTATAAATGCAGAATAACAGACTGCTATGCTTAGCACATAAACTCAAAAATACGAATTGCTTGATATTAATAAACTTCAACGCATTGCGCGCGGTTACAAAGTACAATAACTAAGATGATCTCCGGCTCCAATGACTTCTTCTACTGACTTTACAGAGAAAAAACTTGTGCTCAGACTTCTTCAACTCCTCAGCTGTTGTTGTTAATCTTCTACCTCTCTGTCTCTTCTTTGTATTACTTTGCATCATTATCATCTCTACTAACTAAAGATTCAGACTTATATGGACTAAGACTAAGACTTCCTATAGAAGCCAAGATTGACTTAACATTAAACACTACCATTAATATGACTAACTCTTCAACCACTTAACTGAACTCCAGAAGATAAAGATTGACTATATTTATAGCTTCTTTGCTTGTCGACTAACATTGAGTAAATGTGCGACTTTGCACTTGCAAATTGTCAGATTGACTGTCTGACAATTCAGCTACTAACAGACAAATTGGTGGAGACATGAAGATCTCACCGACTTGTAATTACTATTTCCAACCGGATATACATTAACCAAGTGTCCTACTATCCAGAGCTAAGCCCTACATTGATGAAGTGGTTGGGCATTTCCATGCTTGGGATTTCCCTACTACTTGGAGCTAAATCTCCACACTGATCAAGTGCCCTAGTATCAATTGCTTAAGCTGAGAGATTGTTACTAATGAATGTAATCTCCACACTGATCAAGTGCCCTAGTATCAATTGCTTAAGCTGAGAGATTGTTACTAATGAATGTAATATAGCCGAGGACTTGTTGGACATTGTCAAACATGTCTTCCCAGAACAAACAATACAACTTGCCAATACTTTCAACTTTCCACCAAAATGCATTTGTAACAGGTACTCCTCTCCACGATAAGGTGGTTGTGGATGAAGGTATTATTTTAATACTCATCATGAATCTAAACTTAATATCTCATCCTTATCATTGAAGTGTTGAACACGTTGAACGTGGAAAAAATTTACTGTAACCACAATCCTTAACTAATTTATTTCAATTACAAAATCTAGCCTGCTTTAATTAGTTGTCGTTACCAGGTACGAGGATGTAGCTCATATGGTAGAGCGCTAGTTTCGCATCCGGGAGAGGCATGGGGTTCGATTCCCCGCATCTCCACTGACTTGATCAGTATTGATGTTCTGGGAGCAGGTACAAAATCAAAATTTATCAGCCAACGGTTTTGAGTACAATTTTATATATGTATTTACGATTTTCATTTTCTAATAGAATTTTTAGTACAAATTAAATTAGTAATTGCTATATTGTAGTTGTTGCAATAGGAGCAACGTTATCATAGATTAACATTGTTCTCGATTGATTTTCAATTATAACATAGCTTTTTACCTGCTAACTTCTTGAGTGCTTTTTCTTTGAATAATGAAGCATAGAATAATCATGGCAAATTGTTTGCTTCCTTTGGTCATACTTGGATGGTGTGGGATGGTGGGAAAATGTCACTTCCCTTCCTTTGACCACATTTTCCTCACATACATAGAAGTGGGTGTTTTCATTTATCTCCACTCCCTTGAAATGTAAAGGGGGATGCACGCAGTCTACTCTGCACAATGCAGTTTAAAATACTATGCACCAAATTGGCTACGTGACAGAGTTCTCAAGATCACTGTGCAGTGCACAGACTGCTAGATTGTTGTGCTTTGTGAATACACACACTAAATAGAATGATTGAGGAATGTGGAATATAATAGAGAAATAACACAAAAACTTGTCAGAAACACAAAATACATGATATTAATGAACTTCGGCGTAATGCGCTCTGATTACAAAATACAGTGACAAAATGAGCTTTGGCTTTGATACTTCTTCTGCCAACTCTTCTGCTGCTGTTGGTTCTTGAACTTCTTCTCTGTACCCCTCTCTCGTTTTATCTATGTCTCTATCTATTCATCACATATTCTAACTAAGAAACTCAGACTTATATAAACTTCCTTCAGAAGCTAAGACCGACTCAACATTTAACTCAACCATAATTACGACTGACTCTTCAACCACTTAATTTAATTTGAGAAGATAGAATCCGCCTTCATTTATAGTTCTCCTGCTTGCCGACTGACTTTTGAGTAAGTATGCGACTTTACACTTGCAGACTTGTCAGACTATCTAACTGACATTTTGACTACTGACAGATTTCGACTGACAGACAAATCGACGGAGACATGAATATCACACCAACTTGTAATTACAATTTCCAACACTCCCCCTTAATTATAAGTTGGCGGAGTTACAAAAGAAAAATAACATAAAAAATTTGAGTCTTCATTTTACTGTCACTCATCTGTTACTACGCGGATTCCCAGACTACTGCACAGATGTTGAAATGCATCTCTTGCTAAAGCCTTTGTAAAAATGTCCATAGTTTGTTCTTTTGACTTGCAGATCTCTTTGTTATTCACCAATTCTTTGATTAAATGATACCTTGTATCAATGTGCTTGGTTTTCTTGTGAAACACATGATTATTTGATAACATGATGGCTAAATTGTTGTCACAGAAAATTGTAGTTGGTTCTTGTTGTTCCTTCATCAAATCTCTTAACATCATTCTCATCCATACTGCTTGACAAGCTATGCCTGTGGCTATGAAGTACTATGCTTCTACTGAAGAAAGTGTCACTATGGGCTGCTTCCTTGATGCCCATGATACCATACCTGTTCCAAAATGAATTGTGTACCCAAAGGTAATTTTCCTATCATCAATATTGCCTCCACAATCACTGTCAGTGTATCCAATGAGTTAGAAATTTTCTGAAATGGAGTACTTTATGCCAAAATATTTTGTTCCATTTACATATCTTAGGATTCTCTTTCCCTCTTTCCAATGTGATTCTTTTGGAGTTTCCATGAACCTTGAGATTAGACTCCCTCCATACATAATATAAGGTCTTGTTGCTGTTAGATACATAAGACTGCCTATCAGTCTTTTAAACAGTGTGGGATCCACTTTGGACCCTCTATCTTCCTTACTTAGCTTTAATCTTGTTATGACAGGTGTTGGTGTTTCTTTTGAATTCACAATATTGAATCTCTTCAATATTCCATGCACATACTTGCACTGTGAGATAAATATACCAGTTTTGGACTAGTGCACCTCTATTCCCAGAAAATATCTCATAAGTCCCAAATCAGTGATTTCAAATTCATCATTCATGACTGACTTGAACTCTTCTATGCGAAAATTACCTGTAAATATCAAATCATCCACATATAAACAAATAATTAACACATTATCTTGTTGATTTGATTTGATGTACAATGTTGGCTCATTTTCTCTTCTCTGAAATCTATTATGTGTGAGATAGGAATCTATGCGACTGTACCAAGCTCTCAGAGCTTGCTTTAATCCATAAAGTGCTTCCTTTAATCTGTATACTTTGTTTTCTTGTCCTAGAACTTCATAACCTTGTTGTTGTTCCACGTATACTTCTTCTTCTAAGTTTCCATTCAAGAATGTTGATTTTACATCCATCTGATGAACTAGCCATTTGTACTGTGCAACAATTGATAAAACGGTTTTGATTGTGTCCATGCGCAAAATTGGTGCAAATGTTTCATTGTAATCAATTCCAAGTTGTTGTATAAAGCCTCTCGCAACTAATCTTGCATTGTACTTCTGTACTTTTCCTTTTGCATCTTGCTTGGTTTTATAAAAACACTTGACACTTATGACATCCTTATCATCAGGTACATCTACCACTTTCCATGTTTGATTATTCTCTATGCACCTGATTTCTTCATCCATGGCTTGTGCCCATATGTCCTCTTTAATAGTTTCTTCAAAAGTTAATGGATCGACTATTTGTGAAAATAGAGAAAAGACTATAAGTGAATTTGGTGTGTCTTCATTAAAGATGTTGCACAAACTTCTTGTATTTCTTGGTAACAAACTTGCTAATGTTGGATTTGGAGAAGTAGAAGTATTCAGACTGCTTGTTGGTGTTTGTTTCACTCTAGGTGTGGACTGGGCACTTGTTGTTCTTACTGGAGTATTTTGCGTGGTAATTTGCGTTTCAATGCAAGGTGTAGATGGAGTTGCGCAGTGTCTAGTGTATGGTGTTTGAAACACTTTATCCTCTGCGTCATTATGCTCCATCATGTCAATTATCTTTACTGTCTTTTCTATGGTTCCATCCCATGCTTCATTCTCTACGAACTGAACATCGTGGCTAATTATGATTTTTCTTGCGGCAGGATCATACAACTTGTATCCTTTTATTTCTTCAGAATACCCAACAAATATACATTTTTACCCTTTGTTGTCCAGCTTCCTTCCCAGTTCATCTGGAACATGTGTGTATTCGACGCAACCAAAAACTCTTAAATGTGCCACATTATGCTTTGATCCTATCCATGCTCCTTGTGGAATTCTATTCTTCACACTCTTTGTCGGACATCTATTCAAGATGTACACTGCAGTTGCTACTACTTCATCCCAATACTCATTTGACAAATGTTTGGTTGTTAACATACTGCGCGGCATTTCCATGATGGTTCTATTCTTTCTTTCTACGACACCATTATGTTGTGGTGTCTATTGCGCGGTAAATTGCTTGTAGATGCCATGATCTTTACAAAAGTTCTAAATTTCTCTTGACATGTATTCTCCTCCTCTATCCGTTCTTAGACACTTGATATAATAACCACTATGTTTCTCCACAAGTGATTTAAACTGCTGAAAACAACCCAATGCGTCATATTTATGCTTTAGAAAATAAATCCATGTCTTTCTTGAGAAATCATCAATGAATGTTAGAAAATAAACATTGCCTCCTATAGACAGAGTTTGCATTGGTCCACAAATATTAGAATGTATTATTTCCAGTGGAGTTTTTGCTCTGTAAGACTTGCCAACTAGAAATGATTCTCTGTGTTGCTTGCCAAATATGCAACGTTCACATATCCTTTCTGGTTTTTCAATCAATGGTAAGCCTTTTACCATATCCTTTGCGTGTAAGAGTTTCAGACCTCCAAAGTTCAAATGTCCAAATCTGAAATTCCATAGCCAGGAGTCATCCTGTGTTTTAGATTGGAATGTTGCCTTCATTTTTGCGCCATTTTCTCATTTATTGATACTGTGTGCACTATTTTCTTCATTAGTATTGTGCGTGCTTTCTGCTATAAATGCAATGTCTAACTGTGCACCTTTTATTTTGTCAATAGTTTGTGTTGTGCTCTTCTTCTTGACTAGATTTAATGTCAACAGGAACATTCTGTTACTAGTCATCTGGATTTTTGCAATAAGTAAATTGCTTGGGCTTTTATCCATAATCACACAATGATTATCTTCCATGTAGATTATGTATCCTTTTTGTAATAGTTGTCATGTACTCATCAGATTATGCTTCAGACCAGAAACATAATATACATCAAACATACCTCTCTCTTCTCCTTGTCTGGTTAAAATATTTATACTGCCTTTGCCTAAGAAAGTGACTTGGATATTTGTTCCAAGTGTAACCTTGGTTTGGACTGACTCATCCAAACTAGAAAACAATTCTATGTTTCATGTCATGTGGTTACTGCAGCTGAATCTAAATACCATATGTCACATGGACTTGCTTGAGAAACATTGCATTCAACTGGTGACACTATATTAGACATTTCTTCTGCGCTAGACATAGCTACAACGTGCATCATAAACATAGGTCGATTTTGGTTATTTGTGTTGTGTGGTTGATATTGACTTTGCTTGTTCTGATTATATTGTCTCTTTCTGCACTCATATGCGTAATGTCCATACTTGTTACAATAATGGCATTGAATCTTTGATTTGTCAGTTTTTTGACAAGTTGATTGGCTGGTACTTGGGTTTTGACCTCTTCCACCAGTGTTTCTAGGATTGCTACTGCATCCAATTCTGTCAGAATTTCTTCCTCTACCTCTAGAGTTAGCTCTCCCCCTTCCTCTTCCATGGCCTATAGATGATTGTATGGAAAAAGCGTTTTCTAATAACATATTTGACATGTTCAATCTATGTTCATGATTGACAAGGGAAGCTTGCAGTTCATCTAGACTGAGTCCTAGACTGAACCGACTCAGATCTTTTCCTTCTTCTAGAGTTACAACTAGAGTATCAAATTTAAGAGGAAGACTTCTATGCACTTTCTCAACAACTTTTCTATCATCTATGATTTCACCATGAGACTTAATTTGATTTATCAGTCCAATGATGTGTGTGTAGAAAGAATCTACCGTGTCTGAATCTTTCATTGACATAGCTTCAAAATATCTTCTAAGAATCTGAAGTTTTGCAGTTTTTACTTTATCCATACCTTGATAAGAGGTTTGTAATATATCCCATGCTTCCTTGGCTTTCTTTGCTGATGCAACTCTTGGAAGTATTCTCTCATGCATATCTTGATGTATATAAAACAACGCCTTTCCATCATTCTTTCTTTGTTCTTTCAAGACATCTTTCTTAGCTTGTGTGAGGGTGTTATATGTTGCTTGATCTATCGTTTCAACATAACCATTTTTTACTATCTCCCATACATATTGACCTTGGAACAAAGCCTTCATGGTCAAGGACCACATCTCATAGTTCTTGCCTGTAAAAGTGGCAGGTTGCATATTTGAGGCATAAGCCATTTTTTTTTTACTTTCAACAGAGTTTCTGCTCTGAAAAATGCGCTATGGTAGAACCTTCTCTGATACCTAATTGAAAGGTAAAGAGGGATGCACACAGTCTACTCTCTTCAACACAATTTAAAATACTGTGCACTAAACAGGCTATGCGATGGAGTTCTCAATATCACTGTGCAGTTCACATACTGCCAGATTGTTGCGCTTTGTGAATACACACACTAAATACAATGATTTATGAATGCAGAATATAATAGAGAAATAACACAAAAACTTGTTAGAAACACAAAATACTTGATATTAATGAACTTCGGTGCAATGCACTCTTATTACAAAATACAGTGACAAAATGAGCTTCAACTCTGATACTTCTTTTGTCAACTCTTCAACTGCTTCTAGTTATTGAACTGCTTCTCTATATCCCTCTCTCCTTTTCTCTATGTCTCTATCTATTCATCATATATTATAACTAAGAAACTCAGACTTATATAAACTTCCTTCAGAAGCTAAGACCGACTCAACATTTAACTCAACCATAATTACGACTAACTCTTCAACCACTTAATTTAATTCGAGAAGATAGAATTCGGCTTCAATTATAGTTCTCCTGCTTGTCGACTGACTTTTGAGTAAGTATGCGACTTTACACTTGTAGACTTGTCAGACTGTCTGACTGACATTTTGAATACTGACAGATTTCGACTGACAGACAAATCGTCAGAGACGTGAATATCACACCGACTTGTAATTACAATTTCCAACACTCCCCCTTAATTATAAGTTGGTGGAGATACAAAAGAAAAATAACATCAAAAACTTGAGTTTTCATTTTACTGTCACTCATCTATTATTGCGCAGATTCCCAGACTACTGTGCAGATACTGAAATGCATCTCTTGCTAAAGCCTTTGTAAAAATGTCTGCAATTTTTTCTTTTGACTTGTAAAATTCTATGAAGATCTCTTTGTTATTCACCAATTCTTTGATGAAATGATACCTTGTATCAATGTGATTGGTTTTCTTGTGAAACACATGATTTTTTGATAACATGATGGCTGAATTGTTGCGACAGAAAATTGTAGTTGGTTACTGTTGCCCCTTCATCAAATCTCTTAACATCATTCTCATCCATAATGCTTGACAAGCTATGCTTGTGAATGCGACATACTCTTCTTCTGCTGAAGAAAGTGTCACTATGGGCTTCTTCCTTGATGCCCATGATACCATACCTATTTCAAAATGAAATGTGTATCCAGAGGTACTTTTTCTATCATCAATATTGCCTCCACAATCACTGTTAGTGTATCCAATGAGTTTGAAATTTTCTGAAATGGAGTACTTTATGCCAAAATATTTTGTTCCATTCACATATCTCAGGATTCTCTTTCCCGCTTTCCAATGTGATTCTTTTGGAGTTTCCATGAACCTTGAGATTAGACTCACTTCATACATAATATCAAGTCTTGTCACTGTTAGATACATAAGACTGCCTACCAGTCTTTTAAACAGTGTGGGATCCACCTTGGACCCTCTATCTTTCTTGCTTAGCTTTAATCCTGTTATGACAGGTGTCAGTGCTACTTTTGATTTCACCATATTGAATCTCTTCAATATTCCATTCACATACTTAGACTGTGAGATAAATATACTAGTTTTGGATTGGTGCACTTCTATTCCCAGAAAATATCTCATAAGTCCCAAATTAGTCATTTCAAATTCATCCTTCATGACTGACTTGAACTCTTCTATGCCAAAATTAACTATAAATATCAAATCATTCACATATAAACAAACAATTAATACATTACCTTGTTGATTTGATTTGATGTATAGTGTTGGTTCATTTTCGCTTCTCTGAAATCTATTCTGGGTGAGATAGGAATCTATGCGACTGTACCAAGCTCTCAGAGCTTGCTTTAATCCATATAGTGCTTTCTTTAATCTGTATACTTTGTTTTCTTGTCCTAGAACTTCATAACCTTGTTGTTGTTCCACGCATACTTCTTCTTCTAAGTTTCCATTCAAGAATGTTGATTTTACATCCATCTGATAAACTGGCCATTTGTACTACGTGACAATTGCTAACATGGTTCTGACTTTGTCCATGCGTGCAACTGGTGCAAATGTTTCATTGTAATCAATTCCATTTTGTTGTGTAAAGCCTCTCACAACTAATCTTGCCTTGTACTTCTATACTTTTCCTTCTGCATCTTGCTTGGTTTTATAAATCCACTTGACACTTATGACATCCTTATCATTAGCTACATCTACCACTTTCCATGTTTGATTATTCTCTATGCACCTGATTTCTTCATCCATGGCTTGTGCCCATACTCCCTCTTTAACAACTTCTTCAAAAGTTAATAGATCGTATTTTTTTTAAAACAAACCAAAGACTGAAAATGAATTTGTTGTGTCTTCATTATAGATGTCGCACAAACTTCTTGTCTTTCTTGGTAAAAAACTTGCTAATGTTGGATTTGGAGAAGTAGAAGTATTCAAACTGCTTGTTGGTGTTTGTTGCGCTCTAGGTGTGGACTGCACACTTATTATTCTTACCGAAATATTTTGGGTGGTAATTTTCGTTGCACTACCAGGTGTAGACGAAGTTGCAGAGTGTCCTGTGTATGGTGTTTGAAACACTTCATCCTCTGCGTCATTATGCTCCATTGTGTCAATTATCTTTAATGTCTTTTCTAGGATTCCATCCAGGGATGATTTTAAGGATGGAAATTTATTTTGAAATGTAGAAACCTTGGCGAATATTACTAATCCTTCATATGTCAACTATAAATGTTTGGCGATATTTTTTTAAAAATATTCAAATTTATAAGTATTTTATATAGTTTTTATAAAA
>JZKD02S1675013.1:509923-527165 GCA_000966675.3 Picea glauca
CAAGCACGAGAGTGGATGACTTGCCAGAGGAGATTCAGCAACTACTGGGAGAGTTCGCTGATATCATCGTGGACGAACTACCTCGTTCGTTGCCACCGATGAGGAGTGTGAGTCATCATATTGACCTCATACCCGGAGCAAGCTTACCGAACAAGGCCGCGTATAGATTGACACCTCAGGAGAATGAGGAAGTCAAAAGGCAGGTTCAGGATCTGCAAGACAAGGGACTAGTGAGAGAGAGTCTAAGTATGTGTGTCGTTCCAACGGTACTGAGTCCAAAGAAGGATGGAGGCTGGAGAATGTGTACAGACTCCAGGGCGATCAATAAGATCACCATCAGGTACAGGTTCCCATTGCCGAGGATGGATGACTTGATGGATTGCCTAAGTGGGGAAAATTATTTTTCAAATATTGATCTCAAGAGCGGATACCATCAGATCCGAATGAGAGAGGGAGATGAATGGAAAACAACATTAAAAAAAAACGAGGGTTTGTACGAATGGCTGGTCATGCCGTTTGGCTTGAAAAATGCACCCAACACTTTTATGAGGCTGATGAATGAAGTCTTGTGAGAATTCATCGGTAAATTTGTGGTGGTGTACCTGGACGATATACTGATTTTCAGTAATACCAGAGCTGAGCATTTAAGGCATTTGGCCACTGTGATGCGAAGACTGCAGCAGGAAAAGCTGCTGATCAATTTGAAAAAATTCTCGTTCATGCAGACAGAACTCATATATCTGGGGTTCGTTATTTCAGCAAATGAATTGAAGATGGACCCTGAGAAGGTAGAGGTGATCAGGAATTGGCCATCGTCGAGAAACGTCTTTGAGGTACGGAGCTTTCACGGATTGGCAAGTTTCTACAGGAAGTTTATTCGGAACTTCAGTGGAATTAGTGCCGCGATGATGGACACGGTGAGGAAGCGGCATAAAGTTTTCCAGTGGACAGTCGAGGCTGAAAAGAGCTTCAATCTGTTGAAGCGGAAGATAACTGAGCAGCCGATTCTGGTACTGCCATATTTTCAGAAAACCTTCCAGGTGAAGTGTGACGCCAGCGTGTATGTCGTTGGAGGGGTTTTAAGTCAGGATGACAGACCTGTGGCATACTACAGCGAGAAGCTGGATGATGCAAAATTGAAATACTCCACGTATGATAAATAATTCTATGCCATCATACAAGNAATTACCTCGTTCGTTGCCACCGATGAGGAGTGTGAGTCATCATATTGACATCATACCCGGAGCAAGCCTACCGAACAAGGCCGCGTATAGATTGACACCTCAGGAGAATGAGGAAGTCAAAAGGCAGGTTCAGGATCTGCAAGACAAGGGACTAGTGAGAGAAAGTCTAAGTCCGTGTGTCGTTCCAATGGTACTGAGTCCAAAAAAGGATGGAGGCTGGAGAATGTGTACAGACTCTAGGGTGATCAATAAGATCACCATCAGGTACAGGTTCCCATTGCCGAGGATGGATGACTTGATGGATTGCCTAAGTGGGGAAAATTATTTTTCAAAGATTGATCTCAGGAGCGGATACCATCAGATCCGAATGAGAGAGGGAGATGAATGGAAAACAACATTCAAAACAAACAAGGGTTTGTACGAATGGCTGGTCATGCCATTTGGCTTGACAAATGCACCCAGCACTTTTATGAGGCTGATGAATGAAGTCCTGCGAGAATTCATCGGTAAATTTGTGGTGGTGTACCTGGACGATATACTGATTTTCAGTAAAACCAGAGCTGTGCATTTAAGGCATTTGGCCACTGTAATGCGAAGACTGCAGTAGGAAAAGCTGCTGATCAATTTGAAAAAATGCTCATTCATGCAGACAGAACTCATATATCTGGGGTTCGTTATTTCGGCAAATGAATTGAAGATGGACCCTGAGAAGGTAGAGGTGATCAAGAATTGGCCATCGCTGAGAAACGTCTTTGAGGTACGGAGCTTTCACGAATTGGCAAGCTTCTACATGAAGTTTATTCGGAACTTCAGTGGAATTAGTGCCGCGATGATGGACACGGTGAGGAAGCGGCATAAAGTTTTCCAGTGGACAGCTGAGGCTGAAAAGAGCTTCAATCTGTTGAAGCGGAAGATAACTGAGCAGCCGATTTTGGTACTGCCAAATTTTCAGAAAACCTTCCAGGTGAAGTGTGACGCCAGCGGGTATGCCGTTGGAGGGGTTTTAAGTCAGGATGACAGACCTGTGGCATACTACAGNATTTCGGCAAATGAATTGAAGATGGACCCTGAGAAGGTAGAGGTGATCAGGAATTGGCCATCGCCGAGAAACGTCTTTGAGGTACGGAGCTTTCACGGATTGGCAAGCTTCTACATGAAGTTTATTCGGAACTTCAGTGGAATTAGTGTCGCGATGATGGACACGGTGAGGAAGCAGCATAAAGTTTTCCAGTGGACAGCTGAGGCTGAAAGGAGCTTCAATCTGTTGAAGCGGAAGATAATTTAGCAGCCGATTCTGGTACTGCCAGATTTTCAGAAAACCTTCCAGGTGAAGTGTGACGCCAGCGGGTATGTCGTTGGAGGGGTTTTAAGTCAGGATGACAGACCTGTGGCATACTACAGCGAGAAGCTGGATGATGCAAAATTGAAATACTCCACGTATGATAAAGAATTCTATGCCATCATACAAGCATTGAAAAAGTGGAGGCACTATCTCATACCCAAAGAATTTAGGCTGTACAGTGATAATCACGCACTACAATTCGTGAGTCAGCAGGAGAAGCTGAATCAAAAGCATGCGAAGTGGGTAGAGTACATGCAGAATTTCACGTTTGTGATCAAGCACATTTCGGGGACTACGAACAAGGTCGTTGATGCCTTGAGCAGGAAGTGCTTGTTGCTGCAGGAGTTCAGGGTCAAAACCTTGGGTTTTGAAAATCTGAAAGATATGTATGCAGGTGATGCAGATTTCGACGAAGCATACGAGGCAGCCAAGAATCCGGTGCTCAGAGATAGGAGCCCGTGGATAGATTTCTTAATACAGGATGGATTTCTATTCAAAGGAAATCAATTGTGCATTCCAGACTGCTCTATGAGAGAGAATTTGGTGCGAGAAAAGCACAGCGGTGGACTAGGAGGTCATTTCGGGCATGACAAAACATTCTCCAAACTGAGCGAATCGTATTTTTGGCCAGGTATGCGTGCAGACGTGAAGAGATTTGTTGACAGGTGCGGGATTTGTCAACACGCGAAAGGCAGGAAACAGAACATAGGGTTATATCAACCGTTGCCCATACCTGAAAGGCCATGGGAAGCCATCAGCATGGACTTTGTGTTGGGATTACCGAGAACATAGCGAGGAGTTGATTCCATCTTTGTTGTGGTGGACAGATTCTCGAAGATGGCGCATTTCATTCCATGCCATAAGACGAGCGATGCAACCCACATCGCCAATTTATTTTTCAAAGAAATTGTAAGATTGCATGGATTGCCGAGGAGCATAGTCTCGGACAGGGATACGAAGTTCATAGGTCATTTTTGGAGGACGCTATGGAAGAAGCTAGGGACTGACTTAGCATTCAATTCTGCTTACCATCCGCAGACAGATGGGCAGACCAAAGTAGTCAACAGAAGCTTGGGGGATCTGTTGAGGAGTCTGGTGACGGAGCATCACAGCAGTTGGGATCAGATCCTACCGCAGGCAGAATTCGCGTACAACGATTCAGTGAATCGAAATACAGGTAAGAGCCCATTTCAAATTTTGTATGGGACACAACCGAGAGGAGTATCTGAGCTTAGAGAGTCAGAACAGGCTGAGACTAGCAGCGCGAGAGTTGAGGAGTTCGCTGAGGCGATGAAAGAACTTCACACGGAGGTGAAGCAGCGACTGCAGAAGACGAATCAAGAGTACAAGCGCAGAGCCGATCAGAGAAGAAGACAGCTTCAGTTTGAAGTTGGAGACATGGTTCTGGCACACTTGAGGAAGGAAAGGTTCCCACGGGGGACATATAACAAGCTCAATATGAAGAAAATCGGGCCATGCCGAATTCTGGGAAAATTTGGCGAGAATGCATATGAGCTTGAGTTGCCCGAAGGCATCGGGATATCTCCAATTTTCAATATTTCGGATTTATACCCCTACAGGGCTGAAGAAGTAGGCACTGGAACTGAGGAACCAGTGATCCAGTGGCAGAAACAATTACCAGTGGCACAGAAGCCTCATATGGAGTGCATACTGGATAAAAGACTAGGGAAGAAGACCAGGAGAAAGNAGTGGGTATGCTGTTGGAGGGGTCTTAAGTCAGGATGACCGACCTGTGGCATACTACAGCGAGAAGCTGGATGATGCAAAATTGAAATACTCCACGTATGATAAAGAATTCTATGACATCATACAAGCATTGAAAAAGTGGAGGCATTATCTCATACCCAAAGAATTTTTGTTGTACAGTGATAATCACGCACTGCAATTCGTGAGTCAGCAGGAGAAGCTGAATCAAAAGCATGCGAAGTGGGTAGAGTACATGCATAATTTCATGTTTGTGATCAAGCACATTTCGGGGACTGTGAACAAGGTCGTTGATGCCTTGAGCAGGAAATGTTTGTTGCTGCAGGAGTTCAGGGTCAAAACCTTAGGTTTTGAAAATTTAAAAGATATGTATGCAGGTGACGCAGACTTTGGCGAGGCATACGAAGCAGCCGAGAACCCAGTTCGCAGAGATAGGAGCCCGTGGATAGATTTCTTAATACAGGATGGATTTCTATTCAAAGGCAATCAATTGTGCATTCCAGACTGCTCTATGAGAGAGAATTTGGTGCGATAAAAGCACAACGGTGGACTAGCAGGTCATTTTGGGCATGACAAAACATTCGCCAAACTGAGCGAATCGTATTTTTGGCCAGGTATGCGTGCAGACGTGAAGATATTTGTTGACAGGTGTAGGATATGTCAACATGCAAAGGGCCAAAGGCAAAACGCAGGGTTATATCAGTCGTTGCCCATACCTGAGAGGCCATGGGAAGCCATTAGCATGGACTTTGTGTTGGGCTTGCCGAGAACACAGAGAGGCGTGGATTCCATTTTTGTTGTGGTGGACAGATTCTCGAAGATGGCACATTTTATCCCGTGTCATAAGACGAGCGATGCTACACACATCACAAATTTGTTTTTCAAAGAAATCGTGCGATTGCATGGATTGCCGAGAAGCATAGTCTCGGACAGGGATACGAAGTTCATAGGTCATTTTTGGAGGACGCTATGGANAGTCAGGATGACAGACCTGTGGCATACTACAGCGAGAAGCTGGATGATGCAAAATTGAAATACTCCACGTATGATAAAGAATTCTATGCCATCATACAAGCATTGAAAAAGTGGATGCACTATCTCATACCCAAAGAATTTGTGTTGTACAATGATAATCACGCACTGCAATTCGTGAGTCAGCAGGAGAAGTTGAATCAAAAGCATGCGAAGTGGGTAGAGTACATGCAGAATTTCACGTTTGTGATCAAGCACATTTCGGGGACTGCGAACAAGGTCGTTGATGCCTTGAGCAAGAATTGCTTGTTGCTGCAGGAGTTCAGGGTCAAAACCTTAGGTTTTGAAAATCTGAAAGATATGTATGCTGGTGACGCAGATTTCGGCGAAGCATAAGAGGCAACCAAGAATCCGGTGCTCAGAGATAGGAGCCCGTGGATAGATTTCTTAATACAGGATGGATTTCTATTAAAAGGAAATCAATTGTGCATTCCATACTGCTCTATGAGAGAGAATTTGGTGCGAGAAAAGCACAGCGATGGACTAGCAGGTCATTTCGGGCATGACAAAACATTCGCCAAACTGAGCGAATCATATTTTTGGCTAGGTATGCATGCAGACGTGAAGCGATTTGTTGACAGGTGCAGGATATGTCAACATGCAAAGGGCCGAAGGCAAAACGCAGGTTTATATCAGTCGTTGCCCATACCTGAGAGGCCATGGGAAGCCATTAGCATGGACTTTGTGTTGGTCTTGCCAAGAACACAGAGAGGCGTGGATTCCATTTTTGTTGTGGTGGACAGATTCTCGAAGATGGCACATTTTATCCCTTGTCACAAGACAAGCGATGCCACACACATCACAAATTTGTTTTTCAAAGAAATTGTAAGATTGCATGGATTACCGAGAAGTATAGTCTCGGATCGGGATACCAAGTTCATAGGTCATTTTTGGAGGATGCTATGGAAGAAGCTGGGACTTGACTTAGCTTTCAGTTCTACTTACCATCCACAGAAAGATGGGAAGACCGAAGTAGTCAACAGAAGCTTGGGGGATCTGTTGAGGAGTCTGGTGACGGAGCATCACAACAGCTGGGATCAGATCCTACCGCAGGCAGAATTCGCGTACAACGATTCAGTGAATNAGCCAAGAATCCGGTGCTCAGAGATAGGATCCCGTGGATAGATTTCTTAATACAGGATGGATTGCTATTCAAAGGCAATCAATTGTGCATTCCAGACTGCTCTATGAGAGAGAATTTGGTGCGAGAAAAGCACAGCGGTGGACTAGCAGGTCATTTCGGGCATGAAAAAACATTCGCCAAACTGAGTGAATCGTATTTTTGGCTAGGTATGCGTGCAGACGTGAAGAGATTTGTTGACAGGTGCAGGATATGTCAACATGGAAAGGGCCGAAGGCAAAACGCAGGGTTATATCAACCGTTGCCCATACCTGAGAGGCCATGGGAAGCCATTAGCATGGACTTTGTGGTTGGCTTACCGAGAACACAGAGAGGCGTGGATTCCATTTTTGTTGTGGTGGACAGATTCTCGAAGATGGCACATTTTATCCCTTGTCACAAGACAAGCGATGCCACACACATTGCAAATTTGTTTTTCAAAGAAATTGTAAGATTGCATGGATTACCGAGAAGTATAGTCTGGGATCGGGATACCAAGTTCATAGGTCATTTTTGGAAGACGCTATGGAAGAAGCTGGGAACTGACTTAGCTTTCAGTTCTGCTTACCATCCGCAGACAGATGGGCATACCGAAGTAGTCAACAGAAGCTTGGGGGATCTGTTGAGGAGTCTGGTGACGGAGCATCACAGCATCTGGGATCAGATCCTATCGCAGGCAGAATTCGCGTACAACGATTCAGTGAATCGAAGTACAGGTAAGAGCCCATTTCAAATTTTGTATGGGACACAGCCGAGAGGATTATCTGAGCTCAGGGAGTCAGAACAGGCTGAGACCAGCAGCGCGAGAGCTGAATAATTTGCTGAAGCAATGCAGGAACTTCACACGCAGGTGAAGCAGCGGTTGCAGAAATCGAACCAAAAATACAAGCGCAGAGCCGATTAGAGGAAAAGACAGCTTCAATTTGAAGTTGGAGACATGGTTCTGGCGCACCTGAGGAAAGAAAGGTTCCCAATAGGAACATACAATAAGCTCAAGATGAATAAAATCGGACCATGCAAAATCCTGAAAAAAATTGGGGAAAATGCATATGAGCTTGAATTGCCAGACGGCATTGGGATATCTCCGATTTTCAACATTTCGGATTTATACCCCTACAGGGCTGAATAAGCAGGCACTGGAACTGAGGAACCAGTGATCCAGTGGCAGAAACAATTACCAGTGGCATAGAAGCCTCAGATGGAATGCATACTATATAAAAGACTAGGGAAGAAGACCAGGAGGAAGCAGTATTTTGAATACCTGGTGAAGTGCAAAGATCACCCAGTGGAGGATGCCCGCTGGGAGACAGAAGTAGTAATTTTGAAACATGGGCAGACTGTGCAGGAGCTCATGAGCAGGAGCCCATGAAATCTTTTGAGCCGAGGAGTATGATGCAGGAGCATCCGCAACATCCGCAATACATCATATGAGCCAGCGCGAGGAGAAAGAGAACATACAGTTGGACAAGCCAACAAACCTTTTTGATTTTTAATTTCACCTTGGTATTGTTGCGTCGTCGTTTACTAAAGGCATTCAAAGTTGAGCGCATTTGTAATATAGTGTAGATAAGGAGGCATTTAATAGTTTTAAATGTTGGTAGATAGGGTTAGCTGTAGATTAGACAGTTTCATCTTCCAGGAGGGAAAAATAATATAGGCACCCTCCTTGTGTAAATTGATTATTATTCAGCATTAGCATAGAGAAAAGAGGAGCATAGCTGAGAGCTTGTGAAGAAACTCCATGTACAGTTATTGAATTAATAGGAAATCTTTTATTCAATTCCATGGATGTGTTCAGTCTCTTTGTGTTGTTGATATTATGCGTTTGCATACTTGTTTCTTTCTATGCTTATCTGTTATATGTTGCATATGTAATTGCGTATCAGGTTCAGACCCTGAGGGAATGAAGGAATGAGTTCCCATTGTTTCTCTGTTTAGGCCAGGAGATTTCTGCATAGAGGCAGTCGAATTCCTTCGCATAGAGTGCGTTGGGGAGGCTAAACAGTTGAACTTTCATTCTCACTTCGTTTAGAGTTGGGTTTGAGTTATTCGAGCCGTGCAGGTAAGTGCAGGTCGGATTTGAGTTTCAGTAGCAAGTCTGAGAAGACGGGAAGGGTGAAGCTGTTGCGAGTGTGAGCACACAGAACCTAGAGGACTTCATCACTTTGAAGTAGTTGAAGAACGATCCCAGTGAACGTGCTCGAGAAAAACTCTGAATGAGTCCGAGTTAATAAAAGAACAGCAGAGATAGTYCCTTTGTTTCAGTTGCACAGGACRWAGGTGGCGAACGGAGGATTCTCAAGAGGGAGAGAATCGACGACTTGAATCGATCAAGGAGAGTCYCGAATTCCAGAGGACCGTCAAATCGTGGAGGAGATGCRCGGAAGATAACCCGTGAGCACAGGTGGAGAAGAATCGAAGTCCATCAGGCTTCGGGGCTTCGGCATTCGGGGATTGGTAAGACGAGAGGTTTGCACCTCGTGAAATYCCGAGTCACGGTTCAACGAATCGACCTAAGCCGTTGATCGGAGAGGGGGACACGTGGAGCAGGATCCCGAAGGGTCGGGATTCRGAGTTTTGCAAAGTCTGTGACCTTGTGCATCAGGAGGCGCGAATTCCCGAATCGCGACATCCCGATAGCCGAGTAGAGGACAGGTGTCAAGGCATTAGGCCTCACCAGGGGATGTTGACAGGGGGCATCGGAGAATCGGGGTTCGGGGTTTTGTAATGCAAGGAAGTTGTGATCGGTGAAATCGCGACCCCGCGATCCCCGATCGCACGAGTGAAGGAGGTGACGTAGTTGGGTGGGGCCTCCAGAGCGAGTGGAGGACAGGTGGAAGCATATCGGAGTTCGGGTTCGGGACTTTGTGGTGTCAAGGGTTCATCAAATCGCATACTCCGATTTCCCGATAGGGAAATTCCCGAATAGAAGTTGTTGACCGTTGACCATCGGGGTTCGGGAAAGTAAAGGCCGGTCCCGTGAGTGTTGAACTCGCGAACTCGCGAGTCCCGATTTCTCGATACGCCAGGGGAGATCGCCGAAGGAGTGTGGTTGTGGGCAGGAGAACTCCCGAGAGGAGTTGAAGAGCATCGACTCTTCGGGCCCGAAGTTGAAGAAGGTCCTGGTGGAGCGACCGAGCCGCTGAGGGCAGGGTATGCGTCATAGATTCATTGTTGCGGTAGCATTGTTGCTTGAAAACAAACATAAATACTTAGTTAAGGGTGATATAATAAAATATGAATAGACTTTACAAGCATGTTATTGTGGTTTCCTTATTCATTTGATTTACCTGTGTGGTTGAGGAGATAGGATTCTGGCCCAAGATGTTTCTATATTCAATCACACTTTTAAAACTGTTCTTGTAACCAAGATTTAGGTCCTCCTCAGTGGAAACATTTTCGAACATATTTAATTGCAATGCATAACACCATTAAAAATACCAATAAAAAAACATATATTTGTTTGCTATTGTTAAATAAATATTAACCATAGTTAATCATTTAAATCTTACTATTCGGGATTTTAGTTTTCCATAGCCACCCTGGCCTACTTTATGTTGATTGTGTTTTTCCACTCTGGCCTTGGTTTCTTTGGAGGTGTCCGGTAGCTTACATATGGAATTTTTGAAAAAAATTAGATATCGAAATTGTTCCTTAAAATAGAAAAGAAAAACATAAATGATCATATTTCACTGATAATATGACATGTGTTGTACCTTGCTTGAACATCTCGTGGATGTCTTCCTTGTTTTTTAAACAAGTTCTCCTATGCATCCTCTATCAGGGATTTCCACTCTTTCTATGGAGCCATGGGAGGGCACTTGTGCTTGAGGTCTAATTGCAATTTCTCCCTATACTGGGCCCTGGTATATTTTAAATTCCCACTGGCTAAATTTGTAACCACTTTCTTGTTTAAAGTGTTGTCGAACAAGTTTACCATGTGATCTATTAAATCATATTTAATTTTTCTATCTTGGCCATTCCACCGTGTGAGAATGGTGGGGCCAAATAGATCCAATGATTTGTCATTTAAGTTTCTATAGAAAACATTGTTTCCTGCAGAAACGTGTTATCCATTAATTTATAATAATCTCAAGAAATGTCCATTTCAATTTCATGAAAAAAATGAATCAATTAATTAACAATTACCTACAAACTTATGAATCTTGATCAGAACACATGTGTCATCCACCAGAAAGGTGGCATCTAGTGATCCAGTGCTTTTAATTCATTCTGCTCCATGCATAATAGTTTCCTCTCCATCTACAGTATGTTCATCTCCGGAGTCATGTGGAGTCCCAGGATCTGGCTCATCATGCTCTGGCGTGTCATGTCGGTCAAAATCATTTCTCTCATCAAAGGATTCGAGGGGAAACTCAGGAGGCTCAAAAATCCTCACTTGCACTTTCCTATGTCGAAATTTGTTTTGCATTGGACCATCACTGCTACCTATAGCAGTTGCAGGATCGACAGTTTCCCGACACACGTGGTTTAAAAACTCCTACAAATGGAAAAATTTACTTCATTAGATCATATACAAAATATAAAACAAAAAAATGGATATGAAATTGTCATAGATGATAAAAATATGTGAAGATTCCACTTACCCCAAAATTCATTATTGTATTTTGTATCTCTACAATTCTTGCCTTGTCCTCCTGTGTGAGGGGTCATTTGCTAAGAAAACCTAGATATTCTATGTTAGCCTTCTTGAAGGCCTTTGTTACATTTGTCATTGTGTCAGTTGAAAAAAATATTTCGCCCTCATCAATATCCTCAGTGGGAGCCTTCCCACGTTGACCATGCCACAATACATTGATGAATAAAATTAATGAGATGAATTTTAACAATTGAGAAATTTAGTTGTCGTAGTAAGAAGTTGTTATTGTATTTAACATTTGCCTGGTGAGGCACAATGGGTGACTTTCCACAATCACCCTAGATAGATGTAGTAGGTGATTTCCAGAGACGGACACCCTGGGAAGATGTTGACACAATAAATCAATAAAAAAAAGTTATGAAATTCACCTGTAACATTAAAAAAATGAAATATTGTAGTAATATAAAAAAAACAATAACAAAATTTTATAAATTTAGTTGTTGTAGTCATAAGTTGTTACTGTATTTAACATTTACCTGGTGAGGCACAATGGGTGCCTTTCCACGATCACCCTAGACAGATGTAGCGGGTGATTTTCGGACACGCTCACCCTAGACAGAAGTTGACACAATAAATCAATCAACAAAAGTTATGAAATTCACCTGTAACATTTAAAAAATGAAATATTGGAGTAATATACAAAAATAATAATGAAATTTCAGAAATTTAGTTGTTGTAGTCATAAGTTGTTACTGTATTTAACATTTACCTGGTGAGGCACAGTGGGTTCCTTTTCACGCTCACCCTAGACAGATGTAGCGAGTGATTTTCTGCGACGGTCACCCTGGACAAATGTTAACACAATGAATCAATCAATAAAAGTTATGAAATTCACCTATAACATTAAAAAAATGAAATATTGTAGTAATATCAGAAAACAAATAATGAAATTTATGAAATTTAGTTGTTGTAGTCATAATTTGTTACTATATTTAACATTTACCTGATGAGGCACAGTGGGTTCCTTTCCATGGTCATTGGCACAACACCCCCCCCTCAGCAGGTTATGTGCGACCTCGCGGTCTTAGGATCATTCTAAATCTTCCCGAGAGTCTCATTGAATATCTGATTTCCCCATAGGAAATCACTCACACATGCTAGTGTGTAACCACAGGTCCATTTTTGGAGTTGTACCCATGCGAAGAAACACTAAGTGCCAACTCACTCCCACGTGATATCTGATATGACCACAACCTTTACCCAAATGGGTATTTCGTCTTTCGCGACTTTGCGATCCTAGATGGAAGTCCTCTTGTCTCGACAATCCCCGACACTCGAAAGGGATAATAGATATTTGAATCCTCCCTTGACTTTTCCCTGGTGTGACCTCTGATTATGGGCTGGGGCCCACTCTTTTCAGCAATCGAGATTTCACGTATCGACATTTTGCGATGCAAAAACTCCTTTCGCCAACTTATGAAACCAAAAAAACCCCTTTCCACAGATCAACAGATCTCCGCTACCCATGATATGATGGTCCTAGTTCTTTCAAGACTTCATGAATCAGATGTCCATGACTCTCGATTCCAAGTCACGACCTTCTCCACTTCCCTAATTCTAAAATAGCGAAATTCAAGGACGAGATCAACAACTCCTGTTGATACTAATCCAACGACTCTATTCCTCCTGAGATTATGAGTGCTAAGAAACACTCAACCTTAATCTCTCCACTGGCATGCAAGATCCAATGATCCACAAAAAATCGACACTTCTCCTTGAAGTGACTCCACCATCTGTTCCAGCTTTCAATATTCCTCTGTTATGCGCTCTGGTGTCAACTCTTTTGAGCTTCCTCCCTATTGAGTAACTTCGACACTCACCTTCCCTTGAACTCTTCAAGGTTCCTTCCCTCCTGAGCTTTCTATCGTAATCTCAGGGGTTTTCTTAGGGCTCTTTCATGCACTCCTTGTGGAATTCACAAATAACCTCTAGTTATTTGATCCTTTGACTCCACTCACTCCTTGCAACAATAGTCCTTCAGCCTTCCCACTCCTTTGGAAAAGTCTATGACTCCCACTTTCCTATGCACACCTTGCACGACATTGTGCTATCATACACTTCTATTGATATGAGAACAACAATATCCCTCCTGATATTTTTGAGATAAAACTCATACCCTCATCACCGCACACCTTGTGAACGTTCACTTCACTCTTTGCAGGAATTATCAGGAAGAGAAACAATTGAAACTCATTCTTCTCTCCTCACAGATTTCATACATTCATCATGGAAATCACGAGAATTCATACACACACAGCATTGAAATAAATGCACAATAGAGAAACAAATACTGTAAACATACCATTCAACAGATGTAAACGGTAAGCATAACAACACCATGAAATTGAATCAAAAGCCTTCATATATTAACTCAGGTATTCCTGTACATGGGTTATTCTCTGTGTTCTTTCTCTCTACAACTCTACAACTTAAAGAAAAATTCTTCTTGATCTTTCTCCTGATACAATGATACAAGAGAGGGTGTCTTTTTACGAGTTTTCCCTCCTACAGCTCTAAGCTATCTAATTAGAATTAAAAACTACAACTACTTTTCATTCAATACAATTAAATGCCTTCATTTTCGATATATGAAAGAAACGCTCAAGATCTGTTTACAATCTCCAAAACATAAATGTAGATATTTTGTCCCAGTTATTACCTTAATGCTTCTTCATTCAAATTTAAAAATGCTTTCAAAATTTGTGTTCTTTCATTCCAATTGTCTTTTCCTTCGCGCTTGCTTCACTGGTTTCTTACGATTCTCCTGCATCATACTCCCTTGGTTGAAAAATTCATGGACTCATGTTCATGAGATCTTGTACCGTCTGTCCATGTCTTCAGATTCCTGCCTCACTTTTCTAGCTGGAATCCTCAATGGGGTGTCCTTTGCACTTGACTAAATATTCAAAATATGTTTTCCTCCTGGTCTTTTTACCAACTCTCTGATCAATATTATTTTCCATCTGCGGATTTTTAGCTATAGGAAATTGTTTAATCCATTGAACTTCCTTTTGATTTTTCTCTGCTTCTGATTCATCAGCTCTACGAGGATACATATATGATATGTTGAATACGGGCGATATTCCTACCCCATCTGGTAATTCAATCTCATAAGCGTTCACTTCAAACTTTTTTGTGATTTTACACGACCCAATTTTATTTGTCTTCATCTTGTTGTATGTTCCCCTTGGGAAACTTTCTTTTCTGAGTTGCGCCAAAACCAAATCACATACTTCAAACTGAATTTCTCTTCGGTGTTGATATTCTCTGCGCTTATATTCTTGGTTGGAATTTTGCAATCGCTCCTTAATCTTGATGTGGAGTTCTTGCATTTCTGCTGCAAAAGCCTCTGTGCTAGCACTTCTGAATTCATTCTTCTCTAAGTCCCTCAACTCAGATACTCCTCTCGGCTGCATTCCATACATTATTTGGAATGGGCTATGTCTTGTAATCTTGTTTGGTGAATCATTATATGAAAATTATTCTTGTAGCAGAATCTGATCCCACTGGCTGTGATGTTCAACCACCAAACTCCTTAATAAATCTCCCAAGCTTTAGTTTACTACCTCAGTTTGCCCATCTTTCTGAGGATGATAAACTAAGCTAAAAGATAAATTAGTCCCCAACTTTTTCCATAGTGTCCTCCAAAAATGACCAACAAATTTGGTATCCCTAACCGATACAATGCTCCTGGGTAAGCCGTGAAGTCTAACAACTTCTTTGAAAAATAGATTTGCAATGTGAGTTGCATCATTGGTTTTCTGACATGGTATGAAATGTGCCATTTTAGAAAATCTATCGACTACCACAAAGATCAAGTCACAACCTCTTTGCGTCCTTGGTAGTACTAACACAAAATCCATACTTACTGCATCCCATGGCCTCTCTAGTACTGGAAATGGTTGATACAACCCTGTATTCTATCTTTTCCCCTTTGCGTGCTGACAAATTCTACACTTGTTCATGAAATTCTTGACATATGTTCTCATCCCCGACGAATAATATGAGCCATTTAGTTGTGCGAACGTTTTTTCATGGATGAAATGTCCAGCCAATCCTCCACTATGATTTTCCTTCAGAAGATTCTCTCTCATAGAGCTCTTTGGAATACATAATTGATTACCCTTGAATAGTAGTCCATCCTGAATCATATATTCAGTCCATTGGCTTCTATCTCTGAGAACTGGATTCTCACATGCTTCATAGGCTTCTTTGAAATATGTGTCATCTTTGTACATATCCTTGAGGTTATCGAAACCTAAGGTCTTAACTCTGAACTCCTGCAGAATCAAACACTACTTTCTCAAAGCATCAACAACTTTGTTAGCAGTTCCAGAAATATCCTTTATAACAAAAGTAAAATTCTGCATCTATTCAACCCATTTTGCATGCTTCTGGTTCAATTTTTCCTGTCGAGTTATGAATTGTAATGCATGGTTGTCGCTATACAAGACAAACTCTTTCAGAACCAAGTAATGCCTCCATTTTTTCAACGCCTGTATGACTTCATAAAACTCCTTGTCAGAGGTGGAATATTTCAGCTTTTCATCGTTCAGCTTCTCATTGAAGTATGCAATCGGCCTGTTGTCTTGGCTTAATACTTCTTCAATCGCAAATCCACTTGTGTCACATCTCACTTGAAATGTCTTGCTGAAACTTGGTAGAACCAGAACTGGCTGTCTAGTTATCCTCTCCTTCAACAACCTGAAACTCTTCTCTACTTCCTCTATCCAATTAAAAGATTCGTGTTTTTTCTTGACTGTTTCCATCACCGGTGAACATATCTCACTGAAATTTCTGATGAACTTCCTGTAAAAACTAGCCAAGCCATGGAAGCTTTGAACTTCAAAGATACTCTTCAACGATGGCCAATCTCTGATTTCCTTTACTTTCTCATGATCCATTTTCAACTCGTTCGAAGAGATGACAGACATCCATGTTATTATGTGATGACAGACATCCATGTGATGACAAACATCCAAAAGATGACAGACATCCAACAACCATTCTTCATTCTTTGAAAAAAATTGATCTGGTAGTCTCTGGGTATAAACTTGTCTTTCATTTTTGCAACCATTCTATCCCATCTTTTGATTCTTTACTTTCCTTTGCAATGCCTATCAGCCAGCAGTTCATCCCACCACAGTGTTTCATGCCCTTTAATTCTAGTGACAACATGTTTAACTTTCTTATCTTCCTCGACATACTCATAGTTGAAGTATTTATCCACAGCCCTAAACTAATCTAGCATCTCTTCAACATCTAAGTTTCCTCCATACATCGGAATTTCCATCTTTTCTCTGGCCCCGATTCTTGCAACAGCTCTGAATAGAAATTCTTCTATAGCGTCCTCGGCTGCGACTTCTTCTTCAGATGTAGCCTCATTTTTTCTTTCGAATTTGCTGACATATCCAACATCAGCTATATGTCTATGTTCTGTCTCCATAGCATCTAGTCGAGCATGGATTTCTCTCATTTCCTTTTCCACAGATGGATCAGGCATTTCTCATTCTTGAAGTCTTCTTGGTGGCATTTTTGTAAACTATTCTCTGCAACAAAAATTCAAAATCTGTGGCTCTGATACAACTCTAGAACATCAACACCCCCCCTCAGCAGGTTCTACATGACCTCCCAGTCTTAGATCATTCTAAATCTTCCCGAGAGTCTGACTGACTCTCTGATTTCCCCATAGGAAATCACTCAAACACACTCGTGTGTAACCACAAGTCCTTCTTTGGAGTTGCACGCACACAAAGAAACACTAAGCGCCAACTAACTCCCACATGATATCTGATATGACCACAACCTTTACCCAAATGGGTATTTCGGCTTCGCGACTTCACGATCCCATATGCGATTATGGGTTGGGGCCCAGTATTTTCAGCGATCGATATTTCGCGTATCGGTGTTTTGTGATGAAAAAACTCCTTTCTCCGATTTTTGAAACCACAACAACCCCTTGCCATAGATCAACGACTCTCCGCTACCCATGATCTGATGGTCCTAGTTCTTTTGGGACTTCGTGAATCAGATGTCCACGACTCTCGATTCTGAGTCACGACCTTCTCCACTTCCCGAATTATGAAATAGCGAAATTCAAGGACGAGATCAACAACTCTTGTTGATCCTAATCCAACAAATCTATTCCTCCTAAGCTTATGAGTGCTGAGAAACACTCT
>JZKD02S1675013.1:535115-551919 GCA_000966675.3 Picea glauca
TTTTTGGGTGGCATGTTGGCCAAGTATCACTTTTGAACCTTGATTTTGAGGTGGTTCTACTAGACAATATTTCTTCTGTTGTATCTCCCAAGTTTCAGCCCTTCTGGGTATGAAAATTTATTTTATGTATTTCTCTGATATCTCTTCTCTACAATGCCATAGGTCTGATCAAAATTGGATGTGCCAAGCGGAATTTACGGTAACTTCCCCACAACTTCTCGATTTTTGTCCTTTCCATGAGATCTCACTTGTATAGTGTGCCCCACACAAAATAATTGATATAAAATTCTGAAACTAGCACCAGAAATACTAAAAACTGTCCACAATCCAATGAAACTAGTCCCACACAATTTGGATACTCGAGAAAGAAGTTATGATTGTTTTACCTGGAACACCTCCTTGAGACTAGCCAATTGGACTAGTCAGAAACCCTATATTACACAGGGTGTATTTACAAATTTGTGATGACCCAGAAGATGAACCTTTTACCACATATACCTTACTAATTTCTGTGGTTTGAAACATTACAGAAAAGATTTTATAGCGAAAATGCCACAATGACTAAGTTCATGATGATTCCAAAACCCTATCTTGTAGAGACTGTATCTCTGAAAGTATAAGTCCTCAGGTGCTAAATGTTGAACCCAACGTACCTTAATCCATTTACTAAATATCCTCCAAGGTGTTCCTTCTGAAATGTTGTAGAAAAAAAGTTATAGAGAAAATGCCAAGGTGTCTCAGATGTAGCAGCGAAACCCCAAGACCTTGAGCTCTGATACCATATGTTAAGAACCAAATATCAATATACCATAGAAAATCCTCAGAAAAAGTACTCAACGCCTTGAAAAAGAGATAATTTCAGATAATAAGCCTCTTTGAGGGGGAAACCTCCTTTTACTCCACTTAAATGTTCAAGTACAAGATGATTCAAAATGAAAATGTCTCCTTCATATATATAGGAGACTAGGAGGTATAATTACAACTAATGGCCTAAAGCCGACATAAATAAAATAAAATTACTAATATAATATGCCCCAATTAAGGGGTAATGAGCCAATATTAGGGCTTAACACACTAGGCCTTAATCTCTCCACTGACATGTGAGATCCAATGGTCCACGAAAAATTGACACTTCTCCTTGAAATAACTCCATTGCCCGTTCCAGCTTTCAATATTCCTCTGGTATGCACTCTGGTGTCGACTCTTTTGAGCTTCCTCCCTGTTGAGTAACTTCGACACTCACCTTCCCTTGAACTCTTCAATTTTATTTCCCTCCTAATATTTCTGTCGTAATCTCAGGGGTTTTCTTAGGGCTCTTGCACTCACTCCTTGTGGCATTCACAAATAACCTATGGTTATTTGATCCTTCGACTCCATGCACTCCTTGCAACAACAATCCTTCAACCTTCCCACTCATTTGGAAAATTCTATGACTGCCACTTGCCTATGCACACCTTGCATGACATTGTGCTATCCTACACTTCTACTGATATGAGAACAATGGTATCCCTCCTAAGCTTTCTGAGATAAAACTCGAACCCTCGTCAATGCACACCTTGCGGACGTTCACTGTACTCTTTGAAGGAATTCTCAGGAAGACAAACAATTGAAACTCATTCTTCTCTCCTTGTAGATTTCATACATTCATCATGGAAATCACGAGCATTCATAAACACATAGAATTGAAATAAATGCACAACAGAGAAACAAATACTGTAAACATACCATTCAAGAAATGTAAACGGTAATCATAACAACACCATGAAATTGAGTCAAAAGCCTTCATATATTAACTCAGGTATTCCTGTACATGGGTTCTTCTCTGTGTTCTTTCTCTCTACAGCTCTACAACTTACAGAAAAACTCTTCTTGATCTTTATCCTAATACAATGATACAAGGGAGGGTGTCTTTTTACGAGTTTTCCCTCCTACAACTGTAAGCTATCTAATCAGAATTAAAAACTACAACTACTTTTCATTCAATACAATTAAATGCCTTCATTTTCGACAGATGATAGAAAATCTCAAGATCTATTTACAATATCGAAAACATAAATGTAGATATGCTCTCCCAGCTATTACATTAATGCTTCTTCATTCAAATTTAAAAATGCTTTCAAAATTTGTGTTGTTGCGTTCCAGCTATCTTTGCCTTCGCGCTTGCTTCGTTGGTTTCTTATGATACTCCTGCATTAGTCACCCTAGATAGATGTAGCCTGTGATATCTCACAGTCACCCTGGATAGATGTTGACACAATAAATTAATGAACAAGAGTTATGAAAAATAAATAATGAAAAATGAAATATATGCACTACAAAATTGAAATATTGCAACGATAAATTGTAAAAATGATTGATCAAAGGTTGAGTTGAATGGTATGTAATATATTTACCCCCATAGTCACACCCCCTCCATCAATTCAATTTATGTTGTAATCAACCAACAACTCTTCACCTGGAACTATTGGTTTTGTTGCACATACAAATATACGATTTCCTTCGCGTCCCTCAAATATGCAATTCAGTTTCTTATTTATTGCCACTGGTCGTGTACTATTTATAAAGCCCACAATGTTTCCAGTAGATTTTGGCCTTTTATCAATATACATAGTTGCCCCTTTATTTTGATTGTTATCTACTAGTTGTATATAATTTGCGGCAACTTTGTATCTCCGCATACTTCGCGTATATCGGAAAAACATCAACCAGTGATTGTATTTGTAGAATGGTCCGACATACTCCATCAATTCAGTTACAGTGCCATAGCAGACCTTTATACCATCCATGGAAAATAACCCCAATCCATGTCAGGATGAAGGAGCAATGCAATACATCCTCCCACTGATGAAGAAATTTGTGTCTACTTCAAGTATCTCCTTAGGTTCCCATCATTGCACTAGATGTTTATACCTCAAGGGAAACTCAATGTCACCTATACTCTCAGCATCATAATTACATGACCCTCCATTGGCAATAAAAAATTGCTTGCATTTACGAAATCTTTTCCTTACCTTTTCAGATCTAGTACAACACATCTCACTTTCAACCTCTCTTAGTATATCTTGATCATCACTCGAGGAAGATAGATCCAAAAGATACCTATTTGGTGGTACCTACACTCGTTAAAACAAGAAGATAAGTTATCGTGCCAATATACATTTGTGGTACCAACACAATTGCATATAGTTTCATTTAGTTGCAATATAGTTGCATATAATTGCATAAGTTGCATTGTTTCATATAGTTGCATATAGTTGCATAGTTGCATATAGTTGCATAAAGTTTCATAAGTTGCATAAGTTGCATAAGTTTCATTTTTGCATAAAGTTGCATATAGTTGCATAGTTGCATATAGTTGCATATTTTCATATAGTTGCATAGTTGCATAGTTGCATATAGTTGCATATAGTTGCATAAGTTACATATATTTACATAAGTTGCATATATTTTCATATAGTTGCATAGTTGCATGCTGCATAAAGTTGCATAAGTTGCATAAAGTTGCATTAGTTGCATGTTGCATAGTTGCATATGGTTGCATATAGTTGCATACAGTTGCATATTTTCATATAGTTTCGTATGAAATTGTTGCAATATAGTTGCATATAGTTGCATATAGTTGCATATTTTCATATAGTTGCATACGAAATTGTTGCAATATAGTTGCATATAGTTGCAATGTAGTTGCAATATAGTTGCATAAGTTGCATATAGTTGCATAGTTGCTTATAGTTGCATATAGTTGCATAGTTTCATATTGTTGCATATAGTTTCATATAGTTCCATAAGTTGCATGTAGTTGCATAAGTTGAATTTTTGCATAAAGTTGAATATAGTTGCATAGTTGCATATAGTTTCATATAGTTGCATATAGAATTGTTAGTAGTTTTTTATCAACATATATCCCCTGACGCTCAGTGGAGAACTAGATTTGAGACCCAACAAAGAGTTCAAGTGTGGATCGATAGTTTGGAAATCCATGATCCTGGAATTTCACATATTTGGAAATTCATCACATAATAAGTTGCAACTATTAAGTGATTAATTTCCAAATATGTGAATTTCCAAATATGGGATAACATACAAACAATAGTTGACAAGGTCTATGCATCTATCCTTTGTGCAAGGAGAATGAAGAAAATATTTTCCACCTCTTCATAGCTTGTCACTTCTCACAGGATTTTGGGCAACAACCAAATGACTCACATACTTTTAAATATGTTATATGGGCCATGTGGGTGGGATGAAATGGCTATATTTTTAAATACATGGTCTACACTCTTCAATTTTTTTAGAAGATTGAGAGTGCATACAATTCATTCTTTCTTAGCCCCAAGCAAAATAAAGATAGGGTTGTTCTTCCTCCAAATTTGGATGAATATGTTCCGTGGGGTTTCTTTAATGGGGCCTCTCAAGGGATTCTAGGGCATATGGAGTAAGACCTATTTACATAAAAAAACATCATTGGTGGTCCTTTGAGTAGGGAGTGTCATTGATCATAAAAATGACCAACTAGTGCATTCACAAAGTATTTCTACATAAAATACTTTTTGTTACTCTAATATAATGTTTTGATTGACAATGCATCACAAAAGGATTTATGAGTATCTAACATTCCATATGCATGATTTAGTGATTTCAAGGGTACAATATTCCCATATAGCATCCCACTCTTGAGTTGCATAAAGTTGCATAAAGGGTACAATGTTGTATAAAGTTGCATAAAGTTGCATAAGTTCCATAAAGTTGCATACGTTGCATAAGTTGCATGTTCCATAGTTGCATATAGCTGCATATAGTTTCATATTTTCATATAGTTTCATACGAAATTGTTGCAATATAGTTGCATATAGTTTCAATATAGTTGCATATAGTTACGATATAGTTGCAATATAGTTGCATAAGTTGCATAAGTTGCATTGTTGCATAAAGTTGCATATAGTTGCATAGTTGCATAGTTGGATAAGTTGCATAGGGATGATTGGTGAGCAAGGAGAGGACCAGGTCAAGGGTTGGAAGGTCAAATGTAGCCTTGAAACCTCAACTAAGGACATTGGATAAGGTTGGAAGGACTCGACTAGAGTTGGACACAAAAACCAGGAGGGTTTTCTAAGTGCTCTTGGTATCTTTCTTTTATGTAAGAATTGGGCCATTGGCCCTAGTACGAGAGCCCATTGTTAAAGATATAAGAACAATTGTTTTTGGGCATTAAATTCCTATGTATTTGTGCATGATCCAATTACTATTTTATTTTCCACTGTGATAAGTTGTTAGGCATCTGAGCGTGTTTATGTTCACAACTCAAATTGTGTAATTTTGTGTAAACTATTGAGAACCTAGTGCATACATGAGGTGTGTGTGCACCGTCCTCGGTGCACTCCAAAATATAACAGAGAAGGATTTCCCCTCCAAGCACTTAGTTGAATATCTTTTTAGGAGGATTGAAATAAGGGAATCAGTTCAAGTTGAGGTTTCCTTCATCTATTTTTTTTTCATGGATTATTAGGGTGTTTGCAAGAATTGACATAAGTTTGCTGCAAGAATAATCTTTGTAGACGGATAATTTTGTTCCAAAAGAATATATTAGGATCAAGGTTGTTAAACCCTCCCTAATATTAGATGTAATCATGAACTATTAAAGGATCTTGTTGTTGTCATCTCTATTGTTCATGTTGTGATGGCGCAGCACCCCCTGCCTCAGCACGTTCTACGCGACCTCCCTATCTTAGGATCGTTCTAAACCTTTCCCTGAGTCAGATTGACTCTTCGATTTTCCCCACAGGGAATATCTCACACACACAAGGGTGTATCCATAGTTCCTTATGAGTTATGCCTGCATGATCAAGCATAGGGTGCTAAATCTTCACACTTGATCAACAAATATGATCAGAACCTTTACCAAAAAAGGAATTTCGGATAATGCGTTGAACACACGCCACTTGTTGCCCACTAATTTTGTCTTTTCGAGACTTGAGCGAAAAACCAACAATCATTCCTATTCCCTTATGATTCCCCAAATTCTGAAATTTCTCCTTTGGCGATATCAACGGCCTTTCAGGATTTTCGCCGAACCTTGACCACTCCTTTGACTTCCTCCGCACGTATCCTCTGACTGATACTTGGTACCCACCTTTCAATGTTTCTCTCTTCATGATTTCAGGAGTTGTGTTGACCATGCAACTTTACGTCTTGAGTCCCGAAACCCGATTGGGGCCCAACAACTATTGTCCCTCAACCTTTTGGGAATTTTTCCTTTCGCTCTTCGGGATTTCGCGACTCGCGAAAATCCACAATAGAGAGTTTCCTTACCTTTCGAAACTCCAATTCTTGAATTCTCGAAGCCTCACCTCCCACGTGATCTATGTCTGAGATCTTCCTTGATCCGACAACTCTGGATCTTTTAGGATTTCGCGAACTAGGAGTTTGAAACTCTCGATTCCAAAATCACAATCTCCTCTACTTCCTGAACCCTGAAATGTCGAAATGTTGTAATGGGCTCAACGACGATTAGCCCCTGACCAAATCTCAGTCCATGTGATTTCTTCCTCCATGACCACAACCCTACTCCAAAGACACGTCCCATTTCACGACTTCAGGGTTTTCAACATAAAGTGCCCCGACTCCTTGTCATCAGAATTTCTGAAATGCCGAACCCTGAAATGACAAAATGCCAAAATTCCACTCCAAAGAGGGATCAATGACTCTTGTTTCTTCTCATCCAACAATCGCTACTCCTCCTAAGCTTATGAACGCTAAAAGACACCCAGCCTTAACCTTCTCTTAGATCTATGAGATCCGACGGCTTACGGGATTTTGGCACTTCTCCACGAAGCATCTCCACCATCCATTTTAGCTCCTGTTACCCCTTTCGCGATTCGGGACTTGGAGAAACCAAGGATTTGGCCTGCACTCAAACCTCACAATTTCCTGAATTCATGAAAATGATCCAACGACCCATGAGATTTCACACTTCTCCTGGGGTGCTTCTAAGGACTTAAATCCCTCACTACTTGGTGTGACCCTATGGCTCGCGGGCCTCCACGCTCCATATCTAGCGGTAGCTGTATCTCTACCTTGAGCATGTGCTTCTTCCTTCCCCTTGGAATATTTTCAAACTTTCAAAGGCCTCGGCCTTTCCTTCCTTTTTAAGCTCGATCTAAATTTGATGAACTCACGTGTGTTCTAGGAACATTGTCACTCCTGAGTTTGCTTCACTCTGAGACCTCGCAATTTTCATGACCTCTGCACTCCTTGTAGGATTCTTGCACACAAAGATGCAATCCTTCCTAATCTTAATAACTTTGAGACAAGTTCTCACCTTTGCACACTCCTTATGCCTTACGAGCCTTCAGACGGCTGTCTATCACAACTTCACCCAAATGTTGGCCTCGTGCACTCCTTGCACATCTCTTTGTCTTACTTGAGCTTCAACTGCTCGAACCTCAATGGTATCTGTCCCTTTCTCTCCTTGAAGGGATGGAAGTTCCCTCTTCTGCAACTTCCCGCTCAAGCATGCCTTGTTGAGCCTACAGGGTGTTCAGTGACCCTGTGACACTTCCCTTATCTCAAAACTCGAAAGAGATTTCTTCTCGGTGCACTCCTTCCACTCGCTCGATGCCCTCCTGGCAGAGCTTCTACAGAATCTTCAGTGACTCTGTCTACTCACTGAACTTGAAATAGAGTTCGTTTCTGTGCACTGCTTGCACTAGCTTGATGCCCTCCTCACAGAGCTTTACAGAACCTCATATGTTATGTCTTTCCTCTCTGTGCTCTCCTCTACACAGTTTCTCCTTCAAGGTGTTCAACAACCTTGAGGCTTCCTCCCTGAGTTAATGACTTCCTCTGGTGCACCCTCTTGGCACGTCTTTGTCCAAATTCCTCAGAATTCAAAAGTGCACTCTTGCACTGGTTTTCAGAGACCRCAGTACTCTGTCATGCACTCTTGCATGAAACCACAAAGAATCCAAACCTGAAATCAAAGAACTCTCAGATAGGAAAATCTATCTATCCCTGCAAATGCACATCTAACATACATCTACAACATATATGTATACAAACATATAAAATACATTCATCCAATTACACAGAATAACATGCAAGAAAGACTGCTCTCTGTTTGTATTAAATAAAATGCCTCTTTACAATGTATTCGAGCTCGGACTACAACATAGTCTCGGCTCTCCTCTCTTCCTCCATAATTTTCTCATCTATCTGTCTGCCTACCTTCAAAACAGATACCAAGATATTTTTACAAAGGGGGCTCCTTGAGCTCTTCCCTCCATCTCACCAACTCTCATTAAATTACATTCAATTACATTGAATGGCTATCTAGTTTGAATCAGATCTAGATCTCAGCCTTACAACCATTTAAGGCAAACTTTCTCTAAAGCCTGCGCACATGCATGGCTTTTTGTTCTACCATCCTTACAAACATTTAATACATTAAATTCAAATTTTAAATTTGAAAGTGAGAGGGTTGCACCTCTCCTCTCCATTGAATGAGTGTTGGGTGTGCTGGTTGGCAGGCGCTTGATGACATTGGAGCGATGCTCCTGCATCATACTCCTCTGCTGTGAAAAATTCATGAGCTCCTGTCCATGAGCTTCCCAGCATGGTTGTCAAAATCCCCCTAGATCCCAAGCAATTATTTAGAGCTATCCATCCGCTCCATCTCCTTGTTGTTGTTTCTACATCTTTCCTGCTGCTCTTGTAGGTTTCCTTCCACCCAACTTCTCTTCGGTGGCAGATTTTGCTGCTGACCTCAACATCAGCCTTCTGATTCCCTCAATTACCTCATCCAGTTGATCTAGTGGCTGACTCTCTTTATATAGTCTCCATAGCTGCACTTCTTCGTCCTTATCAGTGGGTAGATCAACTAGATCCCCCATGCTATTTTATTCCTCTGTGGCCTCAGCTTGCCACTCTGCTGCAAAATTCAATTCTATAGTCTTATCACTGAGTCTCTTCTCAGCTTCCTCTTCTGACAGCTTGACTGTTAGCTCTCTTGCTAGCACATCTCCAACTTCGTCCAACTACTTCCCAGACTGGAATTTTGTTTCATCTCCTACTGCATGCCTCGACACTGCAATAATCATATGTTCATCTCCTTGGCTGGAATTTTTGAGCAATTCCTCAGAATTCTCCTCTGCTAACATCTGCATGACTGTTTTCTCATGGCAATCATCCACTAGCTCTGGATGGTTCAACCAATCCTCCAGCATCTCCAACTCCATCTCCCATGGAGTGAGCATCTTATCGGCATGATCTTCTTCCTTAGCTGGGTCAGGTTCTTATGTCTATCCCATTTCTTCTTCTTCTTTGACAGTCATAGTTGGTTTTCCCTCTCTTGTTGTTGTATCAACCATACAATTTATCACCTCAACTAGGCGATGTGGCAGGAATACCTCTATTCCCCCAATGACCAGAAGGCATTTCTGATCTTCCTTCTCCATCATCTCTCCTCGCTGATATGAACTCACCTATGAGCTCATCTTCTCTATCATCTCCTCTCATTGATCCGAACTCATCCCTGAGTTCATGAGACTTTCAGACAGTCTCATATGCTCTCGCTTACCCACCTGGCAATATGGGATTTCCTCTCTTCCCTCTTGGTAGTCTATGAGATCCTCTAATGATCTCATCTCATTGCCCTCCTAGCAACCTAAATTTTTTGTTCTACACTCATGGCAGTCCTTGAGATCATCCCGTGACCTCTTCTTATAGCAACATGAAATTTCTTCACTACCTTCCTGAAAGTTCAGGAGATCTTCGAGCGATCTTTCCTCCTCATCATCACTGATATTTCTCCCAACTTCGGGCTCACAGATGTGAACCATTTCATGTTCACCTCTAAAGCATTCAACATGCCTCAGCCATCCTATTAATAGCCTTCGCTAGCCTTTGGCCAACAATTTCTTGACTGGCCACTTTGCTTTCCTCCTCAGAGGCCATTCATACACCCAATGTGTCATTGCATTCTACTGCACCTGCAGTGCAAGCTCTTCCATTCTTTCCCTTAACTTAGTGAGTTCTTTATCCATTTCATCTTTTCTCTATTGTTGGTGGTTCTTCTTTCCACCGCTTCCATGGCCTTCAGTAGCCATCTTCCTGTTCCTGTCTTCCCTCCTGGAAAACTTGTTGTTGTCACTCTGCAACCATGAGTGCTTCCATCATTTCCTACAGTCCTCCTGACTGTCTATTTGACTGTTTCATCCCGCAAAAACCTTCACCTTTTACCTATCTCCTACAGGCTCTTCTTCACCTCGCTTCCTCTTTTTCCTGAAATATATGGGAAAAATCCAAGCTCTGATACCACAACTAGCGCAGCACCCCCTGCCTCAGCAAGTTCTACATGACCTCTCGGTCTTAAGATCGTTCTAAACCTTTCCCTGAGTCAAATTTACTCTTCGATTTTCACCATAGGGAATATCTCACACACACAAGGGTGTATCCACAGGTCCTTATGAGTTATGACTATTTGATCAAACACAGGGCGTTAACTCTACACACCTGATCAAGAAATATGATCGGGACCTTTACCGAAAAAGGAATTTCGGATAATGCGCCGAACACACATCAATTGTTGCCCACTAATTTCATCTTTTTGGGACTTGAGAGAACAACCAACAACCGTTCCTCTTCCCTTATGATTTCCTGAATTCTGAAATTTCTCCTATAGCAAGATCAACGGCCTTTCGGGATTTTCACCGAACCTTGACCACTCCTTTGACTTCTTCCGCACATATCCTCTGACTAATACTTGGGACCCACCTTTCGATTTTTCTCTCCTCGTGATTTCAGGAGTTGTGTTGACCATGCAACTTTACCTCTTGAGTCTCGAAACCCGATTAGGGCCCAACGACTATTGTCCCTCAACCTTTCAGGAATTTTTCCTTTCGCTCTTCGGGATTTCGCGACTCGCAAAAATCCACAGCAAAGAGTTTCCTTACCTTTTGAAACTCTGATTCCCGAATTCCTGAAGCCTCACCTCCCACGTGATCTATGGCTAATATCTTCCTCGATCTGAAGGCTCTGGATCTATCGATATTTTGTGAACCGAGAGTTTGAAACTCTCAATTCCAAAATCACAACCTCCTCTACTTCCCGAACCCCAAAATGCCGAAATGGCCTCAACAACAATTAGCCCCTGACCAAATCTCGGTCCATGTGAATTCTTACTCTGTGACCACAACCCTACTCCAAAGACATATCGCCTTTCGTGACTTTGGGGTTTTCAACATAAAGTGCCATGGTTCCTTGTCATCGGAATTGCCAAAATGTCGAACCCTGAAATGTTGAAATTCCACTCCAAAGAGGGATCAATGGCTCCTGTTGCTTCTCATCCAACACTCACTACTCCTCCTGAGCTTCTGAATGCTAAAATACACTCAGCCTTAACCTTCTCTCAGATCTACGAGATCCGATGACTTACGGGATTTTGGCACTTCTCCACAAAGCATTCCCATTGTCTGTTTCAGCTTCTGTTACCCCTTTCGTGATTCATGACTTGGAGAAACCAAGGATTTGGCCTGCACTCCAACCTCATGATTTCCCAAATTCACGAAAATGATCCAACGACCCACGGGATTTCACACTTCTCCTGGGTGCTTCTAAGGGCTTAAATCACTCTCTACTCAGTGCAACCCTATGGCTCGCAGGCCTCCATGCTCCAGATCCAATAGTAGTTTTATCTCTACCTTGATCATGTGCTTCTTCCTTCCCCTTGGAATATTTTCAAAGTTTCAAAGGCCTCGGCCTTTGCTTCCTCTTTGAGCTCAATGTAACTTTGATGAACTTGCCTGTGTTCTAGGAACTTTGTCACTCCTGAGCTTGATTCACTCTAAAACCTCGCAAGTTTCTTGACCTCTGCACTCCTTGCAGGATTCTTGCACACAACAGTGTGATCCTTCCTAATCTTAAGAACTTTGAGACAAGTTCTCACCTCTGCACACTCCTTGTGCCTGACGAGCCTTTAGAAGGTTGTCTATCACCACTTCACCTGAATGTTGTCCTGGTGCACTCCTTGCATGGGTATTTTTCCTTCTTGAGATTCAACTACTTGAACCTTAATGGTATCTACCCATTTCTCTCCTTGAAGGGATGGAAGTGACCTCTTCTACAACTTCCTGCTCAAGCACGCCTTGTTGAGTCTACAGGGTGTTTAGTAACCCTGTGAGTGTCTTCCCTGTGACACTTCCCTTATCTCAGAACTCGAAAGAGATTTCTTCTCGGTGCACTCCTTGCACTCGTTCGATGCCCTCCTGGAAGAGATTCTACAGAATCTTCAGTGACTCTGTCTTCTCACTGAACTCGAAATAGAGTTCCTTTCTGTGCACTCCTTGCACTCGCTCGATGCCCTCCTGGTAGAGATTTACATAACCTCAGATGTTCTGTCTTTCCTCTCTGTGCTCTCTTATGCATAGTCTTTCCTTCAATGTGTTTAGCAACCTTGAGGATTCCTCCCTAAGTTAATGACTTCCTTTGGTGCACCCTCTTGGCACGTCTTTGTCCAAATTCCGCAGAATTTAGAAGTGCACTCATGCACTGGTTTTCAGAGACCGTAGTACTCTGTCATGCACTCTTGCATGAGACAACAAAGAATCCAAACCTGAAATCAAAGAAATATCAGATAGGAAAATCTATCTATCCCTGCAAATTCACATCTAACATACATCTACAACATATATGTATAAAAACATACAAAAGACATTCATCCAATTACACAAAATAACATGAAGGAAAGACTGCTCTCTGTTTGTATTAAATAAAATGCCTCTTTACAATGTATTCGAGCTCGGACTACAACATAGTCTCGACTCTCCTCTCTTCCTCCATAATTTTCTCATCTATCTGATTGCCTACCTTCAAAACAGATACCAAGATCTTTTTACAAAGGGGGCTCTTCGAGCTCTTCCCTCCATCTCACCAACTCTCATTAAATTACAGTCAAATACATTGAATGGTTGTCTAGTCTGAATCAGATCTAGATCTCATCCTTAGAACCATTTAAGGCAAACTTTATCTAAAGCCTGCGCACATGCATGGCTTTTGGCTCTACCAGCCTTACAAACCTTTAATACATTAAATTCAAATTTGAAATTTGAAAGTGAGAGGGTTGTGCCTCTCCTCTCCATTGAACATGTGTTGGGTGTGCTAGTTGGTTGGTGCTTGATGACGTTGGAGCGATGCTCCTGCATCATGTGATAACAAATGGGTTACTAGTAGGGCTATTGCAATGGGAAAGAAGAACATGAGAGTTATTGAAAAGCATCAACTATGGTTGTAAAAAGTACCTAGATCTACACCTTATGAAAGTTGTGAGCAATGGAAATTAGGTTGGGGTTATTCATGCAATTTACAAAAGTTGAACAAAATATTTTAAGAAAGGGTGAACTAAAAGAGGAAAACAATAAGAAAATAGTTGCAATGATGGAGGCAACACATGAAAGAAAACCTGTAATAGACTACAGGCTATTAACAATGAATCAATAAAGACATAATGTTCACCTGTAATGACTTCAAATGGTAATTTTTATAGGGTTCTCACCATTATTGATGCCCTCACATGTGCCCTCGACTATAAACCTTGGTCACGTGCTCCACAGATTCTGCGCAGACTATCTCTCCCTCACAGACTATCTCCTCACTGGCTCCTCGCAGACTATCTCCTCACTGTTCTCCTTGCACGAGGCTATCCCCTTTCTCCTTGCAGGCTGTCATGCTCCCCTTGGTATCCTTGTAGACTATCCCATTTCTCCTCATAGACTTGCATGCTCCCCTTGCTCTCCTCGCATACTATACCCTTTCTCCTCACAAACTCACGTGCTCCCCTTGCTCTCCTCACAGACTATACCCTTTCTCCTCGTAGAGGTCACGTGCACACTCTAATCACGAATGGTTACCTTCAACATTGTTTAACATAACTTCAACATGGTTTAACATAACTTCAACATGGTTTAACATTCATATGACATTTAGAAACATTTAAAACCCCTCCTATGACATTTAAAACATTTAAAAGTCAAAATGTATGAGGATAAGAGTGCATTAAACTTAATTAGTTTTTATTTATTTATGATAAATCTTTAAATATGGTTTTGCTTAATCCTATTGAATATGAAACTTAAAAAATAAACGATATTCGCAACATAATTTCATGATATTCAATGGAGATGAATTTATATATTGCAAGTTAGTAGAATCTAATATATTTATTAAATTTTATGGAAATGTGAAAGTGTAAGGATTGGGATATATTATTGAGTTGACTTTTAGAACTAGTGATCAATGTTTTATATTAGAGAAAACATTTTCAACTTGGCACACAGTATCTCTCATGAAACTTCTTCTATATGGCATCAATATTAGTATAAGATAGAGTAGTTAGGATTGGAAGGCCGAGACAATATTTAATGGGAATCATACAAAGAAAAACTTAAGCTAAGTCATGTTCAAATCATTGAAACTAAAGATAAGTTGGTTTGGTTCAAGAACCTAGTCTTAGAGACTTATACTCCGAAATTAGGTTATAAAGAAATGTACGCTCTTGATAGGCCAAAGGAAGTTCAACGGTGATGGAAGATAAATGTAAAATTACATCCCCTTAAAAGACTTGAATTTTTATGTGGTTGACAATAAAGAAACAAAGCCTTAACTTAGGAAATTCTATAAAAGAGGAAGAAGTATGAACCAAATAGGTGTATTCTCTATAAAAATAAAGAAGAAAATATAAGTTGTATTCGTATAGAAGAAATTAAGGTTTATGGTTTACATGATGAATTGATGATGACATAAAGTGGGTGTGTGAGTCAAATTTGAGTCTAGAAACCATCCCATATTGGAGTGAGATGGACGCTACAACAAGTAAGAAGCATAATTGGCAAGGGAATTTAGTAGAAGAATGTTTAAAGAAATGGATACTAAAACTTGAACTCAAAGACTTTAAATGTCTTCCTTTAATAACATCATGGGGCATATAGTTAGCTTAGAATGTTGGAACCTTCCAGGATAAGTACAATCCCCCTTTTCAATGCACTTCTCAAGAAATTCTATACTTTTTTAATTTCAAACATGGAACCAAAGTCTATGTGCAAAGAAATCTAACCTGTACCCCAATAGACAAATTAGAGGTTCATGTAATTTTGATGGATCTAGTCAAGATACCCCTAAAAATAATCGATTTGGTGGTATTATGCATCTAAGTAACACACACAACATTGGGTTCAAAGCTCTATTAGGGAAAGGGTCCAACAATTTTGCCAACCTTATTTCTTTAAAATTTCAGTTTATGGTTTACATGATGAATTGATGATGGAATAAATTTGGTGTGTGAGTAAAATTTGAGTCCAGAAACCCTCCCATATCATTAATACATGCGAATAGTCTATCCATGTCAAATTTCAATGCATACAGAAACAGTTTGAAAAAATTTCAACGTTGGCCCCATTCACAGGTCATTGTTGCCAGTGTCTAGTCCTAGTACAATTTCCTTGTAAAATTTGTATAAGATATTAGGAGAATGATAATTTTAAAGGTGTTAGGCCTATTCCTACACACCATGGCCATATCACCTCTCATTGACAGTCTGTGTATTGATCCCTTTTAGCTTTGGGTTGCTAGTATTTTCAATTGCACGCACCTTTCAATCTAGCCAAAGTTCAATTAATGTCTTTTGTTACTATAGGGTTATAAAGCCTCATGATCCCAATGCCCATATGCCTCCAACCTTGTGATATATTAATGATATATGGGTGACAAGTGTCAGGAAGGGTGATGAGTAAGACTAGGGGAAACTTTCAATTCAAGGCTAGGAATGACCAGGCCCACATCAAGTGAAGGAAGAAAATTAAGAAGGCACTTGTGTTGTCCCATTCCATGTCAACAAAAACACATCCATTCACTAGGAACACTAAAACCTGACAAATCAATGACTCCACTAAATTAGGGTTTATGAGTTACATTATGAATTGATGATGGACATACCTACATCGTTGGTATGATCAGGCGCAGTCGCGCATAGCTCCTCTTGGTTTCGAGAATAGTGCATCATCTACTAAACAGGGGAAACCACGTGAAGGTGGAAGCCCTAATTATTTCCCCCCCAACATCACTCTCAATTTCCCCATATTACCTAATTTGAAATTATAAAGAACATGTATCATATACTATATTATACAAAATAAAAACATATTCTTCGTCTGACGCATTGACTACATGAGACACATGCTCCTGATATGCATAATCATGATATTCTTCCTCATCATTATCTTCATCCTTGGCTACATGATTATACTTTACTGGTCTTCCTCTTGGATCATATCTAACAACGCATGACTAACCTGCTTTACCAGACCTCTGAGTAAAATACTTTCTCACATTGACTTGGAAGAACATAAGGCTTTGTACCTGTTCAAATGTCCTTTTATTAACCGTGGTAAATCCATTATCATGCTCAATAACAGTTCTTTCATGATCACGTTCATGCATCTGTATCCTGTACCATTTAACCTCAAACAAAACTATTCTAAAGGAATTAAAATCACACTCAATTATATCCGCCAAATGGCCATAGTACCTATTCTCAGTTTCTTTCGGATTTCTGTCACTTCTAGAGGAAATGTTGGTGACCTTAAACACTGTAGTTATCCCACAATCTGAGTCTTTCATCTTATCATCCAACATTTTGATACGAAATTTACAACCATTACACCACATAGCCTTGTGATGTTTCAACTGCAACATGGAAAACAAATAAAAAATACATTGCCAATTAATAAACCTCATATAGGACTTAGTAAATATATAT
>JZKD02S1675013.1:647004-659831 GCA_000966675.3 Picea glauca
TTCTTATTTCTTGTACATATCTTGTTTGCATCATCTCTGTACATATCTTGTATATCTATCTCTTGGAAGATAATGTGTTCCAAGAAGAACTATATCTCTGGAAGAACAAACAAGAAGAAAATGGATATCATTAGATATTACACATGAAAGGATGAAATACAAGAAGCTATTGCAAGATAAGTCGAATCAATCATGAAGAAACTTAGAATAAGGAAAGACAGAAAGAAGTCAACAAATTGATAGGAAATTGGAAAAAGACTTATGACGTTTTGCATAAGACAACAAGATGGAAGCGTAGAGTCTGTTAGACAAGAGATCCAATTATATATTGTAGAAGACAATAAGAATGCAAATGGAAGCGTGGACTCTGTTAGATGGAGGGAGCCAGCTATATGTACTCTTACATGAATCAAGGGTTAGGAAGGAGCTAATCCTATGATCCATTGAAGATGATGAAGTATATATATCCATGGTAGCAGCCATGAAAGACAGTACGTGTTCAGTTCAACCATAGAAGAAGACTTCTTCGAAGAGAAGCCTTAAAGTATTCATGGTTGTCCATCCAGATCCGTGATCCTATGATAAAAGGAAGAAGTGGAATCTCCAGGGCATTGAATCTATTTAAGAAACTCCATGGATCGAAGAGATAAAGAAAAACATGAATAAGAACATGAAGATTCCAAGAAAGAAAGAGAAATCAAAACAACCAGTCACTGTATCAAGAATCACAAGATTACGAGCCTAATCTGAACTCACTAAAAGAAATAAAGAAGAAGAACTAAAAGTGGTGATAATGAACAGTGTATGGAAGACTTATGAATGAAAGAATTCTGAGACCCAGAACTAGAGGTTCTCCCAAATGGAGGGAGAAGAATATGATGATTACTTTTTCCAGTAAACTAGACATATCTCTACATGATTCATTATATCATCCACAACATCCATGAGTTGGAGTTCTACATCAGATGAATGCAAAGAATGTTTTCCAGAGAAATTGAATAAAGAGTGTATGAAGAGCAATCTCAAGAACTCTGAGGCATACTAGAAATAGACTCTTATATGCAGATAAAAGAAGATAACTTGGTGGAGAACCTCCAGTGCACAACAGAAGCGTGGTGAAGTTTTCCTATAAAGATGACTACTCATTAGATCAGATCTCATGATGACCGAAGAAGTGTCACATGGATATGTTCCAGTTTTCCAAATATGATATACTCTATTGTTCAGATCTACATGAAGCCTTCACAGTGTTTCAGACTAAAGTACATTTGAAATCAAGCATTAAATTATGAAGTCCAGAAAGGAGAAAATGATTTCTCCAATACATATCTCCAAAGATGAGAAGATAAGCATACATTTTGGTAAATCTTCTATCCAAGATGAAAGAGTTTGTGTACTCAAGCTGGAGCTCATGGAAACAACTTCCTTCTTATTGAAAAATGAAGAAATGACTCTCTAGGTTAGGAGGGAGCACTGAAAACATTAATAGAGACATTTATTTTCAAGATTGAAAAATAGTCCATCTTGGACAGATGCTTTCCTGTTTAAAATGTGGATTGAGATCTCTGACGGACAGTCACTTCCCATTGTGGTTAACATGGGAAGTAGTTTGATTGTTGATGTATCATAGACATCGACTTCCCATTGTGGTTAACATGGCTTACTCAAGAATATTGGCCTGCCTCGACGGACAGTGATTTCTCATTATGGTTAACGTGAGGAATGGTTTGTTTTGGAGGTTGATGTAGGACAATCTTTTCCTCTTGTGGTTAATAGAGGAAATGGTCTGAACAATCATTCCTTAGGGTTTATACATTATCTCCAAGGTGCACTTTGATTAGTGTAGGAGGAATGGCCTAGGGTGGGGAATGGTCCAGGCTCAGCATTCCTTAGGGTTATACATTCTCTCCAGGGTGTACTTTGATTAGTGTAGGAAGAATGGGCTAGGGTGGGGAATGGTCTAGGCTCGGAAGACAAGATAATTATTCTTCCTTGCTTGAGAAGAATAGTCTAGATATCTCATTACTCTACTCTGAGGAAGCTATTCTTTCAAAGCTCACAGATGTGAGTGAAAGATTGGCCCAGATGCTTTAGTTAATATTGTAACATTGATTCTGTGTAGGTTGTTATTAGATGTTTGTTATGAAGATTGTATGACAGTAGATGTAGACTATTGTGGTGGATATGTTCCATTGTTTGTGAGGCAAATATTCTTTCAGAGCTCACATATGTGAGTGAAAGATTGGCCCAGATGATTCAGTTTATATCATAACATTGTTTCTATGCAGGTTGTTATTAGATGTTTGTTATGAAGACTGTATGACAGTAGTTGAAGACTATTGTGGTGGATATGTTCCACTTTTTGTTATTGATCAAGTACTTGTGTGTTACTTGTTGTGGTAGTGTACCACTGGAATGTAGTTATATACTACTATGGATAGACATAGTTGTGTTCTATTTTTTTTCTAATTTCCTTGAAGACTATCAACAATTTATTGGAGATAATCATCATCCAGACGAATGATGAACATAGATTTTCCAGACAGAAAATGGTTCAAAGCATTATAAGAATGACTCTTGTGTCACTCTATGGTATGAGTGACTTATCCAACATCATGTCTAATTACTCATATGAAGTATGGTTTCGAGAGATGATGCAGCTGATGGTGATGGTGATTCTCATGATCTAGTCATGAGATAGTCTAAACGACAATGTTGATGCTATTGTGTAAATGGTACGTTTTTGTGCTCAAGACCATTACCTATAATACCTCCCTAGCTAGGAGAGAGTGTTAATATTATGGTAGCTACGGGAGGTATTTATCTCCACATGTAAACCTGACGAGAATAGCAGACTCCAGGAAGCAAGAGAAACCCTAATTTGTTGGCTAATAACCCTAGAAGTCTTGTCGGCTCAAGAAGAAAATTTATATTAGGTTATTAGCCTTCAAGAGAAGAACTCGGCGAGAAATAATAATAATATATTGAACAGACATGTACCCAGAAGGAGAAGTTATCCCCAGCAAATCTAGTAGAACCACTATAAATACAGGGTGTCAGTTCTCATTTGACACATCTCAGAATTACAGAGCAACAACTGGTGCACACTGCAGTTCCCATTTTGGTGTGCACGTGTCGAGGAGAGCTACAGGTGTAGCTACTGCAGAAACCAGTTTTAGTTTTGGCTTGGACTATCTCTTGGCTAGGGTTTGGACTATCTGATCAACTATTGTTGGTGCGTTATCCTTGGAGGAAGATACGCTACACCTTGTTTGGCTATCTAGCCTAGGGTTTTATTCTGGAGTAATTCTCAGTCAAGGTTAAGGTGCTCGGAGGGTGGTTTTGACCTATGGTTGGGTGACGAGGGTATCTTCAATGGTAAAATGAGCACACAATCTTCTATATTCTAACAGGAAGAAAAAACTAGAAAAGGAGATCAGTGCTCCTATTTCCAAAGGGATAGAGTGCTACAACTATCTGGTATACACTAAGAGGGATCTTTGATCCTAGATCAACACTCTGGTGTACACGGTAGAGGAGCGTTGGCCTTCCCAAAAACTAAAAAAAAAGGATAAAAACATAGAAAACTTTGCCAAAGACTGTGAAATATTCAAAGAATAAGAGAGAAGTAGATCAGAAACAAACAACAAATAAGATATAAAGGTGGGTAAAAGCTCATACGATCCAAGGAAATAAAAGTCAATGTCCTTCCCTAATAGAGTCACAATTTTTTGTTACAAAAATATTCCCTTGTGGACACAAGAAATTTCCCTTGGATTACTGACCCATATACCAAGACAAAAACAATCATTTGGACACTATCATTCCTATAAACTCATTTTTCTTATCGAAAAACAGAGGAGAAGGTAAAGTAGGATGTACTATGTTTACAATGTTTTTCCTAGTTGTTCCTATCTGCAAGCTTGATCCAATTCCTAGTGCAAATCAATACCTGCAATGAACAGCAAGAAACAAATGAATTCCATCTAATCTAATGGATTAGGCAAAGAAAATTCATCTATGCAAATCAAATTAAACATAGACAAGCACATGAAACTACATACTTGAAGGAAATAGGCCAAGTATATTAAATGAGAACAAATAAAACTTACATACCACAAATGATGTCAGCTGAAACTCCTCCAAGCTCTCCTCATCCAACGCTTGCATGAATCCCACGATCATAAGTCTGATATCTCCAAACTCCCTCCATAATCAAAGGTTTGATACCTCTAATCTTCGTCCTCTTCTCCATGGAAATCCCTCATTATATACAATTTGAAAGATTAACCACCATGGATAAGATCACTCACTAGATCCTCTAAAATTGGATCTCCAAGCTTTTTAGGGAGAAAATATCTCTCAAGTATTTTAGGGACAATATATCTCTCAAGGATTTTAAGGAGGAAATATTTCTCAAGATCCACCAAATTAGGATTTTGGTTTGATAAAATATCTCAACCACCCATGAGATTCTCAACCTCTCCTTGAGATTAGGATACTAAATGTGAGATGGATTCTCAATTCTTTTTTATGAATATTAATAAATAATTCATATGCGCATAGTATTTTGACCTTCATATGATATAGTTTCTCTCCTCATTGGCTAGGGATTGTGACAAATGTTCTTTCATCTTGTCAAGGTGTATGCAACACTTAGCAAGGTGCATATGAAACTTTTACGACACTTGCAAAACATAGGGTGAGGTACTTACGTGTGGAATTTTTATGTGTAACAACATCCTACAATTTACATTTGTTATCTCCATCACTATAACCAACATAGATATTAAACTTGCATAAATTTAAAGAATGTAATTCAGGAAATAGCTTACAATTTGTCAATACCTATATCCCTCACCCTTTGTTTCTCAAATGGTCCAATCGTCGATTCCATAAACAATTATATTCTCTTGTTTCCTTAGATACCATTTCTCCTTCATTTACTTGAGTGCTTGATCTGAAATGATCTTTTAAAGACTATGGTTGAGTTTTAAAACATGAGCTCATTAACCATTTAGGAAATTGATGAAAGAGGAAGAATTAATGATGTAACATAGCATCCATAATGAAATATACATATCTGGAAATAAACACAAGAATCATAAAACCATAACAACAAAAGTTGTTAACACAGTTCGACAATATCACCTAGGTCTCTACGCCTTTGTCTTAGTGGGTGAGGCTTTCTTATTTCTCTTCAAAGCTTCAAACGTACATCATAAAATTGTCAAATAGATTACAAACTATTCTGGATGTGTTATACTATATCGAAAGAACCCAACACAACTGACAGCACTAAAAACAGATGAATGAAGCTCCCATAAATGGCCCGCAAAGTTGCTCTCCTCAATGGATTCCCTGCATAAAAATGGCTTTGGATTTATTATTATTCAACGTTTCTCCTCCTCTAAACCTCCCTAAGGATGCCAAGAACCTCTAGTTTATATAGGCTTGAATTTGGCAACAAAATCTCAACTTCCCCACAAGATCTGACCTCAAAAAGAGCTCCAAATCCTCCAATAATGGCCAAAATCTCTCAAAATTGGTTGAAAAATCAATTAAAATATTTATTATATGGTTTAAAATCCACAATTCACCAAAATGAAAGGTGCAACCCCCGAATTTTGGTCCCCTGGTCATATGCGTCCTCTAGGTTTCCACGGGCTAGTGTTGGTTCATTGGCCCCCTCCAACATAGGCTCCTGGTTTTTCGTGTGCATGGCCATATGTCCATGGGTTAAACCACCATGCTCTCCATATTCGTTAGAACCTCATTTCTAGCAAATAGTCAGATGGGGCTGGCCCTCATAGACTGGGGTCTATCCCGTACCACGTGTGCCCAAATTTTGGAGATCCGGGTCATATGTAATGGGCATATGCAATGTGAATGCGCTGGGGAATTGAATCCAAAATAGATCTACACCATAACACAATCTATGTACCAACTCCCACACCAAGGGTCACATGGTATAGTTTGTATACGTCCGGGGGGGGGGATGGGTCTAATCCCCAGCCCTTTAATCCACCCATTAACATTTGATTCAATTCAAATAAAAAATTTATACCATAGTTAATAAGCTCCATCGTGGGCAGGATGGTAGCCCGGCCCTGCTAAATTTTTCCACCTGGACCGGAGGTCACTGGTTCGACTATCGTGGATTCGCATAAACTATTTCCATATGTCAACCAATGGAGGGGTGCCACATGGGAGCCCATGGCTGCAACACATGACACCCTATAATATTTCCATGCAACTGAGACTTGTCATCTTCCACTTCATCCATGTCTCTACCTTGCCACGTCATCCCATGCCAACTAAGTTGTACATACGTGCCACGTGTCACCCTTGCAGTGGTGCCACATGTCACAATATGACTTGTCGGCCTGTCAGCCATCAACTTCCTAGACATCATGCTAATGCATCACTTCCATGTCACCTATACTGTCTTATAGACTGTATGGTCATCTTCCACGTCAACACTATACGAACTGTACAGTCAACAACATTTTTACATGTTTGACAAAATGAGAAGAATGTGATATCTTTCGCATATGGTGTCTGTTTGAGCCCATTCAAGTTGCGTTGGGTTCGTAAGAACGAGACCTACACATATGCCAATTTTAAAGCGATTACGAGAACTTTTATTTTTAGGCCTTCCTGGACCAATTTTGGTTCCTAGATCCATTTTGGATCAGTCCTTCCTTCGAGTTTGTAAAGGTTTCCAATATTTGTAGCCTTGACAACTACAAATATTCTCATGCACACTTTTAATTCTCCAGCTTTCCATGTAATCTTCTAACCTCTAGTATCCAAGAATCCCAAAGAAATTAAATTCTTTTTAAGTTCAAGTACGTCTCTAACATCCATTCATGTTATTACAATCCCATCAAACATATTAATATTAATTCTTCCAATCCTAAAAATTTTACAAAAAATATCATTTCCAATCATGACAACATTGTCAGCTATAGATTGGCAAGAAGAAAACCAACTTCTAGTTTAACACATGTGATGGTAAACACCAAAATTTAACAACCATTCTTATTGATATTGTGAGATACTACAAACAGAGAAAAATTCATCAACCATACTTGAACTTGATTCAACTAGATTTGCTTCATTACCTAAGTATTCCTTGTATTCTCTTCTCTCCCATTTTGTTTTTGAGATGCTCTGATTTACCACAATACCAACATCTCAGATTTCCCTTTGACTTGGATTTGGATGTATGTACTGATTCCCCTCTAACCACCAATGCTTTTGGTGTGGAGATTTCTATATTGGATTTCTTCCTAATCTCTTTAGACAACAAATCTCCCACAACATAGTCAAATGCAAGGGTGTTTGTTGTGCTAAAACTAATAGAATTGACTAGATGATTCCACGAATCTGGAAACGAACACAACAACGTCACTACCTTATAGTCCTCATAGATTTTTACATCCATACTAGTTAACTGACATAATAAAGTATTAAATTCATTTAAATGATCAACAATTTTGGTACATTATTTCATCTGTATTACCTCTTCAAGTAGATTTAGTTTTTCGGGGACTTTGTCATGTAAAGGATTTATATTCTGCTCCATAAACCTCCTATTGTCTTCTCTCCAATGATACTAAACAAAAAATTCATCTACAAGGATGAAAAGCATGGTACTGAAAGATCTCAAATCTAGATCTTCCCATTCCTCGTCTTTCTTACCCTCTGGTCTTTTTATCTTTCTCATTAATTATTTGAACAATCCTTATTGCAACAACAAATCCCAGATCTTCAACTTCCACAATTCGAAGTTACTTTTTTCATAAAAAAATTCCACCTCGAACTTAGCACTCAAGACTTTCATCATTCTTTGGGACCTACTTCACACAATGCAAGGACTACAAATGTTCTCGACTCTTTCTTCGTCACGAACAAAATGCCAAATGATTTCCTTCAGATCTCCTTTGCATGTGAATGATAAATGAATGGACTCTCCTTCACTTTGAATGAATTATCGGTGACTGCTCCTTGGGTTCTAATACCATTTGTTGAGTAATTACTCAAAATTAATGCAACAAAGAGAAATAGTCAAACATACAATTCAGAGAGTAAATCACACAGAATTAGATATGGGAAATTGGATGACATTTTATTGCTCAATCTCAGAGATACAAAATAGGCTTAAAACTTTCTATACACCTATGTAGGTTACACACATAAATATTACATTTGTTCAGTTTCTCATTAAACTCCCGCACAGATACTCGAATCATGAGATTATGGGCCGATTGAACTCTCTCATAGATACTCAAACATCAAATTCGTTGCCACTATTACAACAACTCAATCTCTTTTATTATTTTTGTTTGGATGATTAATGTAAAATATCAATTTATTCGTTTGAAATAGAAAACATGGTCTTTGATGGTATATAGTAGATGATGTAAGTGTAATTTTTAGTACAATGTATTTTAAAGCTTAGAAAGGTGAATAAAATGTGATTTCATGCCATTCTAATTCTCCTTAGTTTTTTTATGGCTTAGTAGAGAAAAAAAATTGTTGTTCTAGCTCAATTGAAAGATGTAGTGCAGAAGCACGATAATAAAGAAACAAATTGTAGATCCCATGAGAATTAATCTATGTTTAATAATGATTATGTTTGTGTGATGTAGAGATGGAGTTTATAACATGCAAAATTAGAGAAAATGGTTGCATATTATATATAGAGAGAAGAAGGCAAGATGGAGTTGGAGTATAATGTATCTTAAAGCTTGAAAATACTGATAGAATGCAATTTCCAACAATTCTCCATTCTCTTTTAAAGTTTGAAGGAAAAGAAAAGTTGTGATAGCTCAAGATGGAGTTTGAGCATAATGTATTTGAAATCTTTAAAAAAGTCGATAAAATGCAATTTTCGACAATTCACCATTCTCCTATTGTAGATTTTTACAGCTTAGAAGTAAAAGAAAAGTTGTGATATCTCAAATCAAAGATGTAGTGCTCAAATATCATGTCGTGAAATAATCCTCGATCATCCATCATCCTGAAATCATAAACTCATCTGCAACCCTCAATCTTGAATCCATAATCAATCATCATAAACTACAATCTTGCAAATTAAACTTCGAAACTTGAAGTTTGACATATGTCGATTGAAAATTGAGAATTCTAGATAATGATATATACCCCATTTGAAAGTGGACAAGGGTAATCAAACCATCTTGAAGCGAAGTCTTGAGACTCGATCTTCAACTCATGAGACTACATCAAGTGAGCCCTGATCATGCCCTATATCATCCAATCCCGAAAAAAATCCATGTCTGTCAACCATAAAAATATCTCCAATCAAGTATGGTTGTATGTGTGTGTAAACTCATCGATAATATCATTTCAATAAATTAGCTTCCAAACTCCAATACCAATTCCCTAACCATTAAAAATTTATCAGTTTCATGTGAATTTTGATTCGCTTCCAACATATTTTTGATAAATGATTTTTCTTCCCACAAAAAACACATGGGTGGAGATCAAAACAGTTTAACTCAACATGGCCAACTTGGTGACAATGTCGACACAATACAAGTTCTTCGTCCAACTGAGCATCATCAACCAACAAATCCCGAATACATGTATTATAATCAATATCCTAAACATTTTTATTAGCATCATGATCAACATCATGTATATATTCCTTATCAATTTCTTCCTTCCTATCAACATTGACCAAAAAACCACCACCCACAAATGTAAGTGGTTTACAATAATCATGAATATTAAAAAGGTTATGACGATCCTTCTCATATCTTAAGCCATATACGTTTCGTTTAAACCGTAATTGTTCTCAAGGTCTAATAACTTTTTCTATATTCTCAACCCAATCCTTATGTTGAACCTTCAATTTATCCACTTTGTTTTTAGTATCATCAGTCAAAGCTACACTAATTTATAAGTCCTATCTCATACAAATTCCATTTTTTGTCTTTTATTTTTTTAAGGCTTTATGACTCACAAATAGATCCTTTCCTTCCACATTTCATAAAATGAATTTTTAATTGGAAACATATAATTTAAAAAACACTAGGTTAAAATTAACATTACCAAACTTGTATTTGACTTTGTCGCCATTCTAACTTCGTTCAAGGTACTTTTTTAGTCATAGATAGAGTCCATATTCGAAGACGTTGTTCATAGAAGAAAATTTTTTGTTTGTATAGAAGGAATTTTTTTTGTTTGTATTGGGTTGCAACAAGAGATACATAGACCTACCAAAGTGATGAATCCTTTCATAATTTTGAGGAGACAAAGGGAGAGGGGAAAAGAGAGGGGGATATAACAAGCAAGATAAAGGGGGAGAGAGAAGGGGATATAACAAGCAAGATAAAGGAAGAGAGCGGTTGGAGAGAGAAGAAGATAGATAGAGAGAGGGAGCGAAACGGGAGGAACAAAAAGGGGAAAGAGAGAGGGGGCGAAACAAAAGGATATTTTTTGTTAAGAAGAACCCAAGCTCGTGTGTTCCTAAAACTTACACATTATTTTAATTAAAGTTTTTTTTAGGTATGCGTGTGCATTCCTAAGTTTTTTTAGGAATGCGTATTTCTCAAGAGAACACGAACAAGCACGTGTTCTTCCTAAGTTATTTTTAGGAATGCTTATTTCTCAAGAGAACACGAACAAGCACATGTTCTTGAGAATATGCCTACCTGGAATTTCCGAGTTTGCCCAAAACCATTTTTCATCCACAACGTTTTGCACACACCCATGATTAATATATGTCATTGATCAAATTGGATTCAAATTAGATTATGTTGATACTAACTGAAATCTTTGAGCTATTTTTAAAAATTCAAACAAAGTTGCAACATTGTGAAAAACATTCATAGCTTTCCCTAATTTATGAAATGAGATGTTGATAATGCATCTACCAAATTTTAATTTGGTATTTATTTTGGGCTGTCATGCCACAACTTGAAACATTAATTGATTTACTTTGATTTGTTAAGTTATAAAAATAAATGAATAGGCTAATTTTGTAATAAAGAGATTTCATTTTCTGATAAATACCCCTACCAAATTTGAATTTGGTATGCATTTCGGGCTGTAATACTTGAAACAATAATTTACTTATTGTCGTTTATTAACTTATAAAAAGTTCAATAACCTAATTTCGTAATAAAGAGATTTCATTTTCAAATAAATAAAGTTGAATTTGGGCAAAATTGTAGAAGTAACCTGATTTTTACATGATCCAAGTCCCACACTTAGTAAATCATTATTGACCTGGTTTTTCGCACATACTGAAATGCTGAAAAAGTTAATGAAAGTTCAAGATCAATTGGAGTTTCATCTTGTTTAATCCTCAAATTCCAACAAGATTAAAAAAGATTATTACATAATTAGCCTACTCAGTTGAAAATGAAATGAAAATGATATGCTCTCGCGGTTAATGGGATTGCAGACTTTTAATTTTACTTTCACTTAATTTCAGTATGCATAATAAAGCTTAAAATTATATTTTATTCGATTAGATTTATTTAATTTATTGAACTGGTTCATAGGAAATGGATTTTATGTTTGTTAAATAGAGATATTTAATTTATTGAACTTGAACTGGTGCATGAGATGAAGGTTTTATGTTTGTTGCATCTGGTCGAAGACTACACATCCGAGACCGATGCTTGTGGATTCGAGTAAAATCCGTCATCATGAGGTATTCTTTTTTAGTGGAGAGCAGCTCAGAATTTTTAAATGAATGAGATGATTTCCATTGGTTTCGTCCACAACTAACTAGATCCAGTTCAGTGATTGAGATTGATATATACTGCAAAACTAACCGCCCGTCGTTACGTTACACGATGCATTTCTTCTTCCACTTTCTTTTCTTACACTCTGTCGTTTGTGCAGAACAGAATGTTCCGCGAAGCAGAAGAGTTCAATACGTTTACTTTCTCATTCTGCACATTACACATCCAAACGTGTTGGAGTCTCGTATCCTTACTGACTTTACTTTTAAAAGTATGTAAAAGCAATGCGCATGCAATTATTCTCATATGCTTATCGCACGGATCTCACGTAAAGGAAAAGGGCACTCATATCGTTTTATTATTTATTATTTTTCAATACATTTTATAAAAATATATTTGAAAACCCAATCCTAATAAATTTACCCACTCTCCTAAATTTATAAAATATAAACTATTACACTAATGTTATATGGAAGCATGGTGAAAAAGTAACCACTCTCATAAATTTATAAAATATAAACTATTACATTAATGTTATATGGAAGCATGGGTGAAGAAGTAATTTTAGTAAAATAATAATTAAGAATATAGATTTTAATTAGTTTTAATATATTATTTATTTTATTTAATCATAATAAATTAAAAAAAAATAGTTTTTTTCGGAGATTTATAATGTTTCTAAAAGGCTTAAGGTAAATCAACCAATATAGTTATAAGAAAATTATTTATCCTATAAATTTTATGTAAAGAAAAGTATTTACAATAAATTTTGATTTCATAATGATGAGGATGTTTATTGAGATATTTTGAGTATAAAGAAGTTGGGTAGTTGTACCTCATTGTATCAATGTTTGCTTCAAATTGGAAGAATACAAAGGAAAGTTGTATGAATTTCTAGCCAATATTTGTATACACACAACAACTATGAGGGCTACCCACTGGGCTATTGTACACCCACAATCCTACTACCAAGCCCTATCATTATACAAAAGCATATGATATCACATACAAGTAATCATGTTCACAATGGCTTTATGACCAGAGACCATTGTCTGCTTGCGAGAAATAGTATAGAAAAACAACCCATATGGGGGAGGAATC
>JZKD02S1675013.1:725725-742006 GCA_000966675.3 Picea glauca
ATCAACAATAAATCTGACTCATTGATTTTGGAGGACGACTAAGAATATGCCAACATCTTCAATGCATAACCATCAGATTAGAGTTTAAGATTAAAAGATCATTAATTGTGCCCATTTCCAATAAGTATACGTCTTTCGACTTAATTATTAAGCAAAATGTACTCTAAATCCATGTGCTTCATTTTCAATATGGAAAAATATTACTAATATATTCATTAAACTTGTTAATGGATAAGTATTATTTATTTTTTAAATTATTTAAAACTACCAATATCATCATTATCATCATCTATTTTTAAAATTACCAATATCATCATTATCATTACTAAACTACTAAAATTTCGTTGATTTAGGCCGGAGTTTGGTTTACAATGTTTCTATGTGTTTGTAAAGAATCAGTGGGGTCCTTCGGCAACATTAAAGATTCCTCTTTATAATGAATGCTAATTATTCGACAAAGACAAACAACTTTATGTATGTTAATAGTGATTTCCACTAAGCGCCGAGAGGTTCGACTCCATTATCTATCTATATATATATTATGAATGAATAACAATCACCATGTCTCTCTCTGTATATGTATGAGAGATGTTATTCATGTAGTAGAGGTGATTTAGAGTTCTCGTTGATTCGTTTATTGAGAGGTTCGATTATATATATATATATTATGAATGAATAACAATCATTATATCTCTATGTTCATTATATCTCTATGTGTAGGAGAGATGTTATTTATGTAATAAAGGTGATTTAGGATTCTAGATGATTGATATATCTGTGGTAGACTGTATAATTAAATATATAAGGTTTGTATTGCTCGTCTTTGTGCATCAGAGGACCTAGTTACTTGCGGGTCACAAATTCAATCTTGAGAGGGTGACTGAAACACCTTGATAGTTACCACCGCAAGCTAAGATGGACGAGTTGGGCAAGATGAAAAGCGCTTGGTTTATTTCATGAAGGAAAACAAAATCTTCTAGTGGATTTGGGCTCCTTGCGCACGTGTTGTACCAAGGATGACTTCACCAAATGATGGGTTTCATGCGACGGAGGTTACAGAGAAGTCTTGACCGAAGACGTGGGAAAGGTGGGTGCCCAATGGAATCCATGGGTGCCCCACCAAAGAAATAGACTACTTAAAGGCGTCAGTTGGGTGTTTCGGCAAAGAGGGTGCCCAACCGACCATATGAAGAAGAGACAAATATCTCAGACGTCATGGGCGCTTGTCGGGCCAAGGGTTGCTGACCAAATGAAGAGGAAATGTGAGTTGGGCAGCTTGGATGCCTTGGGTGCATGCCATGCCAAGGGAAGTTGACCAAATGACAAAGAAATGTGCATTGAACACTTAGTCAAGAGGTTGGTCAAAGACCAATCATGAGCTTTTCTTGAGCACCTGAAAACGAAATAGGTTGTCATGAAAAATCAAGAAGTTGTCATGCAACATCCTCTTGGAAACAACAATTGATCAAGTCAAGCAAATAATGATCAACAAAACATGAACATACAAAACTAAGAGTAGAAGTGAGTCAGTTGTCTGGAGCATGTAAACATTTGGGTTTGACTTACAACATACAAAGTTCTATGATAGTAGGTAGGAGTCCATCTTGGCATACCATGCCCTCAGAGCCTGCTTGAGGACATAAAGATACTTCTTCAGTGGGAGACCAAAGAGGAATCGTGCATACATCCCAAAGGCTTCTCCATATAGATCTCCTCAGAGATATCATCGTGAATAAATTCCTTCTTCATGTCCATCTGATGGAATTCTCATCCCTTGGCTTCCGCAATGGAAATTTCCAAGTGAATGGAATCCATATTTGCTATTAGATCGAAGGTCTCATCATAGTCAATGCCATGCAACTACTGAAATCCTTTGGAAACTAGCATGGCTTTGTATCTGCTAATATGTCCATCTGCTATGCTCTTGGTATTATAGACCCATATGCACTTGACAAGTTCCCTTCTAGAAGGAAGGGGAACTAGATCCCAAATCTGGTTCTTGAGGAGGGACTTGTACTCATTCTGCATGGCAGATTCCCAAAAGGGATTACCAGCAGCCTCACCATAAGACTGTGGATCTGAAGACTAAACCAAGAAAATATTCCTGGGTTGCAATGGTTCAATGGAAATGAGTGCAAGAGGAGGCTCCTCAAAATCATATCGAGTCCTCCTAATATCAGTTGGAGCCCCAACAAGATCCCTCGCATCCTGAAAAGTAGTTTGAACCCACTTCGACCTCAGTTCTCGCTCTACATTTGCATCTCCATCGACAAACTCTGCATCTGACAATAATGACTTTATATATGGATCATATGAATCCTTTGAATCAAAACTCTCATCTGAAGAAGAGTCGACATGTGCATGCTCATCATCTCTGACAAATGGAAGAACAAAGGTGTTTGCATGCGGCTATTGAGGTACATGCGAGACACTTTCCTTGAATTGAACACTTTGGTGAATGATGAGACGATTCAAGGAAAAATAAATAAGTATGTATCCCTTCACACCCACATTGGGCGTTTCCTTATCGTGACAGTTTCGGAGGGTACTAGACAATCCCATCACAATTAATGGGTCGGCCAGAGAATAAATCAAAACATGATAGAATAACCTAGGTTTAGTCCTGACATGTCATCCACCTCACCTTCGTGATCAAATCACTTAAATGTTGAGTGCTAGGTTTAGAAATACACGTCGGTTGGATTCATGTTAGCTTACGCGTTGCGTGTTAACTCCATATGTAGTATGTAAATCACAAGCAAATTCAAACTTATCCCTTGATACTATGGGAATTTTTTAATAATAAGATGTTCTATTATGGTAAGAGTTATGGGTTGGATAGATTAATACCCTCGTGTGTGGACTGTAAACTATGACAGTGATGTTTCCTAGTCCTGTAGTGTCATCAACTATGTTATGATATATGTCAGTATTACTATGTTAAATAAATACATGTAACCAAACTATAACATAGGTTTACAACATGCCAAGTATGGATAACATAGTTAGCAGGAAAATTTAATATGCTGTGAGATGAAACTTATGCCATGGACCTTGGTAGTCATAGTTACCTTTTTAATAATGCAGTTAAATGTATGACTTTAATTTCAGTAGTAGGGAAAATTTTGATTATGAGTTAATCTAATGGAGTTTCTTTGTTTATTTTAATACTAGTAATAATAAGATCTTTTGTTGGACCATAAACCTCCTACAAACTTTCAGTATGGATAGTCCAATAGAGTAAGATGTTTATGTCTATAGATAGTGTCTTATATATAGATATATATATATATATATAAGAGAAATACTTTCATGTGTCATGAACAGTTTATTTTATAGACTTTAGTTCCCTGATACAATTTTTTTTTGTTGTGAAATATGGGGTATGTTACATATGGTATAAGAGTTGTAGGTTACAGCTCTTGGACCTCAAGGCAATACCGGAATTGTAATTTTACTTTTCTTTGAAGGAAAAATCTAATGAACATATTTATTGCTACAAACAAAAAAAAATTGTCTATTGTGAAAATGTCAACATAGAATGAAGAGGGAGACAGACCTGAGGGGAATCAAAACCAAGAAATTCCTAGAGACCCAGTTAATAACAGTGAAGGGAGTTCAACCACTCAAGTCTTAGAAACGATGAGAAACCTCATCTTGGAATTACAAATATTTAAAGTAGATAATGAAAAGTTAAAGAAAGCACAGGAAGACCAACTGGAAATAAATGAAATGTTGCTACATAGTATAGTAACGAAAAAGAGTCCAAAAGACAATGAAAAAGAAGAAGAGGTGGGAAAAAATTATTCTAAGAACTCTGGTCATGAAACAAAAAAAGAGGACAGTTCTTCCGAAGACACACACCTGACAAAAATTAAAGCATATACAGGAAGAAAAACAAAACAAGTGGACCATATAGAAGGTGAGTTCAAAATGATGAAACCCTACACCTTCGACAAAGAATAGAAGTCTGGAAAGGAACTTGAAGCATGTTTGTTAGATATTAAGAATTACTTTCATATTTATAACTATTATAGTAATATGAAAATTAGAATGACCATTTACAATTTAAAGGGAAAAACAAGTATTTGGTGGCAAGTCCTAAAATTAGAAAAGGGATTGAAGGAAAAACGAATGGAATGGTCAGAATTCAAAATGTATTTCAAGAAGCAGTACTTATTAGAAAGTTATTACGAAAGAAAAACTAAGGAATTTTACGAACTGCAACCAGGAAAAATGTCCATGGACGATCTAATAAATAAATTCCTAGATCTGTTGAGGTTTGTACCGTACATCAAAGAAAACAAGGTAAAAATACAAAGGTTCTTAAGCTACCTGCCATAATCTTACAAGGACAGAATTGAATTTGACAATCCTAAGTATTTAGATGAAGTATTTAGAAAGGATCAAATGTGCTATGATCAGTACAAATAAAGATATAAAATTCCCAAGGTATGGAAAGACAAGAAAGGGATAAAATGAACCAGCGTAAGAAAGGCTTCCAGCCAGCACCTTTTCGTAACATGGAAAAGGGTTTTCAAAGGAAGGAATATCACTCTAATAAACAAAATACCCAATGGGGAAGTTAACCATTTAATATGGGATTCAAGAAGGTTGGGGACATCCCTAGAGAACAATTGAAATGTTGGGAGTGTGGAGAACCCCACCTGAAGAGAAATTGTCCACACTTAAATCCCACAACAAGAACTTCATTCCATAACCTTCAAGAGACTTCAGCAGTTGGAGACATTGGTAGAAGCGTGCATAAAATCAATGCAGCTCTGGATGGTAAGCAGATTGATCATCAATCCACTATTATGGAAGTTGAATGTAAAATCCATTCCGAGAGTGTTTCTATACTAATTGACCCAAGAGCTAGTCTGAGTTAAATTACTCTAGCTTTAATAGAATTGAACAAGTTAAAGAAGGTAAAGCATGCTAAATCTTGGTTAGTACAGCTAGCAACGGGCACCAAAATAAAGGTAACAAATTTTATTTCTGATTGTGAACTCAACATCGATGGTCAAAGTACAAAGTTAAATATGAACATATTACCTTTGGGGTCTCATGATATAATTATCGGAATGGACTGGTTAGAAAAACATAAAGTGATATTAAATTGTTATGAAAAGTTGTTTGTATAAAGATTAAAATAATACAATTAGAACAATACAAGGAATTAGAACACTAGTTTCTTTTAGGCAAATATCAACAATGCAATTTAAGAAATTTATTAATAAAGGTTTATAGGTATATGTTGTTCAAGTAACTAACCTTCTAGAGGAAGAAAGAAAGCCAAGTTTAGAATACTTTGCAGTCCTACATGGGTTCAGAGATGTATTTGTAGAAGAAATACCAGAACTACCTCCAAGGAGAGAGATAGATTTCTCTATTGATCTACTACCCAGATCTGCCCTGATGTCCAAGAAACCTTATAGAATGAGTCTACCCGAATTAACAGAACTGAAAATTTAGTTACAAGAACTATTAGATAAGGAATATATAAGACCCAGTGTTTCACCTTGGGGAGCACCAGTTTTATTTGTTAAAAACAAAGATGGAACTTTAAGAAAATGTATTGACTATCAACAACTGAATAAAATGAAAATTAATAAGAAGTATCATTTGCCTAGGATTAATGATCTCTTTAACCAGGTTGGAGGAGAAAATATATTCTCTAAGCTAGATATAAGGTCTGCTTATCACCAAGTCAGGATAAAGGACGAAGATATTAATAAAACAACATTTAGAACACGTTATGGACATTATGAATTTGTAGTGATCCCATTCGGACTTACTAATGCACCAACAACTTTTATATGCTTGATGAATAGTATATTCGGCCAATATCTAAATAAATTTGTGATGGTTTTTATCGATGACATTTTAGTTTATTCAGAAACTGAAGAAGAACATGAAGAGCATCTGAAATTAGTACTACATACTTTAAGATCATATAAGTTATATGCTAAGTTTGAGAAATGTGATTTCCACCAAAGAAAGATACAGTATTTAGAGAACGTAATATTATAAGATGGAATTGCAATGGACCTGAAAAAAATTAAAGCCATTATGGAATGGCCTACTCCTAAAGATGTAGTTGACATAAGGTCATTTATGGGGATTACCGGTTATTATCATAGGTTTATCGAAGGATTTTCCAGAATTGCATATCCAATTACATCACTACAAAAAAAGGAATAAAGTTTATTTGGTCGCAAAAATGTCAAGATAGTTTTGATAATCTAAAAAGACTATTAACTAAAACACATATCCTGAAAGTAGGAGACCCATATAAAGACTTTATAGTTTGCGTAGATGCGAATAAAGGAGGATTAGGAGGTGTCCTAACACAAGATGGACACATCATCTATTATGAATCGTGTAAATTGAAAGAACGTGAACGAAACTATGTGACTCATGATTTAGAATTAACACTTGTGATTCATGCATTAAAATTGTGGCAACACTATTTAATGGGAAAAAAATTATGTTACTAATCGACAAGAGTGGTGTAAAGAATTTGTTGAGTCAACCAGATCTCAATGAAAGACAAGCGATATTGTTGGCCTTTCTAAGTGAGTTTTATTTTGAGGTACGACACATCAAGGGTAAGGAAAACAAAGTTGCAGATGCACTAATTTAGAGGACAAGTGGAATCTAAGAATTAAGTATCAAAAAAGAAATAAAATGATATCGAATAGAGAATAAAATGTGCAAGCAATAATGATAAAGAATACATCAAAGAAACAACAAAATTGGAAGGAAATGCAGGAAACATGAACAAAAAATATTTGAGTATAGATAAAAATGAACTTTTAAGGTTGAAGAACAAGTTGTATGTACCTAAATCTGTTGATTTAAATATGACAATTCTTGAGGAGATGCAAAAAAATTCGTATTCTGGTCATCCTCGAATACCTTTTGTGGACAATTAGTCTTCTTCACAAAGTGATTTTATTTTTATTTCAACCTGAAAGGAGTAACGCAATACTATTAGCATCTTACTATGGTACAAAACATTAAAGAATAAGATAAATAACAGAGTCAAAGCATACTTATTTGAAATCATGATTGATTTCCATAGACTCAATGTTTCTTTGTGAAGTAGTCAATCCACAACTAGGATGGGGAGTGGGTGTGTAATCCATCTGATGGGTTCCCTCGCAAGACAAAGGGACCCATCATCAGTTTATATACATGTGAAATTACTACTCACGCAAGTAATAAAACATAAGTAAAACTTCTACTTAACTACATTAACCTTGATATCCAGTAGCTTATAAGATACAAAGAGAAGATATATATACAAGATGAATACCAACAAAAATCAAGAGTAGAGTTAAAATAACCAACAAGAATTACTTTGAAGAAGAATACCCAAACTTCATACAGAGAGCCAAAGAATACGGTGAGAACTAACACTTTAAATAGAGCTACCTTTATGCATAGACGAAAATAATACTTACAATAAAGGAAACATTAAGTTTGAAGTAAGGACATAGATTTACCAATTGTGATTTGGACATTTTTATACAAATTATATATATAAAGAACTTTAGATCATGAAACACCACAGAGGTGCAGGGGAGGCAATCCAGGTGTGTGAATATTTCAGTGAGGACCTAAGTATTTATTAAAAATGAAGGAAAGCCTCGGTTTAATCAAACAACAAGATCTTGTATGTTTAAAACACAGTTGTCGAAGCCACAAAATATCCTCAAACATGTGGATGAATTGAACCATAATCATTGAGCTAGTATTAAAGAGCATTGTTGAAATGTTTGTGGGTGTTTAATGAAGACAAAGCACGATTTTTTTTCTCGTAAAATATATTCTTTAACCAGGGACTTTATATGAATAGTCTTTGTTGTCAATTTCAATGATTAAGGGCTTTTAATATTTCCCTATAAATTACAGAGTGCAATTATAAAATTACAAACAGGGTTAAATAAGCGAAGCCTGAAACAAATCATGAAGTGTGTGAAGTTCGAACAGCACGACCAAAGTTAAGAATGCAAATAATTATTATTCGACCATGACTTTGACATAGGGTTTACTCGATAGGCCCTTAAAATTGTCGATTATTTTTCCTTACACAATAACCTCCCAAAACGAAGGTTGCGGGTTATAACGACTCTGTACAGACTTAAGAACATCTGACGAGAATAATGCAGAGAGTTTAAATTATAACCTTTTGATCACAGCTTAATAGGAGAGGATCCCTAAGATGCGGGTTTAAAGACAAATAGCCAACAAAGGAGTAGACAAAATAACAACTTGAGAGTTAAATTTCAAAGGGACCTCCTTATCATATCTATCACCATGGAAACCAAAACGAGCGCAACAAAAAGCGCAATATTGTATGGGTATTATTTCCACAAGGAAACACATTTACATAGACAAAGAAATATTTCCACAGAGAACATGCGTTTGCATAGACAAAGAATTATTTCCACAGAGAAACGCATTTGCATAGACAGATAAATATTTCCACAGAGAAAATGTGTTTTCATAGACAAAGAAGTATTTCCATAGAGAAACGTATTTGTATAGAAAGAGAAATATTTCCACAGAGAAAACGCATCTGCATAGACAGAGAGTATTTCCACAGAGAAACATATTTACATAGACAGTAATATTTCCACGGAGAACACATGTTTGCATAGACAAAGAAGTATTGTATGGAGAGCACACATTGCATAGACCAAGAAATTATGATGTCGAGAACATAATAGGTTACTAGAATAAGGAGTGGTACAAAGCACAAGTGGAAGAAAATACACATAACTCCAGAAAACCCATTCAAAAATGGTAATACAAAGATAACAAGGTACTTATTGAACTGATGGAGCATCTTGAAATACAAAGATAACAAGGTACTTATTGAATTGATGGAGCATCTTGACACCAGGACCTAAGACCATTACAAAGCCGAATACAAATGTCAGTCGCATACAGTGTAGAGACAAAGTATTTTACAAAAGTAAGAGGCAAATATGAATAAATGTTGATACCTCAAGACCCTCGCTAGTAGATTAAGAATGGTATTACACCCCACACCTCTGCCATGTGAACTGACGGAAGTGGAGAGCCCATATTAGGTGTTTCCCTATCGTGACAACTCTAGAGGGTACTTGACAACCCCATCACTATTAATGGGTCAGCTAAATCATAAATACAAACATGATAGAATAACCTAGGTTCAGTCTTGACGAGTCGTCCACCTCACCTTCTTATTCGATTCACTTAAATGTTAAGTTCTAGGTTTAGAACTAGGCATCAGGTGGATCTGTGTTAGCTTGTACACTGAGTGTTAACTCCATAGGTAGTATGTAAATTGTATGCAACTTCAAACTTGTCCCTTGATACGATGGGAAGTTTTAATAATAAAATGTTATATTATGGTAATAGTTATGGTTTGGATACATTAATACCCTTACACGTGGACATTAGATTATGATAGTGATGTTTCCTAGTCCGCTAGGGTCATCAACTATGTTATAATATATGTCAGTATTACTATTTTAAAGAAATACATGTAACCAAACTATAACATAGGTTTACAGCATGCCAAGTATGGATAACATAGTTATGAGGTAACTCTAATATGTTATGAGATGAACCCTATGCTATGGACCTTGGTAGTCATGGTTAACTTTTTAATAATGCAGTTAAATGTATGACTTTAATTTTAGTAGTAGGGAATTTTTTTGTTATGAGTTAATCTAATGGAGTTTATTTTTTTATTTTAATACTAGCAATAGTAATATCCTTTGTTGGACCGTAAACCTCCTACATAATTTCATTATGGATAATCCAATAGAGTAAGACATTTATGTCTATATATAGTGTCTTTTATATATATATATATATATATATATATATATATATATATATATATAAGAGAAATACTTCCATGTGTCGTGAACAATTTATTTTATAGTGTTTAGTTCCATGATACAAACAAAATTTAAATTTTGTGAAATATGGGGTACATTAAAGTTACGGCCAAGTCCTGGAATGGAAAGAATAACGCCAAAAATATATTCATATAATGATGTTCATACAAGGTCTACACATTTGTAAAGTCTCAAGGATGATGGCTATGTTGTGCAGAGTCTCACTCTTACCTGAACTACCCAGACAAGGACCTGCAGGGTGTAACGATCCATGTTTAAAACTTAAAACCAAAAATTATTAAAAAGTTAAATGGTTCTTTATTGCAAACATTCCACAGGGAATTCTAACCATGCGTTTTGACTGGAGAGAAACCAAAAGGGCACGAGCATGAATACTTGTAGTTTAATAGAGGAGAAACACAATAACCCTATCCCTTCAAAGTCAAAGGAGAGTTAATGAAAAATTAAAGGAATAAGCAATACATGTAATGAAAACTTGTTATTTTAGTGGGAGTTATATCCCTAGAAGCAAACCTGGAAAAACATCTATAGGATCGCAGAACAGGACATGGTCTCAAATTTAAACCAAAAGAAAAGTATAGCACAAGAAAGGCGAGGAAAAAAAACCCACAGAGAACACATTGCACCAAATAAATCCTCTTTACAAATTACGAAGCCTACATATCACTTACCAGTTCTTGTGGAGAATCTTGCCAGCACCTTGTTGCCTCCTTCCTTACCAGGGTCAAACACCACCAGAGTAATTGGTCGTAAGAGTAGCACCGTGAAGAGGAAAAGTGAAAATGAGACCAAAGGGTCGACTACGAGGAGCGTAATGGCACCTTGAGTTCTTAATTCATCAGTGAGAGTGACTAGTATTCCCCCCCACACCTCTACCATGTGATTTCGACTGAAGTGGAGAACTCACATTGGTCGGTTTACTGTAGTGTCAGGTCACAGGGTACTAGGTAGGTATTACTCCATTAATGGACCTACCATAACTTAAATTTCGACATGCCTTAACTACCAGGGTTTAGGTGTGACTTGGCATCCACCTCACTACTAATTTAAGAACCACTTTATCACTGTTTCGTATCTGTAGGACCTAGTTTGGGGAAATATTTAACATATACGTAGGGTTTTAACTTTGTTTCTAATCGTTGCATTGTGCATATTGTGTTATAATATAGTTTTGTTACACTAGTATAGTGTTGGAATTACATGGGAATGTTTGTAACCCTAGATCGCATACTATCAATGTTGACATTCATGTCTCCTAGATTATAACAATGCAAATAACGATATTGTTTTAATATTTGAGAATCATAACATAGCTTCTAATAATATAGGTATGAGACAATCCATCAACACACTATGGATTATTTTAGTAGAGTATAACAATAAGTATATGTTGGTTTTAACTCTCCTTCATATTTTTAGGATGAATATTCCAGTGGAGTAAAAAAAGCTTATATGCGCGCAACAATGGAATAAGATTTATAAGAAAATATCTTCATGTGTCAAGAGCAATTTTCTTGTTAATAGACTTTAGTTTCCCCATCAATTTTACTTTTTATTAGCGAATTTTGGGGTACATTACAGGTTTATTCAAATTCTATATAAAAAGTTTGATAAATTTATTTAAATGCTAACACCGTCATTTTCCCTTGAAAAATTATGTAAGAATAAAAAATTCCTTCCCATTTTTGTCCCTTTTAGTGGTGTTTGATTGGTTACATCAAACACCACTAATTGATTATATTGATTAATAGTGGTAGCACCCACAATTTTAATCATGGGAGAGTGGATGAGGAAACCCATTATTATGTTTGTCCTATACCTAGTTTTCAAATTATCATAGACACTGGTGGTATGGTGAAATGCCATGTCCAATGTGAAAATCTGAAAATCCAAATTGGAAAGTATCATGATGCAGGAGCATCGCAAGCAGTAAGAAAGCGCGGAGATGGAAGACAGTTGGAAAACACCAGTGCACATTTTTTTGAAATGTTTTGAAACATTAATGTAATAATTAAGAGAGTGTGTACTTCCATATTGTAAACAAATCTTGAGCGGTTTCTCTCATCTATAAGGTGTAGAGGCATTTATAGGCAGTTAATGTAAGTAGGTAGATTTAAATGCAGATTAGACATTTTAGAGCGTAGGACGGAAAACCAACTATAGACACCCTCATCTTGTATCATTTGTAACATTAGAAACCTCATCAATTGAGAATAGAGCATAGAGGAGAAGAAGTAGAGAGTTGTGTAGAAGAGCCCATGTACAAAAGTTCTAAGATTAATACATGAAGCTTTGATTCAGGCTCATGGTGTTCTAATGCTTTCTGTGTATACATTATGAATGTTATGCTCATGGTTGTTTTACTCTTTCTGTTGTACATTTTCTTTTATGATATGTATGTATGATTTCATGTTGGGTATTTGAAATTTGAGAGAGTAAAGAAATGAGTTTCAATTGTTTTTTCTTCTTGAGTCAAAGTTCCTACAAGGAGTGCAGTGGAGCGTCCGCAAGGTGTGCGTTGATGGGTTTAGAGTTCATCTCTGAAAATCTCAGGAGGGATACCGTTGCGAGTCAGGCACAAAAGCCGTGTAGGGTGTGCGCAGGCTGGTTGGAAGTTCAGAAATTATCAACCAAAGAGAGGGTTTGAAGACTGTTGTCGCAAGGAGTTGCGCAGAGTCAAGGGATTCAAATACTTAGACATATTTGAAGAGTGTCACAAGGAGTGTGTGAAAAAATCTTATAGGAGATTTGAGTTAGTGAAAGGAATCCCAAGAGAGTTCGCACCTTCAAGGTGCTGAAGAACAGAAGAGGGGTTTTGGTCATCAGGCAGAGGCCAATTCATAGTGAGGAGGATTATTGAGATCACTCGGAACAAAGTTCTTTGAAGAAGAAATTTGGATAGTCAGAATTCTCCGAGGAGAATCCTTGAAATAGTGAAGACCGTAGGATCCAGGGAAGTTGCAGGGGAGTTAAGCATTGGATAGATCCATTCTTCACAGGGCATAGTCAACGTGGATCATCGATTTCGATCTGTTCAGGTCGTCAACCGGTTCGACATTCCGGGACTTCGGAGATCAGAAGGTGGAGCGGACAGAGAATTCAAGTGTTAGCATATTGAAATCCCGGTATGCAAAATTGCACTGACCGTTGGGTCAAAAGAGAGTTCACAGCCATTGATCTCCTTGAAAGAAGAACCTTAGAGTTTTAGAGTTTTAGGGTTCAGAGGTTCGGGAATCCCGAAGGCATACTGAAAGCGCATGTTGGTGTTTTGAAACCCTGAAGAAGTGAAGAGGGAGGGAAGGCCAAGACATTCGAAATTTTGGCGAATCGTAAATTCAATTTTTCGGGACTCCAGGAGTCGAGAGTAGAGTTGCACGACATCGCAACTCCCGAAATCGTGAAAGGGGAAAAGCCGAAATTGACATCAGGAAGGGTCAAGTGTTTACGTATTTCGGGTTTTGGAGGTCTAAGGGGTAAGGCGCACGACCACGAGATTCGTGAAATCGGGAAGTTTGATATCCCGGAATAAAAGAGGAATTTCCTCAAGGTGTTGCTGTGGCTAGGTTCCCGAAAGGGAAATAGGGGAGTCAGTCGATCTCTTGGGCTGAAAGGAAAAGATCCTATGTGGATCCCGACCTTAGGGTCTGGAGTAGGGGGTCTGCGTCATATCATCTTAAAACTTAGATATTCACTACTAAATTGGGTGGTTTTGATACAATTCTTAAGGTAGAATGGTCTTGTTGTTTGGGACCTATCACCATGGATTTTAAGGATTTATGAATGTGTTTCAGTAAGTTAGGGCACAAACATACCCTTCAAGAGATTACATCTATTTCCCTTGAAATTGTCATCTCTCATCATTATATGGAGAAKTTATTGAAGAAAYGCCACTCAGGTACTATTTCATAGTTCAATGCAATACAACTAGTGGACAYCACCCCACAAAAAATTCACCATGATTTACAGTTGGTCCTCTCTAAAAATTAATAGGTATTTGAAACAACCTAAACTTTAGCACCTTCTTTAGGAGATAATGACCATGGTATTCCCCTTATTTTAGGTACACTACCACCAAATGTGAATCCTTATAGGAACAACTTTTCATAGAAAAATGAAATATAAGAGATCATTCAAGAATTCTTGGAGGTTGGATTCATACATCATAACACCAACACCTACTCATCATCGATTGTCATGGTATTAAACAATGAAGGTAAATAGTGCATGTGTCCCGATTTTCAGGTGCTCGACCAGTTAACCATCAAGGAAAAATTCCCCTTCCTAGTTATTGAACATCATTAGATGTGCAACATCCCAGTTTTAAACCCCCATAAATTATAATGTAATTATGAAAATATAAAATAGGCTAGTGAGCGAATATCCTTTAAGACACCCCTTGTCATTTTATTTAAATGAATAACAAGAATTACAATAAACAAAATTTAGTTGTTTTTTTTATATTTTTTTAAATAGCTCCATTGTGCAACCAACTCAACATTAACATGCTATTATAAACCTTATCTATGCAAGAGATTTATTATTCATCAAGATCTACTTAGAAAATTTACACTATATCTAAAAGTTTTCTATAGAGAAGCTTTGAATTAACATCAACTAACATCTTAAATGTCTTACAAAAGTGCAATAACGTATGCACTCTAATGTGAACATAAATAAACCGATTATTCTAATTTAGTCATAATTATAATCCAAACTAAGAGAATCATCTAAGATTTATATAAAAACAAATTAGAATCATATATGAGATTTCAATGTAGTGTTATCGATGTTTAACAATGATTACATCTCACTAAATAAATGAATATTCATAATCCAAATGCTACTTTCTCAAGGGCTTAACAATCATAAACAAGGGGAAAATATGTAAACACATATCTCAGAATTTCTCATACAACCATTAGCTCAACAAAAAGAACCTTAAAGAACTTAACGCCTCACTGATTAACTAAATTTGCATCATAAGATGACGAATATTAATTGGAGGGATATTCTTTCACCCCAAATATCCATCCCTTATGCTAAAGAATCTAATGGTATCGATCTCGTTTCCAACAGATTGTTAGCTAGAGGAACAAGGTTGTTTTAACTGATAGATGCTTGTTACCAATCTAAGACTTGAACTCTCACTTTCACTTTCCATTAATTCTTAGTGTTATAGTCAATCCCTGGATTTTCGTATCATTTGTGCGAGCGATTCAATTATTTTGTTAAAGTAATCTGAGTTTGAACAAGGCTGCATGACAGCATATACCTACCGCTATGCAGGTATAATAAAATAAAACAATAGTTGTATTGAATCCACCGCATGCGTCGAGATGAATAACAAATTCATTTGTTGAATATGGCAGTCAAGTGTCATCTCATTAAAGGATGTTGAAGATCCTTACGCAGTCGCGACAATAAGAGATGCATTTGAACAATGAATCACAATTTAGAAAAATATTTTAAAATAATTAAAAAATTAAAATTGTAATGTTATACCTTTAAAAATGCTCAAAATTATTTTGGTCAAACCCCAGCTAATAGACAATCAATAGCATATCCAAAAGTAGTAGGTATAATAACCAATATCCCTTCACATTATTTATCCCTTCACATTATTTTGAATGATCTAAAAAAAAAAACAATTTCATAAAACATTTAGATTATACATTGTAAAATGCTCAAACATATATTTAAGGTTAACACTCAAAATTTGTAATATAAAAATAAAACTTATATTTAATTTTAACCCTTAAAAAAATTGTGAAAAAAAAATACAAATGCCATCAACTTTGAATTGTACAAAATATTATTTTATTTTATTTTAACTTTAACACAAATAATTGTGAAAGAAAAAGTACAATTGTCATTCATTTGAATCCTACCTACAAAATATTATTTTATTTTATTTAAATGTGCCTAGGAAAAAGGTACCCATTAAATGAGAACAACCAAAAAAATAAAAAATGCATATCCATGTCAAAAAAGAAAGGGTTATTTATTTAACAAGATGGGCCCCCAACTTTTGACAATATATATAAAAAAACAAAAAATATTTATTACAATAACATTGGGGGAAGTGAAGGCAGCAATAAAACTTCAAAGTTTTTGGCCAATAAGATATCACATAAATGAGATTTAAAATTTAAAATAAATAATTATTTTTTAAAACTTTGAATAAAGAGATGTATATTTTATGGTCAACCATAAACTAATAGAAAATCAAGTCTAACTCAAAGCTATATATCATGCCTATCGGCAGGTATAATAAAAGCTGGAAAAAAAAAACACTCTCTTCCAACATAAGAAATTACTCAACTAATAATTAACACTAATTCGAGTTATTAATTATTAA
>JZKD02S1675013.1:747714-762398 GCA_000966675.3 Picea glauca
TAATTACTTGTGTAACTTGGGGAGATTGTGACAAGTGTGTGAGTGAGTAATCCAAATTAAAACTAACTAAAAGTTTAATTATTTGTGCATGAGGACATGTGTCAATGAAGAAAATTCTATAAAAACAAATTATGGAAAAGAGAAAAGGGATATGATTTTCTAAGCATTGTTATGCTGCAAAATGTTTACTGGACTATGTTTTGTTTGTGAGTGTTGGGATACCAAGCTTGTAAAAACAGTGGAAGCTCTTCCTTGCGAGGGTAAGTCTTGGAACTATTATTGTTGGTTTCTTGTGTGTGGCCCCTTTGCGGCTCACGAGGCTATGGGGGAAGAAGAGTAACCTTAGCATTGGTTGAGAGGTATCGATGAAGTCTACATGATTAGCAAGCAAAAGAAAGGAAGGAGGGCAAGAATTTGAAGGAATCTTCATTAACCAACAATTCATTGGTTCTCATATTTTTATATTCCGAATTTTATTCCTAGCATTAGTGTAGTTGTATGTTAGACTGATAAGGCCATTGTATAACCATTGGAAATCCCGGAAGCCAATTTTTACGATTCCTGTAAAAGAATATTAGTTCAAAGTTTATATTTTTATAAGTCTAATTTCTGTCAATCGATAATAATTTTAGTTATTTTTATTTTAAATTTATAATGTAATGCTGGAGGTTTTCCACTCTCTATTTTGTGATGTCTTGATCCTCATAGTGGAATTTGAATTCATATTGAGTATGGTCTATGTTAAAAAATTTATACCTTATCCATGTTTGAAGTTGAATGACAGAGTATTTAGTTGAAATTATTTAGAAATTTAATAATGCATTGTTCACTCGTAAATTAGGGTGATTGTTCCAAAATTTAATATTAGTCTCTGTTCAGTTTCATTAAATCCAAATAAATTCATCTGATGGGATATCTGTTGAACTTCATTCTATGTCTGAAACTGTGTCATTTTCCTATTGACGTTTTTGTCAACTCAATTTCGTTATAGTATGATCTTTGTTGAATTTCGTCAAATACAATTTTATATTGTTCTTTTCCTCTGTTGAATTTGTTGATATATTTGAGGTAGGTAGTATGAATGTATGTGCTAATTTATAGATAAATACAAAATCATCAGGACCGAGGGAAATTTTAAATAGAATTAAATAATAACTTGAGATGTTGGTTGTACATAGAATAGAGTCTAGAGTCCAACTAGAGTCTAACTAGAAAAACAATCCTAATTAAACTCTAACTAAGATCTAGTTAGGAGACACTCCTTAAATGAGAATCTAGGGAACAAAGGGACACTTAGGAGTGAAAATAGGAACACATTGAGGATTGCAAGGGATTTTGACCTCTTAAACAAAATAAAAATGGTAATTACTTGTGTAACTTGGGGAGATTATGACAAGTGTGTGAGTGAGTAATCCAAATTAAAACCAACTAAAAAGTTAATTATTTGTGCATGAGGACATGTGTCAATGAATAAAATTATATAAAAACCAATTCTAGAGAAGGGAAAAGGAATATGATTTTCTACTCATTGTTATGCTGCCAAATTTTTATTGGACTGTGTTTTATTTGTGAGAGTAGGGATACCAAGCTTGTAAAAAGATTGGAATCTCTTCCTTGTGAGGGTAAGCCTTGGAGCTAATATTGTTGGTTTCTTGTGTGTGTCCCCTTTGCATATCGCGGTGCTAAGGGGGAAGAAGAGTACCCCTATCATTGGCTGAGAGGTATCGGTGAAGTCTACATGATTATAAAGTAAAAGAAAGGAAGGATCACAAGACTTTGAACGAATCTTCATTAACCAACAATTCATTAGTTCTGGTATTTTTATATTCGGAATGTTATTCCTAGAATTAGTGTAGTTGTATGTTAGACTGATAAGGCCATTGTATAACCATTGGAAATCCTGGAAGCCAATTTTTATGATTCCTGAAAATTAATATTAGATCAGATTTTATGTTTTTAAAAATTTAATTTCTTCCTATCGATAATAATTACCGTGTTTTAATTTTAAATTTACAATGTAATGTTGGAGGTTTTTCTCTCTCTATTTTGCGATGGCTTGATCCTCATTGTGGAATTTCAAATCATATTAAGTATGGTATATGTTCAGAAATTTATGCCTTATCCATGTTTGAAGTTGAATGATGGAGTATTTAGTTGAAATTATTTAGAAATTTAATAGTGTATTGTCCGCTGGTAAACCAGGATGATTGTTCCAGAATTCTATTATGAGTCTCTGTTCAATTTCATTAAATACAAATAAATTCATCTGATGGGATCTCTGTCGAACTTCATTCTATGTCTGAAATTGTGTCATTTTTCTGTTGACGCTTTTGTCAACTCAATTTCATTGTAGTATGATCTTTATTGAATTTCGTCAAATCCAATTTTATATCGTTCTTTTCCTCTGTCAAATTTGTTGATATATCTGAAGTAGGTAGTATGAATGTCTGTGAGGATTTATACATAAATCCAAAATCCTTGGGACCAAGGAAATCCTGTTAAATCCTTTCGAATTTGACTTTTAGTATGTAGTACATTATCCATCTTTCCCTGACAAAGTTATCAATGTGACCATGGGCTAGAACTTAGGGATAACCAAAAGTCGGTGCTACTCAGAACTCCTAAACTCCAGTGCTCTAGAGGTTTTTAAATTCAACACTCCTTTCCACCCAAATTGATTATTGGTTGAATTCGATCATAAAGTGAAGTTGACCGACAACTATAGGTTAAACCTAAATATTTACTTACCTTCATCCATGATTATATATTTAATAGAATGTCTAGCAGAGATTCTCCTCATGCTAGAATATACGATGGAGAACCACTCCAAAACTATAGGCTTCAGGGATTTTCTCCACTTTCATAACCTTAGACTATTTCACACAGATCGTTCAACCTATGAAGGGCTTGGAGATATGACAACTTACACTCCTCGTTATATCAATGGTTTCCATCCACTTTATAGTTTTAAAATTCGGGAGTTTCTCAACATTTTGCAAAAACGACTCCGTTTTTCCAAAGTATCGAATTCTAATTAACTCAGAGATTAACAGCTCCCACACCTTACTTATATATACAGATAGAAGAAGGTTTGGGGCTCTGGGATTCAAAAGTTTTTGAAGAAACAACTCACGTTACCTCCGAACTAGCGAAGGTCGAACCCACATATCTTACAGTCCTTGATTAACTGTTGACAACGATCATGATTAATTCCATATTTCGGAAGTTTGGGACTTTTCTCACTAAAACAACTTCCACCCACCACCTCTAGAATGGACGATTTCTAAATACTCTTAATCTATAAAAACATGTACCTAATGTTGATAGTAAGGATTTACTCTAGAATTCATAACTCCAGGAGTTCGTTAACCTTTAACTTCTTGAATCTATTTATGTCGAAGTACCAAATTACCGAACCTCCGAGGAATGAAGACATGTAGATCTAACAACCCGTAATCGAACACCATATCTACAAATTCCCTTCACTCCGGGACTTCGGAGCTTCGAGGTTTTTCAACTCTTAGATAGTTAGTTCTCAAACTTTCTAAATCACTGAACTCTTATAGACCCAAGGAATAGTATTCTCCCACCGATATATAGTGTAGATTTACTTTGTAACTTCAAGATTTGGGATTTTTTATTTACAAACTATGTGGATCTGGTAAAGTGACAAAGACCGAAGGTGTTAGGGATTTAACAAGTGAGTTACTCATGTTTGACCAGACAGTTTTAGGGTTTACGATTCCTCACGATCATATACGATCCGCTAATTCTTTCAAAAAGAATTTCACACTCTTTTTTTTCCACATGAATTTTGCACACTCTCCTTCTCCTGAGCTATGGATTATATTTTTTGTGTGTGTCCTTTGTGTCTCCCCTATGTAAATTTCTCACTGTCTCTCCCGAGCTTATTTCATCCGAATCCTTAAGCCTCCACCCACCATGAGTGGTCTTTGTGCATCGGGTATTGTTTCTTCTGAACTTGGGACTTCAAGGGGTTTGACTACACACTTCTGGAGTTGGCTATGGAATTTTTTTCACTGTGTCACCCATAAGAGAAGCTTCATATTTCTTACCAAACTTATAAAATCATTCTCGGAACAGACTTTCACTCATTACATATTGTATTTATCACTTTAATAGTTAGTTCACAAAGTACATAGTAAGATTATGATGTCCATTATGTGTTGAGTTATTTTCTTTCCTCTCATTTTCCTCTTTTATATTGTTAGGTGGATTAGATATCTATCTACTTGGTTGTACCCTGTAGGGTTGTCACATTTTTCTAGGTAAATATAAGTAAGGTTGAAATGGTCATATATGATAGATTGATTATTGAATGGTCTTTGTTTTTTACTATAAGTTTCTATCCATATGTTAATGGAATTTATTCTTATAATTTAAATGAATAAGATGACGAATTTTTGTAATAGTATGGATTTGGTGTTACGAAGTGGTGATAATGTGACTAGGTTTTCAATGTTTGAAGAAATGTAGCTCAAAATGATGGAATTTATATTTGAATTTTGGAATGAATTGAAAATATGGGAATTAGATACTTTCTTGTTCCCTAGAACAGTCGCCAGTCTTGAGACCTTAAGTGGTCAAAATCAATTGGATGAATCCTATACTTGAGAGTTGATTATGTCTCTTGGAGGTCCTAACCTTGCAGAATAGGTTGATTGGGTAGGTAATCATGGTTAGAGGATATAGGGGAAGTATATGATGTGGTGTTGGAGGAAGAGGTGTGACACCTCCGATAGTACCCATTCCAGAAGGGTCTAATCCCCAGAGAGATGAGAAAAATATTGAGCTGGAATAGGTTGTTGTGGGAGATGTGGTAGATTTGATGAGATCCTTCTAGAGCATGTATGAGGCATTGATTAACTACCTAGATATAGACAAGGGCAGAGCATCTGTACCTAATGAGGGTTGACATTAAACTCTATCTGGTAGTGGTAGTATAAAGAAAGAAATCGAGAAGGTGAAGTTTCTCGAGTTCATAGGTGTCACAGACAACTTAGCCACTGAGGCATGGTTGGAGAATATGGTGATGTGCTTCGCATTTCATGATTACACCTCTAACATGAAATTTTTCATGGCGGTATTTCATCTGAAGGGAGTTATATTATATAGTGGAAGATGTTCCTACCTCAATTAAACAAGGTTGTCAAAGACATATAATGGGAATTGTTCAAGGAACGGTTCCGGGAGAGGTATTTGTCCAAGGAATTCATTGAGTGTCAGCTTAATGAGGTCAATTCCTTACTACATGGTTGTCGTACGGTGCATGAGTATGAGTCTATATTCATGGATTTAGTTAGGAAGGCTCCACATTTGAACATGAAGAATTTAAAGGTCAACAAGGTTGTGTTTAGCCTTAACTTCAAAATTTGTGCAAAGGCATAGATCCTAATGCCTCATTATTTACATAATGAAGTTCAGAAGTCCCTCATAACTGAGGAAGAGTTGAACAGTGGGGGTCAGGGTAGAACTCCTTCTATAGAGAGTGTATCAATGAAACCGGGAGCATGGCAACACGAGACACCAGACAGATAGGATTTAGGGCATCGAGATACGCCCATAGGACCTATGTTTGCAACACCATGATGACATACTCCTTAGTAGAGGACTCCTTACAAAGGACCATAGCAACAATAACGTCGTCTGCAGTAGAAGTAGTTTAGGCCTGTTCAGCAGAACTGACCGGGATCAAAAGCTATTAGACCAACAACTTCTACTTCAGGGACCAGTAGCACTGGACCGAAGACTAGATGTTGGACATGTGGTGAGCCACATTATGAGTGAGACTGTCCAATTGAGAAGGCCAGAGAAGAAGAATCATCTGGACCCACTACAATTGGATATTTTGGAAAGGCCCACAGGATACATGGAGCGGTGAACAATTGCCAGGCTAAGAACTAGTCTATTGTATGAGAGATGTCAGGTACAATTGCATATTAGAATTATAGTATATTGATAGATCCAAGTGCTACAGAGAGATTTATCTCTAGTGCAACACTGAAGAGAATTAAGGTAAAGGCAGTCGAGCAGGATGAGTTCAAGTACGTAGAAATGTCATCGAGTGCCAAACAGAAGGTTGGAAGAAAGGTTACAGATTGTAGCCTTACCTTGGGACACTATGTGAAAAAGGTAGATATTTATGTGTTGATATTAGGATATTATGAAATAGTGATTGGTATGGATTGGTGAGAATCACATAATGCGTTACTTAACTTAAGAAGAAACTTTAAGTTTGATGAATGATTGGTACAAATTAGAGTGATTATAAGAAGAAACCAAGGAGTATGAATTGCCAAGGATCAACGATTTATTTGATCGGATGAAAGGAGTGACATTGTTTTTGAAGATTGAATTTAGATAAATATATCACCAGTTACATATTAAAGAGAAAGATATCCCTAAAACCTCTTTTAAGACATGAGTTGGACAATATGAGTTTAATGTTTTACCGTTCGGTTTGATGAACACCCAAGTGTATTCATGAGTTTTATGAATGGGGTTTTTCATGAATTCATGGACAAGTTTGTTCAGTTTTTTATTTATGACATACTGATTTATTCACGAATGAAGGAATAGTATGATGAAAGCTTGAAATTGGTCCTCTAGTGCCTAAGAGAAAAAAATTGTACAGGAAGCTATCAAAATGCTCTTTTTACCAATCAAAGATTCATTATTTGGGACATATAATATCTAATGAAGGTATCGTTGTGCATCCAACAAAAGTAGAGGCTACTATGGAATGGTTGGCATCAACAAACGTATAAGAAGTACATAGTTTTATGGATCTAGCAAGATATACTGATAATTTGTCGAAAAGATTTTCGAAGATATGAAATCCAATCACTGAATTGTAGAAGAAGAACAAGAAGTTTGTATGGAATGATAAATGCATGGAAGCATTTCAAAATATTAAGGATTTGTTGATGACAACACCGATAATAAAAGTCCTCAACATGGAAAAGGAATTCTTGGTATGCACAAATGCATCCAAGGATGGTTTAGGTGTAGTTTTGATGCAAGACGGTTGATTGATCACTTACATCTCAAGGAAATTGAGAAAGCATGAAAAAAAATACGCAATGCATGACCTGGAGTTATTGGCAATTGTACATGCCTTGATAGCTTGGAGACATTATCTAATTGGACAAAAAATTGAAATAAAGACAAATCATTGTGGATTGCATCATATTTTTATACTAAGTGAAATAGACGCACGACAAAGGTGTTGATTAGAATTAATTAGCAAATATGAATTTGAAAATACTTACATTAAAGGAACTCTAAACCGAGTGGTAGGTGCATTGATTTGAAGACCACACATATTTTTGGTATTACCTCTTAAGAAGAGTCTTTGAGAAAATATTCTAACTTTAAAATTCAACAATGAGTGGTATAAACAAGTTAAGAATAATATTGGATAAGATACCATGATGGTACCGAAGTATGAAATTTATTCAATAGGCGACGACGTATTCTTGATATTTAATGAAAGAATTTATGTACCTCCTAACAACGAACTAAGATGTTTGATCTTGAGTGAAGTGCATCAACCAATATACATGGCTCATCCAAAAGTCACAAAGATGAATGGATAACTTAAGCCTTTATTCTTTTGGAAGGGAATAAAATCATACATAGTTGGTTACATGGCGAGATGTCTAGAATGTCAGCAAGTGATGGTTGAAAATAAACATCCAAGGGGATTGTTACAGCCACAGTTTATTCGATAATCGAAATGGGAGGTCATTTCGATGGAGTTTATTGTTGGATTTCCACTAACAGCAATAAGGAACAATTCAATTTTTGTGGTAGTTGACACTCTAATGAAGAGTGCACACTTTATTCATCTGCATACAATGTATTAGGCCCCAAACATAGCTATAGTATTTTTCATCAAGATTGTAAGACTTCATGGTGTACCAAGAAGGATCATATCCGATCAAGGATTGGTGTTTACAGGATGGTTTTGGACCAGTTTCCAAGAGGCCTTGGGAACACAAATAAACTTTAGCACAACTTATCACCCAGAGATAGATGGGAAAATAGAAATAACAAACCATATTTTGGAGGATATGCTACGTATGTATGTAATGGACCAACATAAAATTTGGGAAGAATTATTGACACTAGTAGAGTTTGCATACAACAAGAGCTATCAAAGAACAATTAAGATGGCACTATTTGAGTTTCTATATGGGAGACCTTGTCAGAGGTTGTTGAGTTGGGATCAACTTGAGGATAGGGTTTTGGTAGGATAAGAAGTGATTCAAGAAATGAAAGAACATATGAAATTGATAAGACAGAGGATTAAAGAAGTGCAGGATCAACAGAAGAGTTATGTTGATGCGCATCGCGTTGACCACAATTACAAAGTTGGAGAAAGAGTCTTCTTGCAAGTAAAAACACACAAGATTTTGATAAATTTGGGAAGCGTGCTAAAATATCTCCTAGATTTATGGGACCCTTCGAAGTAGTGGAAAAGAAAGGACCCGTGGCTTATCGATAGGCCTTACCAGATTCTTTGAGGCACAATGTATTTAATGTATTTGTTTTGAGACATTATATTAGTGACCCTTCACATGTTATTGAAATGAGTTCCTTGCAAGTGTCGAATGAGGATTATCTCATGCTGGCACTAATACGAATTTTGTACCATCATATTCGAAAACTATGATGTTGAATATTCAATCAAGTCAAGGTATTATGGGACAATTATAGTCCACACTCGACTACCTAGGAGGATGCATTTGAGATGAGTCAACAGTTTCCTTACTTGTTTTGATAGATTTAGACATATATATCTACGACAAATACATTTATTACTTGTTATTATATATAGTACAAACTTTGGGAGGAAGTTTAAAACATGAGGGGGTGTATGTAACATTCCTCTTTACAGAGCACACTATATTTCACTTACTCTTTTAGGACACTTGCTTGCAAGTGATACGAGTATGGTACTTTGTGATTTCATTCATATTGTGGGTTATATATGATGATGTTGAGGTGTTATGGCCTATTGATTGTATTGATGTAAATATATATATATATTGACAGATGCTTTTGATGAGTTGTCCTGAGTGTGCAGAACACATGACAGGTTAAGGATGCTAATGGAATCGATGGTTTCCATTGGACTCTGGATTTAGTCAAGGAGTGGACTATATCTATTGATTATTTAATTTCATGCACATATGTTGTATGATTGATTATATTATGAATTATGTGTATGGAATTATTGACAGTAATTTTGTCATTGGATGCAGGCTTGATGATGCCTGCTAATCCAACTCACATAAGGAGTAGAGGGGTCATGCACATAAACTAGACATTTGAGGGAGAGGTGTGACAACATCCCTGTCACAGCCTATTAGCACTCCCACCATGGTATGAATTGTAGGTTAATGATTACCTAGTTCAAGAGGTCCACGATGTCATGACGAAAGACTGAGACAAACACTCATGAAGATTTCTAAGGAGAACACAATAAGGAAGAGTCCTTATCCCTTAGAATCCCTTAGTCCCTCACAAGGTCGATTGAGTGGAGTGTTGACTCCAAGGGCTGGAGAGCTTCAAAAATAATTCTAAGGCGAGTGGAACCCTTGGAGCACATAGGTGCATCTTGAAGGGCATATGGCAAAGTTAAAATTAAGTCAATAAGTCTAGATGGCAAAGAAAACATTGAAGTATTACAACTTGTTGGATTAACTAATTAATTAAAGGATAGATTATTAGGTGAAAAGCATAACAAGATTCTAATCCTAAGTCTAATATATGTCCTAAGTCTAAGTTTAAATTGGGGACTAATTAAAATATTAAATTTGGGATAAATCTAATTCTAGGAAAAGATGGGAAAATTATAAATATTGAATAAAATGCATATGTGTGTATGAATTTAGTAAAAAGAGAAATTTGAAATAGTATTAAATAATAACTTGAGAGGTTGGTTGTACATAGAATAAAATCCTAATTGTACACTAGTTTAACTAGAAGAAGACTCCTAATTAAACTCTAACTAATATCTAGTTAGGGGACACTCCTTAAATGAGAATCTGGGGAACAAAGGGACACCTAGGAGTGAAAATAGGAACACATTGAGAAATGTGAGGGATTTTGACCTTTTAAATAAAATAAAAATGGTAATTACTGGAGTAACTTTGGGAGATTGTGGCAAGTGTGTGAGCGAGTAATCCAAATATAAATTAAGTAAAAATTTCATTATCTATGCATGCGGACATGTGTCAATGAAGAAAAGTCTATAAAAAGAAATTATCGAGAAGGGAAAAGGGATCTAATTTTCTGAGAACTATTATGCTGCCAATTTTTTATTGGACTGTGTTTTATTTGTGAGAGTTGGGATACCAAGCTTGTAAAAAGAGTGGAAGATTTTCCTTGCGAGAGAAAGTCTTGGAGATATTATTGTTGGTTTCTTGTGTGTGGCCCCTTTGTGGCTTGGGGGTCTAAGAATAGAGAAGATTACCCCTAGCATTGGTTGGGAGGTACCAGTGAAGTCTCTGTGATTAGCAAGAAAAGGAAAGGAAGGAGTGCAACACTTTGAAGGCATCTTCAATAAGCAACAACTCATTGGTTCTATAATTTTTATATTCTGAATTTCATTCCTAACATTAGTGTAGTTGTATGTTAGACTAATAAGGCCACTATAGAAACATTGGAAATCCTGGAAGCCAATTGATTACGATTGCTATCGATGAATATTAGTTCATAGTTTATATTTTTAAAAATTTAATTTCTTCCGATTGGATAATAATTACAATGTTTTTATTTTAAATTTACAATGTAATGTCGAACATTTTTCGCTTTATATTTTGGGATGGCTTGATCCTCATTATGGAATTTGAATTCATATTGAATATGGTCTATGTTCAAAAATGTATTCCTTATCCATATTTGAAGTTGAATGATAGAGTGTTTAGTTGATATTATTTAGAAATTTAACAGTGAACTATTCGCTGGTAAACCAAGGTGATTGTTTCGAAATATTATTATGAGTCTCTATTCAATTTCATTAAATACAAATAAATTCATCTAATGGGATCTTGGTCAAACTTCATTCTATGTCTGAAACTATGTCATTTTCCTGTTGATTCTTTTGTCAATTCAATTTCATTGTAGTATGAACTTTGTTGAATTTCATAAAATCTGATTTTATATCGTGCTTTTGCTCTACCGAATTTCATCAAATCTGATTTTATATCGTGCTTTTCCTCTGTTGAGTTTGTTGATATATATGAAGTAGGTAGTATGAATGTTTGTTCTAATTTATAGATAAATCCAAATCCTTGGGACCGATGTAAACTTGTTAAAGCCTCTTGAATTTTACTTTTAGTATGTAGTGTGTTATCTCTCTTTCATTGACAAAGTTATACATGTGACCATGGGATAGAACCTAGGGCTAACCAAAAGTGGGCGCTACTCAGAGCTCTAGAATGTTGGTGATCCAGACGTTTTTAACTTCAAATCTCCTTTCCACCCGAAGTGATTACCGGTCAAATTTGGTCATAAAGTGAAGTTGACTGGAAGTTGTATGTTAACCCTAAAATTTTACTTACCTTCATTGACGATTATATATTTAATCAAACCGCTAGCAAAGAATCTCCTCACAAGAGAATATATGGTAGATAACCACTTTGGAACTCCAGGCTTCAAGGATTTTCTTTGTTTTCATAACCTTAGACTATTTCACCTGGATTGTCAATCCTTCGAAGGGCTCAAAGATCTGATGACTTACACTCCTCGTTAGATCAACAATTTTCATCCACTCTGGAGTTCGGAACTCTGAGATTTTCTCACCTTTTTTCAACAACGAATTTGTTTTGTCAAAGTACCAAAATCTTATTAACTCAAAAATTAACAGTTTCAACACCTTACTGAGATCTACGACTAGAAGAAGCTTTGGGGCTCCTAGCTTTGGAATTGTTTGCAGCTACAATTCACGTTAACTAGGAACTAGAAAAGGTCGAACCCACAGATCTAACAGTCCTTTATTAGCTGTCGACAATGATCAGGATTAATTCAGGGCTACGAAAGTTCTAGACTTTTCTCACCAAAATAGATTCCACCCACCACCTACTGAATGCTCGAATTTTGAATAATCAGAATCTATAGAAACATGTACCCAACATTGATGGTAAGGATTTACTCTGGACTTTGTAACTTTGAGATTTACTTAACCTTTAACTTCATGACTCTATTTCTTCCAGAGTATCAAATTATTGAACCTCCAAGGTATGAAGCCTCATAGATCTAATGACCCAAAATTGTATACCAAATCTAAGACTCTCCTTCACTCCGGGACTTTGTAGCTTTGGGGTTTTTCATCTCTTAGATAGTTAGGACTTAAACTTTCTAAATCATCGAACTCTTATGGATCCAATGACTAGTATTCTCCCATCGATATACAATGTATATTTACTCTGCATCTTTGGGCTTCAGGTTTCTTTATTTACAACCTACTCAAATCTATCGAAGTGACGAAGCCCGAAGGTTTTCTGGTTTTAATGAGGGTTTTACTCATGTCTAATCGAAATATTGAGGGGATTTCGATTCATCACAATTAGATCTCATTCGCTAATTCTTTCCAAAATAATTTCACACTCTTGTTTTACCACTTGAATCTTACACACACTCTCTTTCTCCTAAGCTCTGGATTATGTATGTTGTGAGACCGCTTTGCGTCTCCCCTCTATAAATTTATCACTGTCTCTCTGGATCTTAATTTATCTGAATATTTAAGCCTCCACCCACCATGAGTGGTGTTTGTGCACCGGGTACTATTCGTTATGAACTTGGGCCTTCAAGGGGTCCATCTATGCACCTTTGGAGTTGTCTCTGAAAGTGTTTGAACTATTTCACTGAGAAGATAAACTTCATATTTCTTATCGATCTTATTATCTCATTCTCAGAACATATCGTCACTCGTTGCAGATTTTATTCATCAATTTAATAGTTAGTTCACAAAGTATAGAGTAAGCTTATGATGTCCACTACATGTCGAGATATTTTCTCTCCTCATATTTTCTTCTTTTAAATTGTTAGTTGGATCATATATCTATATACTTGGTTTTACCCTGTAGGGTTGTCACATTTTTCCAAGTAAACAGAAGTAAAGTTGAAACTGTCATAAATGATAGATTGATTATTGAATGGTCTCTGGTTTTTACTATAATTTTTTGTCCAGATGTTAATGGAATTTATTCTTATCCTTTAAATGAATAAGATGATGAATTATTGTAATAGTATGCATTTGGTGTTATGAAGTGGAGATCATGTGACTAAATTTTCTATGTTTGAAGAAATGTAGTTTAGAATGCTAGAATTTATTTTTGAATTTTGGAATGAATTGAGAATATGGGAATTAGATACTTCCTTGTTCCTCAGAATAGTCGCCAGTACTGAGATCTTAAGTGGACAAAATCAGTCGGATGAATCTTAGACATGATCATTTATTATGTTTCTTGGAGGTCCTAACCTTGCATGATACGTTGGTTGGGTAGTTTGTATGTTGTCTTAAGTGAGGTGGAAGATCCTTCATGTATTTTAATGATGTATGTCATTATCATGAATTACATTGTGTATGGAATGTACCCCAAATTTTACAAAAAAAATAAAAAAATAATGGGGACAAACTAATTTAGATTATGTATGACAATCATTCACATCATAAGAAAACTTATGTCTCAATCCATTAATTAACTACTTGGTAAGTGTAACGTTATCATCACTCGTTCTAAAAGGATGCAAGAGTGTTTAAGTTCAACACATTGTTTGATGATAAGCATCATTGTTTAGAAGTAACACTATAACACTAACGTGTTGCTGGCTAGGTATATCAAGGTCCATATCCTAGCCATAATTGTGCAACCCATTATATAAGTGTTACACTATGTTTATAAACATTGAACGATATATTTAAGACTTCCTAGATAAGCCTTACACTATGTCTATAACACATCTAATGATATATTCAAGAATTACTATGTAATCTTTACATTAATTTTATAATACCATTAAAAATATATTCAAGACTTATTATATAAGCCTTACATTATGTTTATAATACCTTTAATGATATACTCAAGATTTAATACTTACACTATGTTTTAACATAGGAAAGAGTCTACGGTTTCTAACTACTGACTCCAGACCAACGTGTTGGTTATCAATCCCCAAAGTAATGAACTATGATATGGAACTTACGATCCACATAAATATGCGATCATGACCCTAATGAGACCCCATTAGTTCATATTACAACTAAATTCAGGCCTTTATGGAAAGCGAGAATCATTTAAGGGTGGTAATTACAGGACGATCATAACCTAGGCTTAGGGTATTAATCTAGTCATATCCATTAATGTTGTCAGAATCACCATTACTCCTTTTGGTATGACGTTGCAGGAAAGCCCCACTCTGGGCTCGCCACTTAGGCTGGCTTCACATGGTGTGGTGAGAGTGGCATACTGCTACACCTCCCCCAAAATTGAGAGGCATGAAGTGCCATTACCCTCGTAGTTATTCCATTTGTTTTTTTTTCTGTGTGTTTTACCTCTGCGATGGTAAACTTCCTTTGCTCCGTGGTAGAAAGGTAACAAAGGTCATGATTGCAACCTTATTCGACTATGTCGTAACAAGTTAGCAAT
>JZKD02S1675013.1:787091-808533 GCA_000966675.3 Picea glauca
TTTTTTATTAAATCCCATCGAACATTAGACTTTCTTAGTAATGTTTGTTAAATGTCAATTTAGATGATACTTTGTTGTCCCTTGGAATTTAGGACTGCGCATTAAATTCTATTTAAGACTAAATTAGATCGTACCTTAATGATACTTTGCATTTTAGACATATTGAGTTGTCACTCGTTTTATTGCTATTATACATGGGTGTACACATTTTTGCTTGGTCTGCTTGTGTCGGGTGAGATGTAGACACCTCCATGTTCCTAAGAACAGTCGCCAACCCTGAGACCTTAAATGATTAAAATCTATGGGAAGCTGGGCTTGAGCATTCCTTATGTGTCTTGGAGGTTCTAACCATTGCAGGGTAGGACGGGCGGGTAGTTAGTCTTATTATTTTTTCGGTTGATTGTTGTTCATTGTTGGCAGATGTTGATGTGCGTCTTAGACCCTTATGTTTATATCGCAATTGCATGCGTCATGATTCATCGTAATGTGGCGGTGTAGAGTATAATGTCTTGTTACCCTTGTACACACGCACACACACAAAAAAAAATTGCACTTGTTATAAGAGGTTTGTCATCGTAAGAGGAGGACCATTACGGTTTTCTTCTTTGGTGATACTTATTTCATAGATATCATTAGTCCTCCGACTTAGTGAATCTGCAACTTTGTTTCCCTTACCTGTGATGTGTCATACCTCAAAATCAAACTCACTTAAAAAGGCTAACCATCTTGCTTGTCTTGCATTGAGATCTGGTTAACTAAACAAATACTTTACACCACTGTTGTCGATTAGTAAAATAAATTTTCTTCCCATTAAATAATGTCACCACATTTTTTAATGCATGAATTACGGTCGCTAATTCTAAATTGTCAGTCACATAATTTCATTCATATTCGTTTAGTTTACATTATTCATAAAAGATGACGTGTACATCTTGTGTTAGCACACCTCCTAATCCCTCTTTGCTTTCATCCACAAAAATTGTAAAATAGTTATCAAGATCCTCTACCTTTAGGATAGGTGTTGTAGTGAATAGTATTTTTAATTTATCAAAGTTGTCCTGACACTTTTGTAACCAAGTAAATTTTATTCCCTTTTTTTGTAGTGGTGTAATCAGATACATGATCCTAGAAAATCCTTCAATAAATCTCCGGTAATAATCGCTAATTCCCATGAATCATCTGATGTTTGCTACATCCTTAGGGATAGGCCATTCCATAATGGATTTTATCTTTTCTAGATCAACTGAAATACCATCTTCGGATAGTATGTGTCCTAATTACTATATGTTTTTTTGGTAGAAGACACACTTATCAAACTTAGCATACAACTTATGTTCCCTTAAGGTCTGCATCACTATTTCCAGAGGTTCTTCATGTTCTTCTTTTGTTTTTGAGTAAACTAAAATATCATCGATAAAAAACAACACAAATTTATCTAGATATTGACTGAATATAGTATTCATGAAGCACATAAAGGTTGTTGGGGCGTTAGTAAGACTGAATGTGATTACTAAATACTCATAGTTTCCATAATGTGTTCCAAAAATTGTTTTATTTATATCTTCATCCTTTATTCTAACTTGGTGATAACAAGACATTAAATCTATCTTAGAGAAGATCTTTGCTCCTCCAACTTGGTCAAAGAGATCATTAATTCTGGATAAGGGATACTTATTCTTAATCGTCATTTTATTTATTTGTCGATAGTCAATACATAGTCTCAAAGTCCCATTTTCTTTTTAACGAATAAAATTGGTGCTCCCTAAGGTGAAACACTTGGTGATAACCAGACCTTAAATCTATCTTAGAGAAGATCTTTTCTCCTCCAACTTGGTCAAAGAGATCATTAGATCTGGATAAGGGATACTTATTCTTAATCGTCATTTTATTTATTTGTCGATAGTCAATACATAGTCTCAAAGTCCCATCTTTCTTTTTAACGAATAAAATTGGTGCTCCCTAAGGTGAAACACTTGGTTTGATATATTCCTCATCCAATAATTCTTGTAACTTAATTTTCAGTTCTTTTAATTCGGGTAGGCTCATTCTATAAGGTACTTTGGATATCAGGGTAGATCCATCTAGTAGGTCTATAGAGAAATCTATCTCTCTCCTTGGAGGTAGTTATGGTATTTCATCTATAAATACATCTTTGAACCCATGTAGGACTATAAAGTCTTCTAAACTTGGTTTTCTTTCTTCCCTTAGGAGGTTAGTTACTTGTACAACATAAATTTGGCAACCTTTATTCATACATTTCTTAAATTGCATAGTTGATATTTGCCTAATAGAAACTAGTTTTTTGATTCCTTGCATCGTTCTAACTATGTTATTTTCATCTTTGTACACAAACAAATTTTCGTGACAGTTTAATATCACTTTATGTTTCTCTAACCATTCCATTCCAATGATCAAATCATAAGACCCCAAAGTTAATATGTTCATATTTAACTTTGTACTTTGACCATTTATTCTTGATTCACATTCATAAATAAAATATGTTACCTTTCTATTGGTCCTTGTTGCTAACTGTACTAACTAGGACTTAGCATGCTTTACCTTCTTTAACTTTTTCAATTCAACTAAATCGGGAGTAATATAACTCAAACTAGTTCCTGGGTCAATTAGTATAGAGACATTGTGGGTATGAATTTTACTGTCAACTTCCATAATAGTGGATTGATGATCTGCTTGTCTATTATCTAGAGTTGCATTGATTTTATGTACGCTTCTACCGATATCTTCAACCGTTCAATCCTCTTGACGGTTATGGACTAAAGTTCTTGTTGTGGGATTTAAGCGTGGGCAATTTCTCCTCAAGTAGGGTTCTCCACAGTCCCAACACTTCAATGGTTCTCTGGGACTGTCCCCAACCTTCTTGACCCCCAGGTTAATTGGTCTATTGCCCCCCTGGGAATTATGTCTATTTGAATGATAATCCTATTTTGGAAACCTTTTTCCATATTACAGAAAGGGGTTGGTTGGAATCCTTTCTTACATTGATTCATTATGTCTTGTTTCTTGTCTTTCCATGCCTTGGAAATTTCATATCTCCATTTCTACTGACCATAACACATGTGAGCCTTTATAAACACTTCATTTAAAGATGCGGGATTGTAAAATTCAATTATGTCCTTGTATGACTGTGGTATACAACTCAAGAACATGTGTATCTTTAACTTGTCTTCTTTGATGTATGGTACAAACCTCAACAGATCTAAAAATTTATTTATTAGATCATCCATGACCATTTTTTCTAGTCGTAGTTCATAAAATTACTTAGTTTTCTTTTGTAATAACTTTATGATAATTACTTCTTTTTGAAATACTTTTAAAAATCTGACCATTCCATTCATTTTTATTTCAATCCCTTGGTTAATATCAGGTCTTGCCACCAGATACTATCCTTTCCTTTTAAGTTGTAAATGGTCATTCTGACTTTCATATTACTAGAGTATTTATAAATCTAGAACTATTTCATTATATCTAGTAACCATGATTCATCTTCCTCATCAGTCTTTGATTCTCCATCAAAGGTGGAAGGTTTTCTTTTCTTGAATTCACCTTCTAGGTGCTCCACTTGTTTTGTTTTTCTTCTTGTAGATGCTTTGTTTTCTGTCATGTGTGTGTCTTCGGAAGAACTATTCTCTTTTTATATTTCATGACCAGAATTCTTAGAGAACTTTTTGCTGGCATATTCCTCTTTTTCATTATCCTTTGGAATTTTCTTTGTTGCTATATTGTGTAGCATCATTTCATTTATTTCCGACTGATCATGTGCTTTCTTCATCTTTTCGTTATCTTCTTTAAATCCTTGTAATTCCATGATGAGGTTATGCATTGTTTCCAAGACTTGAGTGGCTTAAATTCCTTTAGTGTTATGCTATGGGTCTATAGGAATTTATTGGTTTGGATTCCCTTAAGTTCTGTCTCCTTCCTCATTATGTGCTGACATTTTCACAAGAGACAAATTGTTGTTGTTGTTTTCCCTGTTTGTAACGGTAAATTTGTTTGTTATATTTTCTTCAAGGAAACAAAATAAAATTATGGTGTTATCTTGAGGTCGAAGTGCAGTTACCTACAACTTTGATACCATATGCAATGGACCCCAAATTTCTCAAATAAAAAAAAAAATTAATGGGGACAAACTAATGTCTATTATGATCGACAATTGTTCATGTCACAAGAAAAATTATGTATCAATCAATTAATTAACTACCTGGTAAGTGTAACGCTATCATCACTCATTCTAAAAGGTTGCAAGAATGCTTAAGTTCAACACATCACTTTTTGATAAGCGTCATTATTTAGAAGTAACATTATAACATTGACATGTTGGTGGCTAGACCTATCAAGGTCTATAGCCTAGACATAATTTTGCAACCCATTATATAAGTGTTACACTGTGTTTATAAAAAATTATGATATATTTAAGACTTACTAGATAAGCCTTACACTATGTCTATAACACATCTAAACATATATTCAAGACTTACTATGTAATCCTTACATTAAGTTTATAATACCATTAACGATATATTCAAGACTTATTATATAATCCTTAAATTATGTTTATAATACCTTTAATTATATAGCCAATATTTAATCCTTACACTATGTTTTAACATAGGAAAGAGTCTACGGTTTATAACCACTAAGTCCAGACCAATGTGTTGTTTTTCAAGTCCCAAATTAATGAACCATGATATGGAACTTAAAATCAACATAACTATGCAGTCATGACCCTAATGAGACCCCGTTGGTTCACATTACAATTAAATTTAGGCCTATATGTAAATTGAGAAGCATTTAAGGGTGGTAGTTACAGGACAGTCATAACCTAGGCTTAGGGTATTAAGTTGGTTGTATCCATTATTGGTGTCAAACCACCATTACTCCTTTTGGTATGAAGTTGCTGGAAAGCCCCACTCCAGGCTTGCCACTTAAGTTGGCTTCAAATGGTGTGGTGAGGATGGCATACAATTCAACATTCCCCAAAATTGAGAGGTAGAAAGTGCCATTACCCTCACAATTATTCCATTTGGTTTTGTTACTCTCTTTGTTTTACCTCTGCGATGGTAAACTTGCTCGACTCTATGGTAGAAAGGTAACAAAGGTTGTGATAGTAACCTTATTCTACTCTGCGTTAAAAAGGTAGCAATGGACATGATGATCCCCTTGTTCAACTCCGTGGTAGTAAGTAGCAATGTCGTGATGGTAACTGGTTCGACTCTGTAGTTGCAAGGTAACAAAGTCCGCAAGGGTATCTTGTTTTTTTCGGTAGAAGCGAGGCATCAATGGCCATTTTAGTTGGTCCCTTTTGCGGCATAACATCAACTATTGCAAGTTTGTCCTCGACTAGTACACGATAACTCCTCCCCTATGAGTATCTTACTCTCCATACTTATCGTTTCGATGCAATGGCGTTTAAATAGGTTTGAAGGTAGTTTTTTTGTATAAAAGGGTTTTTGAAATAGTAGTTGCATGATATCTTCCTTATATTTATGATGTCCTTTTTATCAAGCCTTCCATTATATTACACCTCCCCTATGTGATGGTTCACTGTGTTGTCCTATACTCTGCATATTTCACACTCGGTGAAAACAATCCTTTGTCTATGTAGAAGTTATGTTCTATATGGGATATCTCTCCATCTACATATATTGTGTGTATTATGATTCTATGTCTATACAATACATTCTCTATGGATTTTCCTCTCTGTTTGTGTAGAACACATGCTCTCTACTTCTCTATCTATGCAATATATTTTTCTGAGGAAGATCCCTCTACATATGTAGAGAATGTGTTCATTTTCTTTGTCTGTGCAATGTTTTTCTCTGTGGAATGTCCTGGGTTCTCTGTTCTCTGCCTATGCCATACATTTCTTTATGGAATTTTCTTCAAGTGATTTCTCGCTAAGGAAGGTTATAATCAACATTGTTAATATTTTTTACCACATAACCTAAGTCAAGTCGTGGTCGGGTAATAATTCTTGTGACCTTAACTTCGGTCGTTCTCTTTAATTTAAGTAGTCTTGTTACAGGTTTGCTCATTTACTCTGTTTGAAGGTTATTTATCTGCAAAATGTTATTTTTAGGGAAAACCCTTAATCATTGAAATGAGTACTGCGCCTCCTTATACAAGGTTTACTGGTTAAAATAATTCTTTACCAAGGAGTATCATGCCTTATCTCGATCATACACCATGATCTGTGCTCTTGAATATTAGCTCGACGAATTAGGATACAAACCATACGTAGTTCTTGAGAATCTCATGTGCTTTCGACAACTCTGTTCGAACCCTACAGGATAATCTTGTTCAAACCGAAACTTAATTTTGTATTTCTTTTTAATAAATATTTAATGAATCCTTGACATACTGGGATTGCCTTCCAAGCACTGTTGTGGTATTTCTTAATTCAAGTTCTTTATTTATATAGTTTGCATGACTATCCAAATTATCAATAGTAATTCTCTATCTAGGTTTTATACTTGCGATTCTTATTTGCTTTAAGTACTACTCGTGTCTGTGCATAATGTAGCTTTGTTTAAACTTACCCTTGTCTGTGTATAACACAACTGTGGTTAAAGTAAATTGCTCCCACAATACCTTTGACCCTCTATCAAAAGTTGAATTACTCTTTTCCAAAGTAAAATTTGTTGGTTATTATAACTCATTTATTGTTTTTTGTGGTATCCCTTTTACTTTGTCAATCTTGTAACCTACATGATATCAAGATTTATGTTCTCAAAAGAGAGATTTACTTGTATTTTATGTTTCCACAATTAAGGATAAATTTGCAAGTATATACATTGATGATGGGTCCCTATTTGTCTTGTGAGGGAACCCATCAGGTAAAAAAAGAACCCACTCCCCTTCTCTGTTTTGGATTGAATTCTTTGAAAGTCAACGAGGATGCTCCATATCAACATCAAAACCCATGTTAAGTAATTTTATTTTTTTAATTTGATGCATATTTAATAATTTTTGTACATTAGTAATTTACTAAAATCCTTTATCCGTTTGTTACAAGTTTGGGAGGCACCCCATGCAATTGGTGAAGTACTCGACCTATCCAAAAAAGGTATTTGGGTTCCATCTTCTTCCACCAGTCCTTGTAAGAAATCGTGCACAATTTTATGTGGTTCATTTAAATTTTTGTTTCAATTAGATTGAGAGTCCTGGTAATTTGAGGAACTCCATTGTAACTTTGAACTATTGATGTTAATAAAAATGTATGCCAATTTTTTCAAATGACACGTACTCTATTGTATCATGTGTCTTTCTTTCAGATTTGGCGAAACATATATTGGGACTATTATTCTTTTGTTTGACATAACAACTGCAATTGTAAAGTAGTCTTGTTTATATATATATAAACTAAATTTAAAATAACATATTATATTGGAACTGTTATTCTTTTTCTTGTCATAACAACAACAAATATACAACAGTTTTTTTCATGCTTATATATGTCTGTATTCACATATATTTAAAATTGTACCATTAATAACATACTACCACAACTACTTTACATAGTGGAAACCATATGAACTAATATGGCTATACAGTGCTTTCAAAAAAATTTGTTTATAAATACAATAACAAAGATATGTAAACAATTGTATAAATACCAAACATCCTTAACATACTATTAATTTTAAAAACACAACTAAAAATACATATCTGAAAAATTTGATGTTGGGAAACAAAAGGAGCAACCATGTTCCACCCAAGTGTAGAAAACAATTCACTATCACTTTTCTTGATCACCCCCTAGCTTGACCATGAGTCCATAAGGGCGAACTGAATTATCCTCCTTAGCTATAGTCTCCATCAATAGATCAGAAAATGATTTTTCTCACACTAACAATGCTCATAATAGAAAACAATTCTCAATTCCTCCAACATACTAAGCAACATCCTACCTCCCACATATGTTGTATATATTCTTGTGCCTAGGTCTTTCATTCCTTTCCCTCCTTGAGGAAATTTTCATCTTTACAAATCCATGATTTGTAGGGGCTTCTAGTGGTCAAATTCAACTTTTTCCACTTGCAAAAATCAACCCAGAGGTAACTCAAAACTATTCACCACTCATGGAGTCATGGTCATCTATATTTAACCCGGTTGTTCCATTTATCTTTAAGCATTAAATTTATTAAAAGTTTGCCTCATACATGTTTCCAATAAAAGAGGATACTTGGGAAAGTCAAATATTTTCCCAACAACTATCAAATAATTAATTACATAATCCAAAATTCCAAATTCAGATTTTCCATAAATGGCATATAATTTCCAAATCTAAATTTTCAAAAAATGGAAATTTATTTTAAAATCCCCTTAGAATTTAATTTTCTAAAATTAGAGGATATTACAACATATGACTATAGTATATTAATATCATGTTTCACTTAATATAATGATGTCTTATTAATTTAAAAAAAAAAAAAACTCTTATTGTTCTCAATTACTTATGAAGTAATAGAGGGACTATTACATATGGTATCATAGCGGGTTCAACCCTGGGACATTGGACCGTTACACCATCCATTGTGTCAAACTAAATGATTGATTTAGATCGCGAATAAAAATATGAAATTTTTATTGTAGGTAATCATGGTTAGAGGACGCAGGGGAAGTAAACAATGTGGTGTTGGAGGAAGAGGTGTGACATCTCCGATAGTACCCATGCCAGAAGGGTCTAACCCCCAGAGATATGAACAAAATACTGAGCCAGAATAGATTGTTGTGGGAGATGTGGTAGGTTTGATGAGATTATTCCATAGGATGTCGGAGGCATTGATTAACCCCCTAGATCGAGATGAGGACAGATCATCTATACCAAATGAGGGTTCACTGTGTGCTCCATCTGGTAGTCATAGTATGCACATAGAAATCGAGAAGGTGAAGTTTCCTGAGTTCATGGGTGCCATGGATGGCTTAGCCATTGAGGCATGGTTGGATAATATCGATATGTGCTTCACACTTTGTGATTACACCTCCAACATGAAATTCAAATAGCAGTCTTTCAGCTGAAGGGGAGCACTCTTCTATGGTGGAAGACGCTCCTACCTCAACTAAACATGGTTGTCGAAGACATGTCATGGGAACTGTTCGAGGGAAGGTTCGAGGAGAGGTATTTGTTGGAGTAATTCATTGAGCTTCAACATAATGAGGTCAAATCCTTATGATAGGGTAGTTGTGCGGTGCCTTAGTATGAGACAATATTCAAGGAGTTACTTAGGTATGCTCCACATCTGAACACAAAGAAGTTAAAGGTCAACAAGTTTGTGTTCGGCCTTAAATTCAACATTTGTGCAAAGGTACAGATCCTAATGCCTCAGTCTTTGCATGATGTTATTCAAAAGGCCCTCATAGTTAAGGAAGAGTTGAATTGTGGGTGCCAGGGTAGGAATCCTTCTAGACAGGTTGTAATGTACCTCAATTTCATCATAAAAAAAAAATCCTATGAGGCATTAATCTCCAATTTCAGTCTTATATGATTATTGAATAAGGAAAGAAATATTCGTTAAGGTTATAATATTTTGACATGAATTGAGTCTATCCTACCACAATATGCCATCTACATACCTGTCTAACTTACTTGATAAGGAAATAAACGATTAAATCTCCAATCTTGCTTATCTAAACATATGCATCTATGTGACAGGTTAAACTTAGGACTTGTAATCCTAGTCTCTCCTTACAAGAGATGTCTAAGGTTTGCATGCAATACTACTGAGATTGTCCATTTGAAGAAACAAACATTTTATTACCATATATACATATGTATAAGGCCATGTGTAAGATCCTATAATCACAATTGAAATGAAGTGACTTTGCAAAAAAGCATTTAGTGTTAACATTCATGGTTTCGATTTTCGAAGGGTTACTTTTACGAAATATCTAGGGTTAATAATATTCCTGTTCCTTTGCCCTACAGAGTTTGAGTAATGAGAGCTTGTGTTGTTTTGACTTAACCAAATGAAACACTAAAGAGTCTTCTCTCGGACTATAAGTTAACTATAAGAAACAGTTGTCGTGTACATGTACTAGCTTATCGAATCTCGAAAGCCTTCAGTCACTTTAAGAATTAACTTGATGAGAGAGAGTGTATTACTATCAGGTGGGAGCTAAGGCTCTGCATCTATTGTTTAATGGAAACTTGTGAGTGCAAGTTATGATTCTCTTACCCAGATTTTCATCCATTCCAGTCATGCCAACTTTGCCTCGTCACATGGTTAAGCCTTCCTTCATAATTTCATCATTTAACTGAGTAGGTAGGGTTCCTATTAGTGTTTTTATGCGTTTATGGTTCTCATTGTAAAATTCTACGAACAGCTCTGTGTGTTACTTCTTTAGCAGAGGGGACTGTCGACAATGGAGGTTCATTTGACCAACAAACAAATAGTGTGAATCTACTTCCCCTGGTAAGTCTTTAACATATTACTCTAGTCAAATAGAGAGGTGGCCCTTCGAGAAAAAGAAAATTGTTCATTTTGTAAATCCTATTATACGTTTATTCTTTACGCTCAAAACTTCCCTCATTGTTATTCCTCTTTAAACGTTTCTGGCTATCTTCTGTGCCCATAGGACGGGTATAGTTTTGGTTGTTCATTCCTCGAACCTTCTAAGAATACGATGTTCCTCTTCTTGTTTTAGGAAGAAAACAATCTGTATCACTTGTGTGTATTGTAACTCCTAAGGTTTTGTAACCCTCTGCTATCATTCTTCTTATAGTCCATAATTCGAGGCCCTGAAGTTAAATTTCGTGATACTGTGTGAGAATTCCCTTTCAGAAAGGAAAGGTTCCATTGTGGAGTACTATATTTTTTGCTTTACTTTCATTGTACAGGAGTGAACCCCTACTTCCATAGTTTATCCAATTTGGTTGGTTCCTTTGCATGTGTTTTTTTCTTTATGTCTTCTACCTGGGGTCAAATAAAATGTGACCTCTTCGATTTGAATAGTTCAGTAATGATATCCTACGATACATCAGACCCTTTGATAGTAATAGTTACTTTCTTTATCGTGGTCTATCCATTTGGAATTCAATAGAAGGGATGTATCTGTAATATTTATTGAGTTGTAACTAATTTATGCAATTTGGATTCTGGAAAGGTTAGACTTAGCTAGTTAGGTATAGTCCCGATTCTGTATGAAAATCTTGTACTATGTTTCACACAACATGCCTTGTACCATTTATGGATTAAAATGAAAAGTTAATACTGTTGATTATTTCATTTCATTAATAACATGGCCACTTTGTAAAGTTTTCCTTGTTTTTCATTTTATTTGTTTCAAGAATTGGTATGTATCACTAATGATGGGCCCTGTTTATGCGAGGGTACCCATCAGAGAATTATTGCACCATACGCCCTCGACCCAGGCGTATGTCCAGTTGGAAAGCGATAAGGGAAAAGAAAAAAAATGCAAGCCTGTGAATCAGAAGTTAAGTGTTATCCTGGAATACTTTATTATTAACACTTATCACTCTGTTGGTTTTCTCCTTACTTTTCTTGCATATAATTACTGATATTTGTAAATGATAAATCTTTCCAGGCTTTTGTCTACGCAAATATTTCAGATGTTTCATTCTCATCTTTGTCGCAAAAGGTATTCGAGTTCCCTTTTGTAAACCTTTCAAGAGTCCCAACAGAAACAACTACAATTTAGATTTATAAATGTTCGGTATAATTTCGTTCGGTTTCCTATAGTGGTTAGAAAGAGGGAAATTCCCAATTGTATTCTTAAATTCTTGGTCTGACTGCTATAAGTAATGACTCATTCGAAGATTTATCTAGATAATTTTATTTTCCTATTTGTTTGAAATAATCTAATGATTGTTGGAGTATTCAAATATTCTCACCACTCAGGTTTCATCCTAAATTGACAATTTAATTACTATGGTTGTCGTTTTAAATTGTAGATTCAGTTTTGAACATCTACGAAATTAGAACTTACAACTATGCATCGTATGGAAGGAACTTATATAATTCTAAATGTCTATAATTTGAAAAATCAATCCTATTGTACAGGCATTTTCGTATTATCTCTATAATGCTCTAACGTTTTGTTTACTTTGAAATTTCTCATTTTTACTGTTGAAGTGATTTGTCCTGGACTTGTAATAGTTAGACTAGATCTAAGAATTGGTTAGTTAAAAAGGTCTGAGTTTATCATAGTACAGCAGACTACATATGTGATTCTGCGATTTTATATATAGTTTGTTCTTATATATATATATATATATATATATATATATATATATATATATATATATATATATATATATATATATATATATATATAACCATTTTGTCGATACATTTATTATGTAGGGAGGTTCTATCTAACTAGGAGAAGTTTTCATTTTCAATTACATGGTATGTGTACAGAACTTGATAATTGTATAATTCCATTTCCATGTCGTCCTACTGTAACGATCACTGAATGGACAATTGCATGTATATATTCTTCACTTAATATTTTTTGAATCCCTTAATATAGTGGTTGTTCGTTCCAATTTGGGTCTTTTTAGTCTGTACAATTTGAAAGTAAAACTTGAATGCTCTATCAACATATGATCTTATGATAGGTAGGAATCTTCGAGAATTTGCATTTTTATCTGCTTGATTTAACTCATTACTTTAACTATTGTAACTCCGTTCTTTCCACGTCTAATACACAATGGCCTTTAATGCTATTTGTAATTTACAATAAATTCCTACCAGAAAAATAAAAATCCTCAATCATTTAACAAGTCCATTCTTTATAATAATAGCGTTGTCCCTATAACAAATACATGTTGTGATCCTATAGTTTATCATGCTATAACAGTGGTCAAATCTATAGCATGAACTCAAAAGTAATTTTAACTAGGTGAATCTTACATTGAATATACCAAATAAAAATAATAGCATTTGTTCCATAATTAATTCCACAGAAATAATTCAGTCAAACTTCGTTTAGTCCATTATGTCAGTTTTAAGTTCAACAACATTCAAACAGGTTTCATCCATAGAAATGCTTTGATGCAGAATTAACAGATGCATTCTATTAGATATATAACTATATAACATTCATCCAGTGAAGGGGTAGAGTAACATATTTGAACCAGTGTGGGGAAAGACAAAGGAGAGAGCCACGTTCCTCCCAACCTTAGAACAGGGCAGCCAAATCACTTGTCATGTTCACCCCCTAGCTTGACCATGAATCCATGAGGTCTAACTTGGAACATCTCCTCAACAAATTCCTTCATCTTCCATAGTCTTCTCCTTGCCTCACACTCAACAAGTAGTTTTCATAACAACAAGAAACAATAAACTTTCCCCAACATACTAGGCAACGTCCTGCCTCCTCACATATGCTATATATCCAAAATTATTTTTTCCTAGGTCTTTTCCCTCCCTTGGGAATTTTCGCTACTTTCCAAATCCCTAATTTTCAGGGGCTTCCAATGGCCAAATTCTTGATTTTCCACTTGTAACAGTTATCCCTGAGGTAGTTCCAACATGTTCCCCACTCATGGAGTCATGGTCAACTGATTTTAACATGATTGTTCCATTTGTCCTCCTGCAATAAATATAAAATATTTTGTTTCATACAAATGTCATAGTCAAGTAGTTAGTTGAGTCAGATCAAATCTCTACCCAACATTTATAATAATTAATTACAATTAACCAAATTCAAAATTCAGAACTACCATAAATGGCAAAAATTTTCCAAATTCAAATTTGCCAAAAACAGAATAATTTTCCTAAGAAATTTCAAAATCAAAAATAATTTATTTTTGGGGATGTCACATCATTTCCCACTTCAATAAAAAACTGTCCTTAGTGTTCCTTCCTTTCCTAGAATATGATTGGATGATATTTCTTCAAATCTCCCTCCAACTCCCAAGTGGCCTCCTCAGGGCTAAAGTGCTTCCATTGCACCTTTACCTAAGCGATGGCTCCATTCTAAAGTGTTATTTCTCTCCGGTATAGAATACGTAGGGGTTTCGCCTGGAACTCTCCTTCTGGTTCCACCTGCACCATGTTCCAATCGATCATATGAGTAGGGTCATGAACACAATTCTTTAACAAAGAAACATGAAACACATTATGAATTTTTATATTGGCTAGAAGTGCAAGTTGGTATGCTACGGGTCCAATTCATGTTAGTATCTCTAAGGGCCCACAAAACCTGGGTGCCAACTTGGAATATTTTCCTAACTTTAGCGAACTTTTATGAGCTTTGAACTTTAAATAAACATGGTCTCCCACTTGAAATTCCAAGTGTCTTCTTTTCTGGTCCTCATAACTCTTCTGCCTATCCTATGCCTCCTTTAAGTTTTGTTGTACCTTTCCTACCATATTTTCCATTTCTTGGAGCATCTCTGGTCCAACCATGAGTTTGTTAACCAAGTTATCCTAGCTAATTAGAGTAGTACACTTTGTATCGTACAATACCTCGAAGGGGCTCAATTTAGCTGAAGTTTGGTACCCATTGTTATATGCAAATTCTACCAAGTGCAGGTAGCCTTCCCACTTTCTTGGTTTTGTTCTTACATACATGTGGAGCATATCCTGTACGATTTGGTTCATTCTTTTAGTCTATCCATCCATTTTTGAATGATAACTCGTACTGAACTTCAAATTAGTATTTAGCCCTGCAAACAATTATTTCCAAAAAAATAGTGTGAATTTTACGTCTCTAACCGAAATCACCGTTTTAGGAATACCATGCAATCTAAAAATTTCTTTCATAAATATTTCAGCGATGTTTATAGATTTAAAAGTAGACTTTACAGGAATAAAGTGTGCAAACTTACTGAGTTTATCGATTACAACCATAATAGAATCATTTTGTTTCTGAGTTTTAGGAAAACCTGTAATAAAGTCCAGCGATATGGTCTCCCATTTCCATTTTGGTATTGGTAAGGGTTGTAATAGGCCGACTAGATGCTGGTGTTCAGCCTTTACCTGTTGACAATATTGGCACTTAGCTAAGTATTTTGTTGTTTCTCCCTTCATATTAGGCCAATAAAATAATTTTGTAAGTGTTGTTATCATTTTCTGTATCTTGGATGACCATAATACGATTTCTTATGCACTTCATCCAAAGATTTTATCTTTAACTCTATCGAATCTGGTATGTAAAGTCTATTTTTAAATCGTAATAGGTCATTTTTATCGATACCCAGATCTGGTTTGTCTGAATTTACTGTAGTGTTTTGTAATTCTGCCACTTTCTTAGTGTAATTTTTGTTGTTAATACATGCAATCCTTATTCTCTATTCCAGATCACTTTCTACCCTTTTGACATTCATTTCAAATAACCCATGGACTCTTCTTCTTACAGAATCTGCTACCTTATTTTCCTCACCCTTGATATGTCTTACCTCAAAGTCGAATTCTCTTAAGAAGGCTAACCACCTTGCTTTCCTTGCATTAAGATCTGGCTGACTAAACAAATATTTCACACTGCTATTATCTGTCAATAATAGAAACTTTCTACCCATTATGTAGTTTCACCACATTTTTAAGGCATGTATTACCGCTGCCAATTCTAAGTCATGAGTGACGTAGTTTCTCTCATGCTCATTTAATTTCTGGGACTCATAACAAATAATGTGTCCTTCTTGAGTTAGGATGCCACCTATTCCTTCTTTACTCGCATCAACACAGATGGTAAAGTCTTTATCTAGGTCTTCTACCTTTAAAATTGGTGTGGTTGGTAATAATTCCTTCAACTTAGTAAAACTGTCTTGAATCTTTTGTGACTAGTTAAACTTGGTCTCTTTTTTTTGTAATGATGTGATAGGGTAAGGTAGTTTGGAACACCCCTCTATAAATCTGTGATAATATCCAGTGATTCCCATGAATGACCGAATATCCACTACATCCTTCGGTACTGGCCATTCCATGATGTCTCTTACTTTCTCAGGGTCGACTGCAATGCCCTCTGCAGATATTACGTGTCCTAGGTAATGTAAATTATTTTCATAAAAGTTGCACTTATCGAATTTAGCATACAATTGGTGCTTCCTTAAAGTTTGCAGGAAGATTCCTAAATGCTCTTCGTGTTCTTCTTATGTTTTTGAATATACCAGAATATCGTAAATAAAAACCAGTGCAAAATTGTCCAAGTACTGACTAATAATACTATTCATTAAACACATGAACATGGATGGTGTGTTAGTGAGTCTAAAAGGTATAACCACAAATTCATAATGTCCATATCTTGTTCGAAAAGTTGTTTTTCTCATGTCCTCATCCTTTATCCTAACTTGATGATATCCGAATCATAAATCCAACTTTTAAAATATCTTTGCCCCACCTACTTGATCGAACATATCATTTATCCTAGGTAAGGGGTACTTGTTTTTAATAGTCGTTTTGTTCAATTGTCTTAATCGATACATAGTCTTAGAGTACCGTCTTTCTTTTTCAAAAAGAGAACTGGTGCTCCCCATGGTGAAACACTCGGTTTGATATACTCTTTGTCCAATAATTCATGTAGTTGATTTTTTAGTTCTCTCAATTCCAACAAACTCATCTGGTAAGGTGCTTTAGAGATAGGGGATGAACCAGGTAGAAGGTCTATAGAAACGTATATTTCCCTTCTAGGGGGTAATTCAGGTATTTCATCAACAAACACGTCTATGAATTCACATAGAACAACAAAGCTATCCAAGTTGGGTTTATCTTGTTTTTCTAATAGGTTTGTTACTTGGATGGAATAAACTTGACACCCCTTTCTCATGCATTTCTTGAATTGCATTGCTGAAATTTGTCTAAGTGATATTGGTTTTTGTATACCTTGGACTCTCCTAGTAGTGTCATTTTTGTCTTCATATTTAAGTGTATTTTTATAAAAATCTAGTACTTCTTTGTGATTCTCTAACCAATCCATTATGATAATCACATCATAAGATCCTAGCGGTAGAATGCTTAGATTTGTTCTTATGTTTTGACCATCTAAACTGAACTCATAATAAAAAATAAAGTCAACCACTTTCCTTTTAGTTCCTGTTGCTATTTGTACCAACCATGATTTTGCATGTCTCATTTTCTTAAGTCTATTTGACTCTACTACACCAGGAGTGATATAATTTAACATAGCTCCAAGATCAATTAAAACAGAAATTTGAGTGTTATTGATTTTACCTTCAATTTCCACCATTGAGGACTCGTGGTCATCTTGACGACCATCTACGGTTGCATTGATTTGATGCAAGCTTCTTCCCACATCACCCACCGTCGAGGCTTCCTACAAATTATGATCAACAATTTTGTTTGCTGAATTAAAACATGGGCAGTTCCTCCTCAGATGAGGTTCTCCACATTCCCATCATTTTAACGGTTCTCGGGGGCTGTCCCCAAACTTCGTTGTTCCCAGATTTACCGGTTTACTGCCTCCTTGTGTGCTTGGATGGTTGGAGTGAAAAATTTCCTTGGAAATATTTTTGCTACATTCTGATAAGGGGTTGGTTGGTATCCCTTCTTCCACTGTTTTAGTCGGTCTTGTTTCTTATCCTTCCAAGCTTTGGGAAATTCTGTCCACTATTTGTATTGGTCATAACACATTCGGGCTTTTCTGAATACTTCACTCAGGGACTTGGGATTATCAAATTTGATTCTGTCCTTATAGGACTGTGGTAAACAACTTAGGAACCACTGGATTTTTACTTTATCCTCCCAAATATAAGGTACGAACCTTAATAATTCCAGGAATTTGTTTATCAAATCTTCCATAAACATTTGACCAAGTTGTAACTCATAGAATTCTTTCATTTTTCTTTCATATTATCTTTCAGATAGGTATTGTTTCTTAAATTATTTCTTAAAGTCATACCATTCCATCTATTTTTCCTTTAAGCCCTTGGCCAATTTCAGATCTTGCCACCAAATGTTGGCTTTTCCTTTCAGATTGTAAATGGCCATTTTGACCTTCATATTGATGGAATAGTTGTATATCTGGAAATATTTTTTGATGTCTAATAACCATGCTTCGACTTCTTACCCTATTATGGATTCCCCATCAAAGGTAGTTGGTTTAATTTTTTTAAATTCTACCTCAAGGTTGTCTACTTGTTTTGTTTTATGTCTGTTTTTGTTTTATCTTCAGGTGAAGGTGTACATTTAGATGAGCTATTCCCTCTTTCTGCTTCAGGGAAAAAATTCTTGGAGGCCCTTTTACTGACCTCTTCTTCTTGGTTGTCATCCTTTGTGGATTTCTTTGTTACTATACTTCCCAACAAGACTTCATTTATTGCCTTCTCTTCTTGTTGTTCCTTTTTTCAATTTTTCATTGTCTGCTTTAAAAACCTATAGCTCAACAATGAGATTACTCATTGTTTCCAGAAGTTCAGTAGGTGAGCTTCCATCACTATTCTGTCTTGGATCTTCAAGAGGTCCTTGCTCAAGATTCTCATCATGTCTAATTTTTTCATCATCTTGGGTTGCCATGATTAACACAAAACATAAAGTGTTTTTTGTTTGTAACAACAAAGGTTTATTATTTTTTCATAACAGAAATATATGTTAAGTAAATAATGTGGCCCTATTCAAGGTCCAAGTGCTGTAAACTTTTCTCTGATACCATATGTAATGTACCTCAATTTCATCATAAAAAAAGAATTCCTATGAGGCATTAATCTCCAATTTCAGTCTTATATGATTATTGAATAAGGAAAGAAATCTTCGTTAAGGTTATAATCTTTTGACATGCCTTGAGTCCGTCCTACCAAAATATACCATCTACATACCTGAATAACTTACTTGATAAGGAAATCAATGATTAAATATCCAATCTTTCTTATATAAACACATGCATCTATTTGACAGGTTAAACTTAGGACTTGTAATCCTAGTCTCTCCTTACGAGAGATTTGTAAGGTTTGGGCGCAATACTACTTAGACTATCCATTTGAGGAAACAAACATTTTATTACCATATATACATAGATATAAGGCCATGGGTAAGATCCTATAATCATAGTTGAAAGGAAGTGATTTTGCGAAAAAGCGTTTAGCATTAAAATTCATGGTTTCAATTTTTGAAGGGTTCCTTTTACGAAATATCTCAGGTTAATAATATTCTCGTTCCATTTCCCCACAGAGTTTGAGTAACGAGATATTGTGTTGTTTCAACTAAACCAAATGAAAAACTAAAGAGCCTTCTCTCGGACTATAAGTTAACTATAACAAACAGTTTTCGTGTACGTGTACTAGCTTGTCGAATCTCTAAAGACTTCATTTACTTCATGAATTAACTTGATGGGAGAGAGTGGATTATTGTGAGGTGGGAGTTAAGGATTTTCATCTATTGTTTAATGGAAACCTATGAGTGCAATTTGCGATGCTCTAACCTGGATTTTCGACCATTCCAGTCATGTCAACTGTGCCTCATCACATGGTTAAGTCGTCCTTCGTACTTTCAACATTTAACTGAGTAGGTAGGGTTCCTATTAGGGTATTTATGCATTTACAATTCTCATTGTGAAATTCTACGAACAGCTCTATGTGTTACTTCTTTAGCAGAGGGGACTATCGACAATGGAGGTTAGTTTGACCGATGAACAAATAGCATGAATCTACTTCCCTTGGTAACTCTTTAACATATTACTCTGGTCAAATGGAGAGGTGGCTCTTCAGGAAAAAGAAAACTGTTTTGTTTTGTAAATCCTGTTATACATTTATTCTTTACAATCAAAACTTCCCTTATTTTTATTCCTATGTAAACTTTTTTGGTTGTCTTTTGTGCCCGTAGGAGGGGTATTGTTTTGGTCATTCCTTCCTCGACCCTTCTAAGAATGTGATGTTCCTCTTCTTGTTTTAGGGAGAAAACAATATGTATCATTTGTCTGTGTTGTAACTCCTAAGGTTTCGTAACCCTCTTTTATCGTTCTTCTTACAATCCATAAGTCGAGGCCCTGAAGTTAAATTTCGTGAGACTGTGTGAGAATTCCCTTTCGAAAAGGCAAGGTCCCACTGTGGAGTACTATATTTTTTTCCTTCCTTTCGTTGTACAAGGGAGAACCCCTACTTCCATAGTTTATCCAATTTGGTTGGTTCTTTCGCATGTGTTGTTTTATTTGTGTCTAAAGGATTTTTGTCTAGGGTCAAATAAAATGTGACCTCTGCGATTTGAATAGTTTAGTAGTGATATCCTACAGTACATCAGACCCTTTTCTTATAACAGATAATTTCTTTATCATGGTCTATCCATTTGGAATTCAATAGAAGGGATATCTCTGTAATATTTGTTGAGTTGTAACTACTTTATGCAATTTGGATTCTGGAAAGGTTAGACTCAACTAGTTAGGTATTTTCCCGATTCTGTATGAAAAGCTTGTACTATGTTTCTCACAATATTCCTTGTACCATTTAGGGATTAAAATGAAAATTTATTACTATTGATTATTTCATTTCATTAAATCGTTGCCACTTCGTAAAGTTTTCCTTCTTTTTCATTTTATTTGTTTCAAGAATTGGTATGTATCACTAATGATGGGCCCTGTTGATGCGAGGGTACCCATCAGAGAGTTATTGCGCCATCCGCCTTTAGCCCAGGCGTCTGTCCAGATGAAAAGTGGCAAGGGAAAAGAAAAAGCATGCAATACTATGAATCAAAAGTTAAGTGTTATCTTGGAATACTCTGTTGTTAACACTTATCACTCTGTTGGTGTTCTCCTTACTTTTCTTACATATAATTACTGATATTCGTAAATGATAAATCTTTCAAGGCTTTCATTTGCGCAAACATTTTGGATGTTTCATTCTCGTATTTGGCACAAAATGTATTCGATTTCCCTTTTGTAAACCTTTCATGAGTCATAGCATACATGGTTGCAATTTAGATTTATAGACGTTCGGTATAATTTCGCTTGGTTTCCTATAGTGGTTGGAAAGAGGGAAATTCCCAAGTGTATTCTTAAATTTCTAGTCCGACTGCTATAAGTAATGAATCCTTTGAATATTTATCTACAAAATTTTCTTTTCTTATCTGATTGCAATAATGTAATGACTGTTGGATTATTCAAATCTTCTCACCACTCGGGTTTCATCCTAAACTAGAATTTTAATTACTAAGGTTGTCGTTTTAAATTGTAGATTTAGTTTCTAACATATATGAAATTCGATCTTACAGTTATGCATCATATGGAAGGATCTTATATAATTCTAAAGGTATATACTTTTAAAAATCAATCCTATTGTACAAACATTTTTGTATTATCTCTATAATTATCTATCGTTTTGTTTACTTCGACATTTCTCGTGTTTACTGTTGAAATGCTTTATCCTAGACTTGTAATATTTAAACTGGATCTAAGCATTGGATAGTTTAAAAGGTCTGAGTTTATCAGAGTAAAGTAGACTAAAGATGTGATTCTTTGATTATATCCAGAGCACTTACTTATATATATATATATATATATATATATATATATA
>JZKD02S1675013.1:808543-828377 GCA_000966675.3 Picea glauca
GACTACGACTTTGAAATTACTTATATTAAAGGAGCAGTGAACCAAGTGGCAAATGTGTTGAGTCGGAGACCATGCATATTTTTAGTATTAACTCTTAAGGAGAATATTCAAGAAAAAATTATAACTTTACAATTTGACGATGACTGGTATAAAGAAGTTAAGAATAATATTGGACAAGATACATTGATGGTACCAAAGTATGAAGGTTATTCACTAGACAACAATGGATTTTTGAGATTTAACGAAAGAATTTATGTACCTCCTAACAATGAAATAAGAAGTTTCATCTTGAGTGAAGTGCATCGAGAAGTATACATGTCTCATCCATGAGTCACGAAGATGAAGGAAGACCTTAAGCCTTTATTCTTCTATAAGGGAATAAAAGCAGGCATAGTTGGTTACGTGGTGAGATGTCTAAAATGTTAGTAGGTGAAGGCTCAACATAGACATCCAAAAGGATTGTTACAACCACATGTTATTCCAGAATCGAAATCGGAGGTCATTTCGATGGACATTATCATTGGATTTCCACTAATGGAAAGAATGGTCGATTCGATTTTTATTGTATTTGGCAATCTAACGAAGAGTGCACACTTTATTCCTATCTATATTGATGCAGGAGAATCGTAGGCAAGCGCCTAGAGGCGGGACCACTCAACACGTGAGAGTTCTTCCAGAACTTCAACGTGAGTAGTTACAACCGATTTTGGAATCCGCCTCCACTCAACGACGGAATTCACCTTTGGAGTCACACTTGAACCAGTGCCAAATTTTACCCTTTGAGGCAAGTTTTGAAATTGTAAACAGAGCAGGAGTTTCCACTTCGGCTCTGGAATGCGACCTAACTAAGATAACGTAGGATGAATTTTAGAGTAGGAAAGTAGATAGGGGAAACCCTAGAAACATTTTTGAGTTATGTAGAAGTTTTTACACCCAGTTAGAGAGAGCTGCAATACAGAGAAAAATTAGTTGTAAGAGAGAACTGTGGGTTAAAAAGGAGATCTCAGTTTTTGAGTTACTGTAATTTGAATGTATTTTGTATCCATTGGGCACTTGTGAATATAANTGGAAAATTCAACTGAGCATTTGTGGGGGACCTATGTATTCATTCAAAGGATTCTAGTTTGGAACCAGAAGATCCATTTCGGCTCCGGAATCAAAAGATCCTCCTGATTGGGAGGTCGCGCAACCCTTAAGAGGAATAGGGGGTTTGCATCAAGTGGTATCATAGCATCAATTTTTCATCTGTAGACTTCAAGCAAAGGAGGAAACGAAGGAGACAGAGAAATCAAAGTTGTATTATGTGTGTGACAGATAGTCAACATAATGTCGCCAATAAGACAAGAGCCGCCTTTAGCCAACCGTGTTGTAGAGAGGGAGATGCAAGAGCTTCGTGATTGGAAACAATGGAAGCAACACAGAGAAGAGCACCTGACGTTGGGGATGTCATTGATGAATAAAGTGAAGAGGTTGAGGTTGAAGAAGTTGCAGGAGAGGATGCTGCAGAAGAACATTTGTTAAGAGCAGTTGCCTGATTGGGAGGCAGAGCTAAGATAGAGGTCCCCATGTATGAGGGAAATCTATATGTTGAAGAACTGTTAGACTGGATCAGGTCCATGGAAAAACACTTCAACTATGAAGATGTTGATGAGGAGAAGAAGGTGAAGCAGGCAGTCACCCGACTAAAAGGGCATGCAGAACTGTGGTGGGAAAAACTACATGCTGAGAGGAGAAGTAAAGGAAAAAAGAATATAAAGAGTTGGGACAGGATGGTAGCCAAACTAAAGGCTAATTTCATACCCAAATACTACCAAATCAATCTGTTTAGGAAGCTACAGAACCTGATACAGAAAGGGATGACAGTCAAGGAGTACACCGAGGAGTTCTACCAGTTGAACATCAGAACTGGACAAAGAGAGAGAGATGAAGAAAGAGTCACCAGATATATAAGTGTCTTGAGATATGAAATCCAAGATGAGCTTAGCATGATGTCAGTGAGGGTTGTGGAAGATGCTTATCAGTTTGCACTGAAAGCAGCGGAGAAGCTAGTCAGAAAATAGAACCAGCGAAGAAGAGGTAAAGGCTCAATCCCAAGCAAAAGGAAGGTATTTAACCATGAAAAAGAACATTATTCTAAGGACGAGGATAAGAAACCACACAATCACTCAGAATGAGGAGGAATTTCATGAGGGAGACAGAGTGGTGGAAGAAACTCTTCTAGAGGAAGAGGCATAGGAGGAGTAAGGTGATATAATTGTGGAAAGATAGGGCACATGTCTTAGGAATGTCCTGACAAGAAGAAGGAAGGAGGAGAAGCTCACATTTCAGAAGAAAAATGAAGAGATGTTGAAGCAGAAGGAGCAGAGGATGGAGCATCCCTGATGTTGAGAAAAGTTCTCTTAAAACCAGAGGTAGAAATTGAAAAGCCAGTGCATAGAAACAATCTCTTCAGGACAGCTTGCAAGACTAAGGATAAAGTGTGCAAGGTGATCATCGACAGTGGGAGTTTTGACAACCTAGTATCCAAAAAGATGGTGGAGGAATTGCAGCTGAAGAAAACTACACATCCAAGGCCATACAAAGTCTCATGGTTGCAAAAAGGATACTAGGTAATGATCACTAAACAATGCTTGGTTGAAATTAAAATAGGAGGATATAAAGATGAAATCCCATGTGATGTAATTCCCATGGAGGTATGCCACATTTTGTTGGGAAGACCATGGCAGTTTGACAGAAATGTCATTCACGATGGAAGGAAGAATACATATACATTGGAGAATAATGGTAGGACGCATATGTTGTTGCCAATGGAGGAGAAGAGAGTGAAGGAGGAAGCCAACACCAACATACTTCTCATGAGTGGGAAGGAACTCCTGAAAGAATTCAAGGAGTAACAGGAGATGTAGTTCATTGCAGTGAGGAAGCTCAGAGTCATCCTTACAAGTATGTCAATGGATGAGTTTCCTGAAGAAGTTTAGGAGCTGCTAGATAATTTTTTTGATATAGTGGTGGATGAGCTGCCAAACTCATTGCTACCCATCAGGAGTATCAGTCATCATATAGACTTGAAACCAAGAGAAATCATGTCGAACAAGGCAATGTATAGATTAACTCCTCGAGAAAATGAGGAGGTGAAGAACCAAGTCCAAGAGTTGATGGATAAGGGTTTAGTCAGAGAAAGTTTGAGCCCATGCGTAGTACCAACTGTGTTAAGCCCAAAGAAAGATGGAGGATGGAGAATATGCACAGACTCGAGAGCCATCAACAATATCACCATTATGTACAGATTTCCTTTACCAAGAATGGATGACTTAATGGATTGCTTAAGTGGAGAAAATTTATTTTCTAAGATAGATCTAAAAAGTGGATATCACTAGCTCAGGATGAGAGAAGGTGATGAATGGAAAAAAACCTTTAAGACGAATGAAGGTCTGTATGAGTGGATATTTATGCCATTTGGCTTAACAAATGCCTCGAGCACTTTTATGAGGCTGATGAATGAAATTTTAAAAGATATCATTGGTAATTTTGTGGTTGTATATCTAGGCGATATATTGATTTTTTGCAAGACTAAAGAGGAGCATTTGAGACACCTAACGCTAGTAATGAGGAGGCCATAGCAGGAGAAACTACTGATCAACTTGAAGACGTCCTCTGTTATGATGACATAACTCATTTATTTGGGTTTTGTTATCTCTTCGAATGAACTGAAGATGGATCCATAGAAGGTGAAAGCGATCAAGGAGTGGTCGTCACCAAGGAGCATGTTTGAGGTAAGGAGCTTTCATGGTTTAGCAAGTTTCTATAGAATGTTCATTAGAGACTTCAGTGGAATTTGTGCACCAATGATGGATATAGTGAAGAAGTGACACAATTATTTTAAATGGACAAAGGAGGCCGAAAGGAGCTTCAATATACTGAAGGAGAAGATAACAGAATGACCAATTCTGGTCTTGCCGAATTTTGGGAAGACATTTCAGGTAAGATGTGATGCAAGTGGAGTTGAAATAGGAGCAGTTATGAGTTAGGACAATCGACATGTTGCCTATTTCAGCGAGAAGCTGAACGAGACTAAGAGGAAATACTCCACATATGACAAGGAGTTTTATGCCATAATTCAAGCTTTGAAGAAATGGAGGCATTATCTTGTCCCACAAGAGTTTGTCTTGTATAGCAATAACCAAGCTGTGCAATTCATAACTAGACAAGAAAAAATGAATCAGAGGCATGCAAAATGGGTTGAATTTATGAAAATTTTACTTTTGTCATAAAACATATTGTTGGGAATGTAAACAAGGTTGTTGATGCATTAAGCAGGAGATGTTTGATCACGTAGGAATTCTAGGTAAAGACCTTAGGGTTTGAACACATTAAGGACATGTATCATGATGATGTAGATTTCAAGGAGGCATATGAGGCATGTGCTAATCCTATGTTGAGAGATAGAAGTCTGTGGACATAATACATGATTCAAGAAGGACTGTTGTTTACAGGACATCAGTTGTGAATACCAAAATTCTCAATAAGGGATAATCTTCTAAAGGAAAAACACAGCGGAGGATTGGTTGGACATTTCGGCCATGATAAAACATTTGCACAGTTCAACAGTTCATACTATTGGCCAGGTATGAGAACAAAAGTGATAAAGTTTGTGAACATATGTAGAATCTGCCAACATGCTAAGGGGAAAATATAGAACACTGGGTTGTATCAACCATTTTCAATACCAGAGAGGCCTTGGGATGCAATAAGAATGGATTTTGTGTTGGAATTTCCAAGAACACAAAGAGGATTTGATTCCATATTTGTGGTGGTGGATAGATTTTCAAAGATGGCACATTTCATCCCATGCCATAAGACTAGTGATGCAATGCATGTTGCAAATCTGTTTTTCAAAGAAGTTCTGAGACTTCACAGCCTACCCAGGAGCATTGTCTCAGACAAAGACACAAAATTTGTTGGTCACTTATGGAGGATGCTGTGGAAGAATATGGGGACGAATTTTTCCTTCAGCTCATCTTATCACCCTTAAACAAATGGGCAGATTGAAGTGGTAAATAGAAGTTTGGGGAATTTATTAAGGAGTCTAGTTACTGAACACCATAACTAGTGGGATCAGATTCTTCCACAAGAAGAATTTGCATACAATGACTCACCAAACAGAAGCATTGGAAGGATCCCATTCCAAATACTCTATGGAATGCAACCCAGGGGAGTGTCTGAGTTGAGAGACTTGGAACAGGGTGAGATCAGGAGCGCTAGAGCAGAGGATTTTGCTGCGGAGATGGAGCGACTCCATAGCCAGATCAAAGGAAAGTTGGAGAGTTCTAATCTGAAATACAAGCACAGAGTTGATCAGCATCGCAGGGAAATTCAATTTGAAGTAGGAGATCAGGTTTTAGCACATCTCAAGAAGGAAATATTCCCTAGGGGAACATACAACAAGTTGAAGATTAAAAAGATAGGACACTGTAAGATCTTGAGGAATTTTGATGCAAACGCCTATGAGATTGAGTTGTCAGATGGTGTGGGAATTTCACCCATATTCAATGTTTCAGACTTGTATCCATATAGGAAATATGAAACAGAAGGGTCAGAAGCTCAAGGAAAAGTTCAGTGGGAGAAACAGATGTCTGTGGCAGAAAAGCCGCAAATGGAGAAAATTGTTGATCAGAGGATTGGCAAGAAGACCAGGATAAAGACTTATTTTGAATATCTGGTAAAATGGAAGGGACACCCAATATAAGATGTCAGTTGGGAAAATGAAGCTTCTATCCAAAAGCAGGGAAATTTAGTAAAGGAGATCATGGACAGGGGTCCATGAATTTTTGTCAAGGGGAATATGATGCAGGAGCATCATTGGCAAGCGCACAGAGGCGGGACCACTCAACACATGATATTTCTCCCAGAACTTCAACGTGGGAACTTACAACCAATTTTGAAATCTACCTCCACTCAGTGTCGGAATTCACCTTTGGAGTCACGCTTTAAACCGGTGTCGAATTTTACCCTTTGAGGCAAGTTTTGAAATTGTAAACAAAGCAGGAGTTTCCACTTTGGCTCTGGAATGCGACTGAACTAAGATAATGTAGGATGAATTTTAGAGTAGGAAAGTAGCCAGGGGAAACCTTAGAAACATTTTTGGATTATGTAGAAGTTTCTACACCCAGTTAGAGAGAGATGCAATATAGAGAAAAATTATTTGTTAGAGAGAACTGCGGGTTAAGCAGGAGATCTTAGTTTTAAATTACTGTAATTTGAATGTATATTATAGCCATTGGGCAGTTGTGAATATAACAAGAGGGAAAATTGATCCAAATGTGTGTTGTGCAGTTGTGTTTATAGTTTCCTATCTTTTCTATTATTCTTGTGTCCCATAAATAAGTGAATGAAACAACGACTGTGAGTTTTTCCAGATTCAAATCTTTCTCTTCATTGGGATCTCTGTAAGGTCTGCATCAAGATAGAGAGGAATGTAAGGAAATCAGGAGGAATTTCTCTGCCAGAAATACCATGGATCTAAGTTATTGAAATCCATCAAATGAAAGGAGTGTGCGGGAAATTGAAGTTTGAACGAGACAAATCTCAGGAGAAACAACACTTCGGAAAGTGTTATCGAGATCAAAGAACTCATTCCCTGGAAGAAGCGAAGGTCGAGCCTTTGAAGACTTAGAAAAATTTCTAAGTCTGAAGAGAGTAAAAGCTCGAGAGGAAGAGAGTCACCGAGCGTTGGATCGTGGTGGAGAATCTCCCAGACCGTCCGATTTGAGGTAGGAGCATAGACTTTAACATTGTGTAGATCCAAGAGAGGAGATCTTGAAGATCTGAATGGACGATTGAGAACTCTTAAGGAGAGTCACGAAATACCGCAAGTCATTGGATCAAGTGGAGTTGCAAGGAGGTCAGTGATGGGGAAGATATCTGATTGTAGATATGGAGGGCGTTGTGAGTTGTTGATCAAGCACCTCGAGCTTTCGGCATTTCGGAAATCAGGGATTCCAAGGAGCAGAGATATCCCTTGTACCCTGATTTCGTGAAACATGAAAACCTGAAAGAATAGGCGTTGGGACATTTCGACATTTCGGAAACCGGGGATTCCAAGGAGAAGAGATATCCCTTGTACCCTAATTTCACGAAATGTGAAAACCCAAAAGAATAGGTGTTGGGACGTTTCATCATTTCGGCAACCAGGGATTCCAAGGAGCAGAGATATCCCTTGTACCTTGATTTAATGAAAATGCGAAACCCAAAATTGCGATTCACGAAAGGTAGGAAGGATAAGTTTACGATCATGGCTCTCGATCATGTGGTGTGGGAGCTCACGCTTGACGCTTGGAAAATTCCACTAAGCATTTGTTGGGGAGTTGTGTGTTCATTCGAAGGATTCCAATTTGGAACCAGAAGAGCCATTTCAGCTCCTAAATCAGAAGATCCTGACTGGGAGGTCATGCAACCCTTAAGAGGGATATGGGGTCTGCATCATGTATGACATATCAGGATCCAAACATAGATAGAGTATTTTTCAGTGAGATTGTAATACTTCATAGTGTACCAAGAAGGATCGGTGTTTATAGGACGATTTTGGAGCAGTTTCCAAGAGGCCTCGGGAACAACTAAACTTTAGCACAACTTATCACACAGATACAAAAGGGAAACTAGAAAGAAAAAACAATATTTTGAAGAATATGCTACGTATGTATGTAATGTACCAACAAAAGCATTGGGAATAATTCTTTCCACTAGTAGAGTTTGCATACAACAACATATATCAAAGTATGATTAATATGGCACTGTTTGAGTTTATGTATGGGATATCGTGTCCATAAGTGATTCAAGAAATGTAATAATAGATGAAATCAATAATACATAGGATTAAGGAAGCATAAGATTAGAAAAAGAGTTATGTTGATGTGCATCACGTTGACCATAGTTACGAAGTTGGAGATAGAGTATTCTTCCAGGTAAAAATGCAAAAGAGTTCGATCAAGTTTGAAAAGGGTGATAAACTCTCTCTTATATTTGTGGGACCCTTTGAAGTAGTTGAAAACAAAGGACCCATGGATTATCGACTAGCCTTGCTTGATTCTTTGAGTCGTATGCACGATGTATTTCATGTATCAATTTTGAGACATTATATTAGTGACCCTTCACATGTTTTTGACATGAGTTCATTTCAGGTATTGGATGAGGCTACTCGCATGGTGGAGGTAATCCTCATTTTGGACCATCACATTCAACAGATACGGTGTCAAACAATCGATCAGGTCAAGGTCCTGTGGGAAAATTATAGTCCAAACTCGGCTACCTGGGAGGACGCATTTGATATGTGTCAACAGTTTCCTGACTTTTTTATGATAGATTTAGACATATAGATCTATGAAAGATACATTTATTACTTATTATTATATATATTGTAAAATATTTGGTACCAAGTTTAAAACAAGTGGGGCTGTGTGTAACATCCCGCTCTGCTGAGCACACTATATTTGAATTAGTATTTCAGGACACTTGCTTGCAAGTGATCCGAGTATGGTACTTTTTGATTTCATTCAGATTATGGGTTATATATGATTATTTTGAGGTGTTATGGATTATTTATTTTATTGATGTGTATATATATATATATATATATATATTGACAGATGATTTTGATGAGTTGTCCTGAGTGTGCAGGACACATGAAAAGTTAAGGATGTTCATGACATTGATGGATTCCTTTGGACTCTAAATTGAGTTGGGGAGTGGATTGTATCTATTGAGTATTTCATTTCATGGACATATGTTATATGATTGATTATAGTATGAATTATGTATATGTAATTATTGACATTATTTTTGTTCGTGGATGCAAGCTTGATGATGCTTGTTAATATGAATCACATAAGGAGTAGAGGGTCATGCACATAAACCAAACATGTGATGGAGAGGTGTGACAATATCCCTAGCATAGCCTACAAGAACTCCCATCGTGTTCTGGTATATTAATGATTACCTATTTTGAGAGGTCCACGATGTCGTGAGGGCAGAATGAAACAGTCACCCATGAAGATTTCTAAGGAGCATGCAATAAGCTAGAGTCCTTATCCCTTAAAAACCCTTAGTCTCTCATAATGTCGATCGGGTGGAGTGTTGAATCCAAGGGTCAAGCAACTTGCAAAACAATTCTAAGGTGAGTGGCACCCTTGGAGCATGAAGGTGCGTCTTGAAGGGCACGTCGCATAATTAAACTTAAGTTAATAAATCTAGATGGCCTAGAAAACATTGAAATATTAGACCGTGTTGGATTAACTAACTAATTAAATTATAGATTATTAGCTGAAAATCCTAACAATATTCTAATCCTAAGTCTAAGAACTAGCCTAAGTCTATGTTTAAATTGGGGACTAATTAAAATATTAAATTTGGGATAAATCTAATTCTAGGAAAAGATGGGAAAATTATAAAGATTGAATAAAATACGCAATTGTGTATGAATTTAATAAAAAGTGAAATTTTAAATAGAATTAAAGAAAAACTTGAGAGGTTGGTTGTACATAGAATATAATCTAGAGTCAAACTACACTAGTCTAACTAGAAGAAGACTCTTAATTAAACTCTAAATAAGTTCTTGTTAGAGGGCACTCCTTAAATGAGAATATGGGGAACAAAGGGATACCTGGGAGTGAAAATAGGAACACATTGTGGATTGTGAGGGATTTTGACCTTTTAAATAAAATAAAAATGGTAATTACTGGTGTAACATGGGGAGATTGTGAGAAGTGTGTGAGAGAGGAATCCAAATTAAAATTAACTAAAAAGTTAATTATATGTGCATGAGGACATGTGTAAATGAAGAAAATTCTATAAAAAAAATTATGAGAAGGTAAAATGGATCTAATTATCTAAGCATTTTTATGCTGCCAAAGTTTTATTGGACAATGTTTTATATGTGAGAGTTGGGATACCAACGAGTGGAAGTTTTTCCTTGTGAGGGAAAGTCTTGGAGCTACTATTGTTGGTTTATTGTATGTGGCCCCTTTGCAGCTTGAGGGGATAATGGGGAAAGAGAGTACCCCTAGCATTGGTTGGGAGGTATCGGAGAAGTCTTTGTAATTAGAAAGAAAAGGAAAGCAAGGAAAGCAAGGAGCGCAAGACTTCTAATGCATCTTCATTAAGAATCAATTCATTGGTTCTGGTATTTTTATATTCTGAATTGTATTCCTAGCATTAGTGTAGTTTTATTTTTTACTGATAGGGACACTATAGAAACATTGGAAAGATTGGAAGGCAATTGTTACAATTGTTGTAAATGAATATTAGTTTAGATTTTAGATTTTTTTAAATTTAATTTATGCCAATAGGATAATAATTATAGTGTTTTTATTTTAAATTTACAATATAATGTCAGATGTTTTTCGCTCTTTATTTTTGGATGCCTTGATCCTCATTGTGGAATTTAAATTCATATTGAGTATGGTCTATGTTCAAAAAATTATACCTTATCCATGTTTGAAGTTGAATGACAGAGTATTTAGTTGAGATTATTTAGAAATTTAACAGTGCATTGTTCGTTGGTAAACCAAGGTAATTGTTCTGAAATCTTATTATGAGTCTCTGTTCAATTTTATTAAATCCAAATAAATTCATCTGATGGGACCTTGGTCTAACTTCATTCTAGGTCTGAAACTATGTCATTTTCATGTTGATTCTTTTACCAATTAAATTTTGTTATAGTATGATCTCTGTTGAATTCATAAAATCCAATTTTATATCATGTTTTTCCTCTGTCGAATTTGTTGATATATATTAAATAGGTAGTATGAATGTCTGTGTTAATTTATAGATAAATCCAAAATCCTTGGGACCCAGGGAAACCTATTAAATCCTCTAGAATTTGAATTTTAGTATGTAGCGTGTTAGCCCTCTTTCCTTTACAAAGTTATACATGCAACCATGGGATAGAACCTAAGGCTAGCCAAAATTGGACGCTACTCGGAGCTCAAGAACTCCAGTGCTACAAAGGTTTTTAACTTCAACACTCCTTTCCACTCAAAGTGATTACTGGATAAATTTGGTCGTAAAGTGAATTTGACCAACAGTTGTAGGTTAACCCTAAAATTTTACTTACCTTCATCAATGATTATACAGTTAATCAAATGACTAGTGGAGATTTTCCTCAAGCGAGAATCTACATTGGAGAACCACTCTGGAATGTCGGGCTTCGAGAATTTCATATGATTTTATAACCTTAGACTGTTTCACCAGAATCGTAGAAAATACCAAGGGATCAAAGATCTAATGAATTACACTCCTTGGTAGATCAACAGTTGTCATCCACTCCATATTTCAAAACTCTAACAGTTTCTCACCTTTTTGCAACAACGAATCTGTTTTTCTGAAGTATAGAATTGCGATTAACTCAGAGATTAAAATTTCCCACATGTTGGCATAGGGGTAGACCCAGGGTTGAACTATTAACAACGCACCAAAAAAACCACGACTATCGGCCCTTTCGGTGACGCCTACGAGGCAGGAAAAGTCTCACCCGAGATAGAAACCGGGGGGGTTATAGGATGCAGGTGTCTGTAACGAGGCTGGGACACAGATCTATGACAATAAAACTTTGTGGGGTATTTTTTTAATGCTTAGGAAGTGACATATATTAGTTTATTCACCTTATGAATATCACAAAACATATCTAAGATAGATCTAGCATAGTAACAACAAATATTATTCACCTTAAGCATTTAGCACTTAGCACTGTGAATCAGATCTAGCATTTTAACATAAGCAAAGCATTAAAGTAGCATATACATATCCATTAGATATCTAATCTAAGCACTAAGAAAAATATAATAGAGATAAGCATTCCACAAAGCAAGCCATAAGACACCATATGTATGTCATTCACCCCAGTGTGTGGCTACGTCCACCAATCGCTTTGCCTCTTTATTATTCATAAATCTCTTACATTTAGTTACTCCTATGCACTAAGCCACATAGTATAGCTTCACACCAGATAGGGGATTTGTGCACTGAGCACCAGATCCTCCTTCCAAAAAACTTGATCAAGGCATAGAGCCACTCTCTATCAAGCACAAATCCTTAACACACATTCATTCCCTTGCACAAAGCCACTTGGACCACTTGAATTTAGCTCACAAGACTACTCAAAATATACTTCTACCATACATTCTTATTTTATTTATACTTTTACAAACCCTTATAATAGGGCCAAACATGGGAAAACCCCATGGGCCGAGATCCCATAACCCATTACAAAAACCTTAAAGAAACCCTTACTAGGTCCACATAGCCCGCAAAATAAGTGAGATCTGTGATCTCAGCTCCGCCTGGGCACTCCTTCCTTGACCAATATGTCTATGTCCAAAAGTGGGACAACTCTGACCAAGGTTTCTTCAAAACTTGGTTGAGGGCCAACAAGCCCCCAACACTCACCTATGACTCGTCTCAAGTCACTCAGGTGCAGACATCATGTCTTTGAAGGCCTCAAGCTTAACTCGAGCTTCCTCAACTTGTTGCTTCACCTGAGCCTCCTTCTTAGCGATCTCCTAGATCATCTTCTCTATAACAAGCCCTTCCAGGCACTGTTCTACTGATGCAATCACTTGGTCCAATTTCTATCCTTGTCCATCAATTTCTTCAAACATCTTGCAGGCTTCATCCTACACTGGTTGTATCTTCTTCATCACTTCCATTACCTTTCCCTGGAGGGAAATGATCTTTTGTTGTACTGTGTGTTTCTCATGGGATCTCTTCATTCTTTCTACCATGGTGAGCAACTTCATCTATGCCTGCAAAAAAAATGTCTGTTGTCTAACCTCTTGTAACTACTCTTCCAGCTTCCTTATCTTTGGATCCTCAACGAGGCGTTCATCTGTTTGTGTGCTTCTATTTCTCAGTTATTTTCATTATGAGGCGAGAGTTCTTATCCTTATTAGTGTGTTCTTATAGGTCTCCTCCCTCTGGCCATGCACCTCCTATGGGGTGATCAGTATTGTTTGGGCCTCCAAGTCTGTTATCCTGGTTTGAAGCTGATGGTGGGTCTCATGGAGCTTTACTAATTGAGCCTCGACCAAATGTTTCTCCTCATGTGCCAATCCTGGAAAAGAGTGACATGCTTTACTCACTACTTCTTTGACCATGGCCCACTTTGTGAGCAATTTTTCTTTTTCTCTCTGTAGCTGGGATTTTTCCTCCTAGAGCTTCACTTGAAGCTCTTCTTTCTCACTTTCCTGGGTTGCTACCTTGTCCTGCATTGCTCTTAATTGTGATAGGAATTCATACTTATCTCTTTTCAAGGATTCCATGTCCTTCTCCTTCTCTTCCTAGATTCTCTGAAGTCGATCTTCTATTGCATCCTCTAGTCTTCTCAATTGGGTTGGTTCATCTCCCAGTTCTGCAGCCTGCAATGAGGAAGGCGCAGTGGGTACTTCTCGGGCCAAAAAAACAACTTGGTTTACTTCCTCCACTTCCCTCTTGATCCTTCCATATAGATCCTCCTATGTCTCCCCATATCTCTGAAATATGTCCTCGGAAGCATCCTCAGTAGCTTTGTGGACCAAATTGATATTGTCCTTAGTGAGTGTGGCCTCTAACTGGGGCTTATTAGTGTGTGTCTTCTTCCTGGATGAAGGTTTCTTCGGAGAAAAATTCCTCTTATGTGGTGTGATTGTTCCAGTAGGGGGTTCTTTTGGAGATGTAGCTTGGCCTCCTCCTTTCTCTTCTTCTCCATACCCTCCTCCTTGTCCTTCTGCTTCATCTTCTCCTCCTCCTCCAAGTGAGCTAGACCTGTTATCTTTAGAAGCATTGTCCTCTTCATCAGTCTCTATATCCTAGACTTCCTCCTACTTTTTCTTCTTCTTCGTTCTACTAGACTATCCGACATGCTCAACCCGGGTCACTATGGGGCTTCCTATGGTGTCAGCGTCAGAGAGTTCTACATCAGTGAAAGGTACAAGAAATTCCTCTGGCCACTCCTTTGTAATATGATCCATGTCCTCATTTGTTAGTTTGTAGTAGGACTATAACTCTTTTTAGTTCTCATATCAGTACGCAGTGACGTATATGAAATGAGGATCTATGTGGAACTTTTCTATTGGTATGTACTAGTGTAGGGTGTACAGTGTCATGCTCGAAAATGATTCAATGGTAGCATTTAGTTGTTGATAGTTTTCATGAAACATAGCATTGGACTTCCATTGCTTCTTCATGTCATCAATGTACCATAGGGTTAAAAACCGAGTGGCCAATGACTTTGAGGGTTCAATCTCTGGGAAGGTGGATCCTTCATGCATTTTCCAAAGTGACAAATGTGATCAAGATGATCAACCAGCTATAGTGGAATTCATATCCGAAATCTTGGGCTTCGCAACAATCCTTCTCCAACTCATTGACGAGGTCGTTATTCCAGTTCATATACATGCCCTCCACATATTTTCCTGCAAGGTCTACCACGAACCTGGTGAATTGTGTGGGACGGTTCTTCCTTACAATATTTCCAGCTATGAGTTGGAAAGTGAGGCACACTGCGCCATCCTATATAGAGGCTACCTTGTAACCTCGCTTTCCTTTTTTAACTTCTCCGTAAGCTTCCTTTATGTGTTGTGCCAGGGAACAGTCTGATTTCTTCTCTGAATAAAATTATTGACGGTCAGGGCCCTTCACACCCAAGTGTGTAATGCAGTGGATCAATGTCAGATCGATAGTAGTCCTTCTATCGAGCCACACATATCTTCCATGATAGCATGATAGGAGGGGTTTAATGCAAGCGTTAACCTCTTGGTGGCGGCCAAAATGGGGGATCTTCATCACATTCAACACGGTGGACTGCACCAACTCCTTAATCCATGGTTGTGAGATGAGGCGAGGCTTCTTTCTGGTTTTCTTCGCCAAGTAGCGGTGGGGCGCTAATATGGCCTAGTTCTTTCTATTTACTAAATTGAATTCGTTGTTCTTAAGTAGTGGGATCTATCCTAATTGGATCTCGACTACACGTATTCCTTTCTGAATGTACGTGGTGAACACAGTGTACTCATAGTCTCAGGAAATGTTGTCATGGTTAACAGCGCCAACCAAAGGTGGGATATACTCGGGTAGTATCGACAAGATCTGCTTCTCATTAGCCAGATTGTCACGGTGATTACTTCGTTGTTTAGTTCTAGGGTTGACATGACCAGAATGACGTCCAATCGAAGGGGAATCTTGTAGTCCCCTCATCAATGATGCCTGGACACCTTTGGATATCGATCTTTCATTCATTAGCTTCTTAAGGAATTCCTCGACAAACTTCTCCAATTCACTAGGTTTGCCTGACATTCTAGTTTTTAACAAACAGACGGGGTAGGAAAGAGAACAAGCAGGTTAGACAAACAGACAGGTGAGGTCTTGTTTTAGATGATACATCTTGACACTTGGACAATTCTTTGTTTATCACATTCAATCACAGGTGGCAAAAAGTGGTCTCGACGTAGCGACTGACGAGTTAAATAAGCAAGGTATCGTAACAGATCTTCCAACGACCAGGAAATTATTTCATCAATGTAAATATTTCTATTATGGCATAGTCACAACGTCCAAAATCGGTCCATCGGCCCATAATTTTTTTTTCTACCCATTTTGGAGCATCGTTCTAATGGTCGGGGCACCTCCAATGGTCATATAACTTTACCAGGGTGAAGTCCCATTCTGTGTGGTCCTACTATTTCAAAAAGGTTCAAATCCTGCAAACTTGCCTCCCGTGAGGTTCCAATCTGCGAAGTCTTAGATTTGCTCTCTGTAGCTTCTTATAGATTTTCCAACTTAGCATTATTTTTATTGTTCTTCCTTGCCTTCTTCTCCATGATCTATGTTTCTCTAACTGTTTATGGAATCCTCTTTCCATTTTTATTCTTATTTTCTCCTAGCACAGTGGCTTCACACTACTGAGGTGCCCTTAAAGGGTCTACAGTTAATGTCCCTTTTCTTAATACTTACTGGATGGATATTCTTCTTTCTTTCATAGATAGGTTCTTTAAGCCTTCTTTCATTCTTCCAACCTTGGTAGTTAATTATTTGACTATATGTTCCTCTTGCATTGTTACTTTGTTCTGTTGCCTCAACTTATCCTCTCGTTCTTCTATTAGTCGGTCTATTTTCCTAGCTATGAAATCTCTTAGTTATTTCTTTTTCTTTTTTGTAGCTTCTTCCTCTGCTTTCCTTATGATTTGATCCCTCTCAATCCAAGTCTTACCTAGTAAAAGTGGGAAAGGGACTTTGTCCCCAATAAACATAATGACTTCAAATTATTCTTCAGTCGATGTTCCATGAACAATAATAGGTATATTAGTAACTCTTCCACATAGGGTTATCATCGTTCCCTTAAACAAGCCTATCCTTCCCAACGAAGGTATTACAGTAGGTTTTCCCAAAATTTTCCAAGTTTCTTTTGTCATAACATTCACTTTTGTTTATTCATCCAACACACAGTCTATGTTGAAGTCTTCTATTCTTACACTTATGCATTGTTTTACTTTCAGGATCTCTAGTAAACTAGCATGTTTTTGAACATCCATCATTTCTTTCAATTGTACTAATGTAATTTGGACTTCCTCTGGTTCTTTCTCCTTATGATTCTCTAACATTCCCTTAGTCTCTTGATTTCCTTCATATTTTTCTTGTCTCATGTTCATCCTTTCAACTTTAGCAATCATCTTTGGATAGTCCTCAACCTCACAACAAACAATCTTAAAACAAAGGAAAATAGGACCCGCGCTAGGGAATTCCTTAGAAAGATGTCCCGGTCTTCTTTAATTATAACACAATGTCAATCCTCTTTTTATTTTAAATATTCCCCAACCTCTTCTTTATTGTGCACCAGGATCATAGTGCTAGACCTGCAATATGAAAAAAATATTTCTAGGTTCCTACATCCATTTATTAGTCCAAGAACTCTTTCTATGCATAGGAATAACATATATTTCTTCATTTCCATTAAATTTACTCAAATAAACTCTTTCTTTCAATTGTGCCCTAGCCTTCAGACTAGGAAAAACTCTACTAAACATACTTAGGTTCATACTTTCGAAAAAAAAAATTCACTTATCTTTTTGTTGTCAAAGCACAGATCTTTACCTCTTTCGGATCTTACCTCTTTATTTAGATCAGATTTTTTTCTTAGCACAAATATTTGAAATTCAAGTAGAGTACTATGCACTTCAGTAGTATATCTACACATAGATCTTCTCTTTTTCTTTACTTCAATTCCTAGCAATCACAATTTCAGATCTTGGCAACTGAACCATTTGTTGTCACAAGGGCAGACCCAGGTTTCAATGCTTAACAACACACCAACAAAACCCCGACTACCGGCCCTTTCTGTGACACCTGCGAAGCAAGTGAAGCCTCACCCGAGGTAGAAAAAGGGGGGGTTACAGGAGGCGGGTGTCTATAACTAGGCTGGGACTTAGATCTGTGACAATAACACTTCACAGGGTATTCTGTTAAGGCTTAGGAAGTGACATACAATAGTTTATTCACCTTATGAACATCACAGAACATATCTAAGATAGATCTAGCATAGTAACAACAAAGATTATTCAGCTAAATCACTTAGCACTTAGCACTGTAATCAGATCTAGCATTTTAACATAAGAAAAGCATTAAATCATCATATACATATCCATTACATATCTAATCTAATCACTAAGCAAAACATAACAGATATAATCATTGCACAAAGCAAGCCATAAGACACAAGATGTACGTGGTTCACCCCAGTGTGGGGCTACATCCACCAACCGCTTCACCTTTTTGTTATTCATCAATCTCTTACATTCAGTTACTCTTGTCCACTAAGCCATAGAGTCGAGCTTCGCACCAGACAGGGGATCTATGCACTGAGCACCAAATCCTCCTTCCAAAAAAAACTAGATCAAGGCACATAGCCACTCTCTATCAAGAAAAAATCCTTAACACACATTCATTCCCTTGCACAAAGCCACTCGTACCACTTGCACTTAGCTCACAAGACTACTCAAAATATACTTCTACCATACATTATTCTTTTATTTATACTTTTACAAACCCTTACAATAGAGAAAAACATGGGAAAACCTCATGGGCCGACATCCCATAACCCATTACAAAAACCCTAAAGAGCCCCTTATTGGGTCCACATAGCCCAGAAAATAAGTGAGATCCATGATCTCATCTCTTCCTGGGTGCTCCTTCCTTAACCAATGTGTCGAAGTCCAAAAGTGGGCCAACTCTGACCAAGGTTTCCTCAAAAGTTGGTCAAGGGACAACACCACACCTTACTCATATCTATAGCTAGAAGAAGCTCCGGGGCTCTTAGCTTCATAATTATTTGTAGCTACAACTCACATTACCTATGAACTAGAGAAGGTCGAACCCACAGATATGATGACCCTTGATTAACCATTGACAACAATCAAGATTAATATTGGGCTACGGAAGTTCGATACATTTCTCACTAAAACAACTTCCACCCAACACCTCCCGAATGGTCGAATTATGAATACTCAAAATCTACAGACACGTATGCCCAGAGCTGACTGTAAGGATTTAATCTGACTTCGTAACTCTAGGAGTTCCTTAACCTTTAACTTCATGATTCTATTTCTATCGGAGTACCGAATTACCGAACCTCTGAGGAACGAAGGCTCATAGATCTAACGACCCATTATGGAATGCCATATCTAAGACTATCCTTCACTCTGGGACTTCAAAAATTCATGGTTTTTCATATCTTAGATATTTATGACTCAATCTTGTTGAATCTTTGAACTCTTATAGATCCAAAGGCTAGTATTATCCCACTAATCTAGTTGTATTTACTTTTCAAATTCAGGCTTCGGTGTTCTTTATTTACAAACTACTCAGATTTGCCAAAGTGACGAAGCCCAAAGGTGTCATAGTTTTAGCGAGTGCTCTACTCTTGTTTGATCGGACAATTGTGGGTATTTTGATTCCTCATGATCATATATCGTCCACTAATTCTTTCAAAAATAATTTCATGCTCTTGTTTTTCCACTTGAATCCTTCACACACTCTCTTTCTCCTAAGCTCTGGATTCTATTTCTTGTGTGCGCGCTTTGCGTCTCCCCTATGTAAATTTCACATTGTCTCTCCATAACTTAGTTCATCTAAATATTTAACCCTTTTCCCACCCTGAGTGGTATCGATGCACCACGTATTGTTTCTTGTAAACTTGGGCCTTCAAGGGGTCTGTCTATGCACTTTTGGAGTTGGATCTAGAAGTGTTTGCAATTTGTCACCCAGAAGAGAAACTTCATGTTTCTTACCGAACTTATTAACTCATTCTCAGATCAGACCTTCATTCATTGCATATTTTATTCATCACTTTAACGGTTAGTTCACAAAGTACATAGTAATCTTATGATTTCCACTATTTGTTGATAGATTATCTCTCCTCTTCTTTTCCTCTTTTAAATTTTTAGGTGGATCAAATATCTATCTACTTGGTTGTACCCTATAGGGTTGTCACATTTTTCAAGGTAAACATAAGTAAGGTTCAAATTTTCATAAATGATAGATTGATTATTGAATGGTCTATGGGTTTTACTATAAGTTTGTGTTCATATGTTAATGGAATTTATTCTTATCCTTTAAATGAATAAGATTATGAATTATTGTAATAGTATGCATTTGGTGATGAAGTGGTGATCATGTGACTAGATTTTCTTTGTTTGAAGAAATGTAGTTCAGAACACTGGAATTTATATTTGAATGTTGGAATGAAATGAAAATATGGGAATCATATACTTTCGTGTTCCTCATAACAATCACCATTAATGATACTTAAGTGGCTGAA
>JZKD02S1675013.1:846572-862502 GCA_000966675.3 Picea glauca
ATTATGTTGCTGATTATATTGCCCATAAAAGAAATAAGAAGGATCTTGTAGCATACCTGGGGGTTGAGCCTTCCATTGGTGACATTGAGCCATCAGATATACTAGTTTTGTTTCCTCTTCTTCTTCTTCTTTAAAGACAACTTTTAGTCTTGGTAGTGAAGGACATTATTCTCTCGAATGGTATTTGGCATAGATTGCACAAATCCGAACCACATCTAAGGGACACTCCCTTGAACCATGTTTCCTTCTACATCGTGGACAAAATATGGCCAACGAATTCTCTACTTCTGTTTGTTTCATTTTAACCTGTATAACATCCAATTATGTAGTCAGAGTACTCAAAATGTCTGTTTTAAAATTTTCTAGAAGATTACCAACTTCTGCTCGGGTGACACCACCACTAGTAATATTTTTATTTCTGGTGAGCGGAGCCTGTATTCCCGATCTAGTTCGTGTACTTCCATGTGAGCACCTGATGCACAATTGGATAATGTTATCATAAGTTTCTTGCTAGATATCACCTTTTCCCATTAAATTGAATGTTTCTACCCATTCATCCTTCATATCTTTTATTAGAGTGGCTTTAAGTACCTCACCTGGTAGTGTACCGTAAGGTGATCTCTGCAAGTTATATTGAAACCTTTCAATGCACTCTTCTAGTGTTTCATTTTCTTTTGCATTCATTTGAAATATTTCATCTTTTAAATCCTTGGTTCTACAGTAGTCTTGATATTTCTTAAGGAAGGCTTGTTTCATTTCATCCCAGGAATTTATAGTTCCTCCTCCTAATCCCATAAACCATCGTAAAGTTGCTCCTTTCAAATTAGAAGGAAATAGATTCATCTTATGGGGTTTAGAGGTGTATTAATAACCTCTACACATGACATCAAACTCAAATAATAACACATCAGGGTCCTCTAAGATCAATTCGTTGAAGGTTGGAAGATTCTATAGTGGAATGGATTTCATTGGGGAATTAGCAATCGGATCAACTATAGAATATTCCAAAGTGGAAGTTTGGGTTCGTGGTTGGTTTTGTTGTGCCATTTAGTCGAAGATATGACAATAGCCTTCATGGATTTCTTGGTCTAGGTGTTCTATTCAGGGTGCTCAATTACTTGTTCCTTTGGGAGATTTAATCGCACTTCCTCTATCTAGGATTTCAGATGTTCCTTCTCCTATCAGAATCGCAGGATAGCCAGGTTCAAGTAGTGGTGGGTTTTCTTCAGGAACCCCACTAGTCTCCCCTTATCCTTCTTTCAAATCACAATAATTTCCCTCGTCTAAAGGACTGGACAGTGGAGTATGTGTGTTTTGGAAACTTTGTTCAGTCCCTTCAGTTATGCTATGAACCTCATCGTGAGCTGCAGTTGGTGAATTTAATGCTTGAGGGATTCAGGTAGAACCTTTTTGAGGTCCAACTAAGGCTTGAGGTTCATATTTTCAGATGATTTCTTCTATGAAACTGCTCCTCCCAGGGGGCACCGAGACCCTGGATTTTGTAGTTTTTGGTGGGGGTTTTTGTTTTTTAGGTTCTTTCTTCTTAGTGATACACACTAACACAAATTCTATACACCTATTTAACCTCTATGCATCAGCTGAAGGTAGGCATTGAGACAAGCATTTTACTTGTTTCCTACGTAGGTTCTTGCCTTTCATTTTCAATACCCCATCCTCAGATATGTAACCTATGCTACCTTTGACATTCTCCCTGACAACGATTCCAAAATGTTGGGCTCTAATGATGTCCTAAAAACAACCTTATTCTGACATTAATTTATAAACTGAGGATTTGTCTTATTTTTCAAGAATGTCTGCAAAGTCTATGCAGATAGTTGTAGAGGTTTCAAATCGTGTAGATAATTCAGTTAAAGAAAATATGAGTCTATCTAAATTACTGTAATAATCACTCATTCATTAAAAACTCTGAAACTGATAACTCACTCAACAAAATTGTAATCTGATCAATAACACACTATGAATAAAAGACACTAATTAATTTGTTGAATTCATCTAACTAAGAAACAATAATTTAATTTGTGAAAATACTTAAGGAATCAATCTATCAATGATTATTTAACATGCTAGAAAAGAATAGAGAATCATTGTATAATTAAGAAGGAACAAGAAATGTGAATTTAAGAAAAAGGAACAGTACATGAGAATTTGATAAAAAGGAACAGTCAATGAGAAAATGAAAGGAATTCTCAAATGATAAACTAATAGTAATTAGAAATGGAACAACAATTGACAATCTTCAATTGAAACATCTATCTTCTGCAAATGAACAACATAACCATTTCATAAAAGAATCAACACACTCACAAATTTATCTTAACTTTTTCAAAGAGATTTAAATCACAGAAATGAAATAGAATTGATACGATTACAAATCACACAGTAACTCCTTCCAACTAGGCCCGTGGTCTTCAGAAAGTATTGTTGCTAAGAACTCAGTACACAAAGATGATTAAACCACTCAAGGATTTCATTAATTCCATAACTGGTAAATCATTTACAATGGACTGCTTGTACAAAGTAATTCAAATATTTGAATGTTTGATTGAATTTCTCGGATTTTTCTCTATTTTTCATCATCCTCTATATATTACAATGACATGAGGAAATTAAACTATCCTCAGGATCGAGAGATCCTTAGGATTGCCTTTACTATTTATAAATATTACAAAATAAAGAGTCAATCTTCCTCTAAACTGCTTTACGCCTGATTCCTTCGATCTTTAGTGGCTTATGTATCTTCAGGATCTCTTTAATTCTCTTAAGGTAACAACAATTGTCCATTTTCTATAATAAAATCAAACAATTCAAACCGAAATTCAAATTTTTTTTAATATTACTCAATAACATTTCTAGAAGACTTTTTAATAATTTTCTTTCCTAATTACTTCTAATTAATAGAAAAGTCAATCAAGAATATATCATAAACAATGGTAATAAGGAGGATATTTGTACCTTTTTCCCAACTCAACAGAAACCCCTTCCTAATCCCAAAAGGAGTGAAGCTACTCTGGCTTCGGAACTCTAAGAATTCAGAGCTCCATGACATATGACTTCATAATCCTCAAAAACAGTTGAAGGAAGGAGATGAGAATTGATGAGGACCATGGATCTAGAAATCCATCGGGAATCTCTCTCAATCGTTAGATAGAACCTAGTGAGGGGGTAGGGTTAATTACTTCAGCGAAGTTCCACTTCGGGAGAATAGGGGGTGTCTAACACCGAAAATACCAAATGTCGGAGTCGCGAAGTTAATCTGGACCATTGATAGTAGAGTGACATGTGTCCATAGATAAAAAATTATCCAGAAGTATGGTTATTCAGTGGTATCAAAGTGTAAACACAAGAATGCGCAAGTTTCCCTGAAGCTTTGCAAGTTGGAGTAAATCTTGGTCGCGAACGCTAGGTGCATGTGGTGATAGATTGGGTGTGGTTTGGAGCTTTGGGAGGAAGTTGGAAGTTACATTTCAAACTCCCAAATTCCAAAGTTAAGAAGTGACATGGATCATCGATCCTCATATCCTTCAAGATCCCTCTCAACCATCAATCTAAGGAATCCATTGAGAACCCCTCTTAACTTCCCAATCAACCGTGAGATTTTGTGGGAGCGACACGTGGTCCCCCCCTTGGTCCCTTATCAAATGTCATCTGTTGGACTTGAGTCATTGAATGAGAGGCTACCTGGTAGGAGATCCTATAGTCTAGAGACTTGGCACTCTAGAGGAGCTTGTTCAATAGTATTCAAAGTGTGAAAAATCTTGAAGTCACAAACAACGGAGTAAATCTGAACCATTTATAGTTAGGGGACACGTGGCACCAAATCCTATAGTTCGTAGACTTTTCACTCCGAGGGATTCGTGATGTGGTGATTTGATAAGATTCGAAGCCAGAGTTGTGAAGCAACGAGATCCATGTATCTATGGATCTACATGGAAAGATCTCGACTGTGAGATTTGAAGGATGTTAGAAGGTTGTTTGTCTAGGGTTGACGTGGCTCACTGACGTCATCCAGGGTGATTTGAACCTGCAACTAAGGTGCCACATGTCACTGGGGTATGGATGTTTTGCAGATCTCTTATTCTTATTAGAGTGTGACATGTGTCACCCCCTAATGAGGGCATGTGTCACCCTTGGCCCTTGCTACATGTTATCCTCTGGTACACTACTGCCTATACAAAGTGGTTGGTGAAGTGACTTTGGGAGTCTGGGAGTCTGGGAATTCGAGACTATGGAGAATTTGGGGTGTAGTAACGTAGAGAGAGAAAAAGGCTTGAAGATCGGAGCCATGTGGAAAGCTTATAGGACTTCAGAAGTTCAGGACTCCCGAAGGTCTCGTTCATAGACAAAAGGGGTGCTCAGCAACGAAGCACCGAATGTATAATGATCCTTAGGCATATTCCTTAACAAGGAGGAAGATCCACCATCAGAATTAATGGTGGATGGATCTCGACCATAGATATAGGAGATATGGGAGCTCTAGGAAATTAGGGAATTCAATATGAGATGTATGATATGGACACACATGGATGCCACATGGCCCTTGACCAATAATGCCCGAAGAGCTTCGGGAGGCAATAACTTGCAAGACAGAACTCAGATTTCAGTATGGTGGTGACCGTTAGAAATATCGTGGCGAGAAGAATCCAATGGAGATCCCATAAATAGGATTTGAGATAGTTAAGGAAAATGAAATTATGATTCCCCACCCCTTAAAAGAGTATTTAGGGGTCAGGTGTGTTATACGGATATTATAATGGAATATCATTATAACTAAAAAAATATGGGTGGCCAAAGGTTTTAGTGGATGTTTTTCTAGGCTATGTGCTTTATGTTGTATATGCACTGGTGCATTCTCAAACTTAAAGAATCAGTGCTTAAATTTCACCGAAATCACTTGGGAAGTCAAAAAATATTGGGGCATTGGTGTTATTCTAAATAATGACACACCAGTTCTTTAATAATAACAATGCATTGGTTGAATCTATGGTAACATGCACCAGTGTGTTACAAGAAAAACCCGTCTAGTGAATGAAATTTAGAATGTACAGATGGAGAAGTGAGATATAGAAGAACTGGTGCACCATTTTAATTAAACGCACCAGAAGGCCGATTTTATTATTATTATTTTGGTTATTAAAATAGTATTATGATCGATGATAGTTCATTTTATCACAACACCGGTGCACATTTTATTACAACACTAGTTCTTTTTAGCATTAAATGCATCGGTGTTCATTTTCTCTTTTTAGAAACATCGACCTATGACAATGCAATTATTGTTATTTTTTAATTCCATTTTTCATCAAAAAATTGATATATATCTTATAATAGTATTCATATAAATTAAATTTTGAGTAGTGCATTTGGATACTATGTTTGGATTAATTTGTTATATCATCATATTTTGCATCTCTTCATTATAATATTTAATCATCCATATATTCAATCAGTGATGTAACATTTCATAGTGACATTAGACAATGCAATATAATAAAATAAAAAAGATTTTATTATATATGAATAAGAGGATCTTTGTCATACAAAATGGAACACTTATTAGTAACCCCTTGTCTTTCAATTGGGACACTATGTCCATTACATTAAAAAAATGTATGATTTTCATAGACAATTATTTCAAAAAATACAGCATATTACATTCATATCCAAATATATTGAGCATCACTCTTCACTAGAACTGTTGTCAGTGCTCGTGCTACTTCTGTGAATTGGGTTATTTTGCTTAATGTTTTGTTGATTTCCTCAATTTTTTTCCTCTTCTTAAAGGTCCATCTACAAAAATAAAAATAAAGTGTAACGAGCGTATCTACATTGGTGAGAATAATAAATGTTGAAATAGATAATATACATGAATGTAAATTTAAAAGTGGCATACCATACAAGAATTGAATCCTAAATGATACATATTCTTTCAAAACCAAATATCGTGCCTTCTATCAACAACTCTTCTGTTGGCACATTTCCATACTTTGTTTCCTGCAAGTTTTATACCCCATAATAAGTCATAGATTTAATATAATCTAATTTTTTTGTTCCATTAATTATAATGCGAGAAGTAAAACAACATAAATACTTATAAATTCCACGATTATTTTTTTATATGCCAACATATAATCAAAACCCATACTTAACCCAATGTCAATCATTTTTTCTTATGGCTCTTCTTTGTATGTTATCACCTATTTGAATACATTCAAGGGAGTTTGTTGTAAAACAACTTTAGATATACAATAATGAAATCTTAAGTTGTTATAAGTAAATAAAAATTAGTCACAAACTTTTCTGTCAACCCTTTTCTTCCTTGTCATTATGTTTTATGTGTTGAATGGGTTCCATTTTGCTTTCTTTTCTTCAAGAAAATACTTGAAAATTAATATTTAATGTTAAATTATTTATTTATATGTACCTAATTGAAAATTTCAATGATTTCGTACATTTGAAGCACATTTTTGATGAGATGACTCCTCCTACATTGCAATTATGTCCATTTCTTTGACCACCTCCTTGTACACTTTTATGGACATTCCTACTAACATATTTCAGATGTCATCTCATTCATCCTTTGGGATTTTCATAACCTTTGTGAAGAAAGTAAAATGATAATAAACTATTTTTATATTTATTTATGAAAACCAAATATAACAAAATTGGCATGAGTAAAGGAATTCTTTGTAGAAATATGTACATATTCTAGAAAAATATTTTTAGGAATAATACTTATTGAATGATTACTTTTTGTTGTTGTGTATTTTTTATATTACAAATCTAACGTGTCTCATTGACAATTTCTCTAGAAAAGATTATTGTAGTTTAGATATAACCTGGTTCTTGAAATCATTGGATTGATTTCTGTATTGTAAATGGAAAGTATGTCTATATGTTCTCTCCACTATATACCTCATAGTTTTGTAAAAACATTCCCCCCTTTCATTAACATCCAACAACACTCCAGATGAGCTAAGGACCAATTCACCATGGCTTTCATCTTCTATGATTTTTATTTTCTTAGAACAACATTATGTTCCTTCATTGTTGGTCCATGTAGAATATTAAACATATGTGAATTAATGGAATGTTTGAAATATGTTATCTAATATTCTAAGTATATTATTAATAAAAATGCAAAAAATAAATCATATTGAATAGTTTTTTTTTATTCACCTTATTCATCCTTTTGCAATTTTTCCATCAAGATTTTACCTTATTCTACACTTAGATTACAAAGAATATTATCGAAATTCCACATTTTGTGGATATGCATGACACATACTAACCAATACATATTAGTTAAACTTACATATACTTCAAACATATTAATTTTGTATAGAATTTACAAATAACTTTCTCTTTTTTACTTCTTTGGATGTGTAATCATTGTGTCGATCAAAATATTTGTTACTTGAACTATTTTCATAAAAAAAATTATTAATATACAAATTGTACCATTCAATACAAAAGCTATTGAATATATTTTATAAATAAATAACATAATTTTCAGCTAATATATATATATATATATATATATATATATATATATATATATATATATATATATATATATATATATATATGGTTTTCAGTGTGCCTTAATAATATGAAAGAATTGCACCGCCTTAATAATATGAAAGAATCGGTGTATTCGATACAAGAAACACACTAACAGGAAAAACATATTTTTTGTAAAATAATTTAAATTACAACAGTGCGATATGTATCGATAACAACACTGTGACTAGAGTAAAAAGCGAAAACAAAAAAAAACACCATGAATGAAAAAAATAACCAAAAACAATTACACACCGATGAACATAATTTAAAAAAAAAATGTGTTACAACATTTCCTGTGTGCTTGATCAGTAAGTGCACCAGTGCGTTATAGTCAAATCGACTCACCGTTAACCAGAAACTATTTTTTTTTAAAACGTGATAGGGTAAAAAACATTTGGATCCAATGAAACAAGTGTTTCTCTTGCATCACATGCCAAATTCCTTATATATAGAAACAAAAACACATTAAATCCAAAATTCCTAAAATGAAAATCCCTAATTGTGAAGTGATAGAGAGGTTAAACCTTAAGGTGAAATTTTGCAGTCACATAAGCAAGAAGAAGAAATGGTTTAAGGTAAGTATGATTTTCCTTTTATTTATTTTTTTAATTTTAATTAAATCTAAATGGGATAAAAAATGTATGAAATATATTATTAAAATCAACAATAAAATTTAAAATTTTTACTATGTAGGGTTTTGAGTGAATCACAAAACCCTTCAAATTCTAATCTTCTGAATAAAAACAATTCTCCAAAAGTGTTTTCAATGAATCACCATACCCTTCAAATTCTTATCCTCTAAATAATTTTGTTGTTCCAAATTTTGGAAAAATAATGAAATAATGTATAGCTTCTTACTATTTAAAGGACTTTATGAAATTAGTTTTTCAAAAAATAAATTCCCGCTCATTTTTCAATTGTAAAAAAACAAAGACACTCTTTTTTTTAAGTTTTTCGAAACATCAGTGTGTTTATTAATATAACTCACCGATACGCTTGGTTATACAAAGCACCAATGTGCTAAATATTTTTGGAGCACCGATATCATAAAACTCTTTTTTATTTATTTGAAATATTGAGAACCAGTGCAATTAGTAATTAAACACCCAAGTGCTTTATATTGTTAAAGACACACCAATGCATTTTGTTTAAATAAGCACACAATTATTCTTTAAAAGTTATCTGAATTTTTATTTGCACATAAAATAGTATATTCATCTTGAATTATCTTTTAGGATACATCCACATGACTTTCAATACTTTATAGTACAATTTTTTTTCTCTTAAAGTCATCTTATTCTTAAAAATTTATTGTTGATTTTGCTCAAATGTAGGGAGAAAATATTATAATATCAAATGGTCAATTCTTCAAATTCCAACCCTTTACATATTGCTCAAATTCCACGATGTAGTTCTCCCTTTCCATCTCCAGTAAGTTCAGATTTTATTTTTTTGATTATCTAATTGAATTTAATTTTTTTATCCATGTGAATATGAATAAAAATGTATCCAAATTTGCAGGATCTTAATTTAGAATCAAGTTCATATGTAGAAAAAATTTCACCATTTCAAAAATGTCGGAAGCTCTTATCAGGAGAAACATACCGCAAGCAGTTGGTAGATGAAAATGGACAGTTGCTTTACCCTACCAATTGTAACATGCCATCTTCCAGACACAATCCTAGGTCAACGATGGTAATAATTGTTTGGCATAATGTAATTTGAACAAACCAAATGCATTGTTATTACTAATATTATCGTTGTACTAATGTCCAATATTTTTGAAATTAGGATCCTGATGGTGAGCGACCTACCTATCATGTTTCATTTCACCCCACTACAATGTCAAATCGAGAGAATGTTGTAGTAAGGGCACAACTCGGAGGGGAAGTTTACCAAGAATGGTTGAATCAACCACCTATTCAATTCCCAGTATGTCCAGATTCTCCAATTAGGAATGACTACAACAAGAGTAGTTCTTCACAAGTTGGCATTGGATTCAATCAAAGAGAGGTTGTTATGGATGACTATTTACAGGATACGATTTCCATGGAGAAAAATTTGTTAGATGCATTCCATAATAATCATCTAGGGGTTTATGCTTATATTATTGATACCTTTTTCGAAATCCTGGACTTTGCTTCCACCACCCCTATCTTTGGACCTAGATGGTCAAATTCTACCTAGTTGGGGACAAAAATGTTATTGTACAACTTGAAATAAATGTTTTGCATGTCAAAGGCATGTTTCTCGAAAATATTGAGCTAATTGACCATCAATTCCCTTACATTTTGAGAAATTGTGTTAGACAATCAAAATTAAAAACTGTCGATTTTATGAACGTTAAATGACATTGTAATTTTTTATTTCCCATTAATTACAGGTTATTTAAAGATAAGGTTATTACAAGTGATAATGTATTTCCTGATAGTTGTGAAGAGACAAAGAAGATGTTAAAAATGTTTGTATTGAGTACATATCATATCATGCATATTTGAATGATTGTATTATATATAGAGGAGAATATGCATACAAAGAGATAAGTCTGAAATGTGGGCATGGTAGGCACCATAAATCAAATAAAAATTGTAAATCACATGGTCCTCCTCATAAGATATTTAGGCACATGCCTATAACCCCAAGGATTGAAATGATCTTTTGTAGAAAATAATTAGCTATGTATAATGGATGGCATGCCTCACATAAAATTGAGTTGGGAGTTATGTGAATCCCAATAGATTCAATAGCCATGAAACATATAGATGATACATGGCCCGAAAAATTCAAGGATGAAGTACGAAGTCTACAATTCAGCATAGCCATGGATGCAATCAACCCATATTCTCTCCAAAAAACCAACTATTATGTTTGTTTTGTAGTAGTGATCAATAAAAATACCCCCCCATGGTTTTCCATGAAGAATGAACATCTTATTTTGGGTCATATAGTCTCTAGTAGAATACAAGTGAAGAATATGGATGTCTACCTACAACCATTGGTAGATGAATTGAAGGAATTATGTGAAGGGATACATCTATACGATGTATCAATACCCATCGCAACAATGAAGAGTTTTACAGTACATCGTATGGCATATATGCTCACACCACACATGATTCTTCAGGATTAGGAGTTTTCTCTGGGAAATTACATGTTTATTGATATGTTTATATATGTAACAATATGTTTTGGCATATTTAATTCACAATTTTTATAATAAAAGGGTATCATGGATGTAAATGTTGTGTACCTTATCTAAAGGCTAGGTGGCCCAACCACTAATGGAAGCCAGTGTAGAACTTCTCCAGGGTTTTCCTCCCAGAACAACACCCTTACAAAAGAGAAACATCCACTTTCAATGGTAAACCAAAGAGAACCCAAATTCCTACAATAATGACACCAACAAAATGGCTTAGAGCATATGAGAGAGAGAAGGAGAAGTATATTTTAGAAATATTTGATTCAAATTGGGAGCCTATGTTCAATGATCCAAAAAACTTTGACACTTTTGTTGAGAAATTTCCCATTGGGATGAAGAGGAAATCTATTTTTTATGAGCTCCCATATTGGGAGAATCTTAAGATTTCTCACTTACTAGTGCCCATACATATATTTAAAAATGTTTCATCTTTTTTATGGAGGCATGGTGCAAAGTCGTGACCCTCGCAGTCCAACCACTCCCACCAGGACCTTCTCTAACTTTGACCCGAAGAGCGTGAATGCTCCTCTAATTCACTCTCGGGAATTCTTCACCCACAACACTCTCCAATGATCTCCCTTAACAATCGGGAAATCAGACTTCGCGATTTCGTGAATCCTATGGTCGCTTACTTCTTGCTTCGCGAATCCCCGAACCCCAATATGGGTCAATCGTTGACTTGCCCCCCCTTCTATTATCAAGGATCTCCCTATCGGGATATCGCTACTCGCAATGTCAACACTTTGGATTTCCAAACCCCGAACCCCGATGGTCCGTCCGATCCTCCGATACAATGCCACCTGTACTCCACTAGCTCTCGGGGTCCCACACTACCACGTCACCTCAGAATTTCGTGGATCGTGAATCAAACCTACAAGAGTTCTTTGTTGTCGAGAACCTCAATTCTCTGAACCCCGAGATATTGGGATTCTTTGACACGTGTTCCCACGATAAATGGCTCAGAGCTTATCGAAGTATCTCTCTTCGCGATATCACTACTCCTGCTCCAGCAACTTGGTGCTCCAACTCGCGATATATCAATATGCGATGGCTCGTGCAGATCTAATGGTTCATATGACCCCCGATTGATGGCACTGCTCCCATCTAAAATTTGGGCTTCTAATGCTCGCATTGTAACCTCCGTGCACCTTTACAAGATCTAACGGACCTCGGGCTCTCGTGAAATCCCTCCAGGGAATTTCAACCATCCATTCCTCCTTTGCTCTTCTGTGCGCTCCTCCTGATGAGGTTAAACCGTGCGTCAATCCTCTCAATCCAACGGATGATAGGATTTCTTCTTGGAATCCGATGGCTGTCGGTCTTCCTTTCATGTACGCTCCTCCTGAGGTACCTCTAGACATGGAAATCCAATGGTCCAGATATTCCTTCTCTGCTGATCCAACGGTTGTTGTGCTCCCTCGAGCTTCATGTTCTTTCTCCCCAGACTTGGAGGAATCCTTAGTTCCCAAAGTCTTCTACCTTTGCATTTTCCTTTCCTTTGATGGACCCTCAACTTGAGTCTCGCTGATATGTGTAAAAGCGTTGCCCTTCCTGAGCTTCTGTCCTCAAATCCTCAGCAGATTATTTGACTCCTCCRCTCCTACAGAGTCTCTATACACAYACGGTACTATCTCTCCTGAGCTTCGACGAATACTCGGACCCCTTARGGGATTTAGTCTTCCTCCTCCCTCTGTTGGAGAATATCGATGCCTTCCTGGCTTCCTGCTCAAGCAACCTCCTTGCTGAGTCTTTCTAGGTATTCAACAACCCAATACAGGTCCCTCAATGGACTCTGCTTTCTGCTTCATAACTTCAAGAGTTCTCTCCTCCTGTTCCTGCCTGCACACTTACTCAACACCCTCCCGGTGGAGTCTCTTTCCTTAGAACGCTCAGCAATCATGGGTTTCTTCCGTGTAACCTAAACACTTGCTCGATGCCCTTATGGCAGAGCTTTTCAGAATCCTCGGTGATTCTGGTCTTTCACGAACTCATAGCACAGTTCCTTCCCTCAGCACCTCTTGCATGCGATCAATGCCCACTTGGTAGAGCTCCTACAGAATCTTCAGTGATTCTGTCTACAACTGTGTTCTCACCCACACATCCCTTGCCTCTTGAGGTATTCAACAACCTCAAAGGTCCTCTTCTCTTGAGTTGATGATCCTAGTCATGTGCCTTAGCACGTCTTTGTCTGACTCTGCAGAGTTCATAAGTGCACTCTTGCACTGGTATTCAGAGACCGCAGCACTCTATCACGCCCTCATGGCATGAAACCTCAAAGACCTCACCTGAAATCAAAACAACCCCTACAGAATGCATCCAAATAACATACATTCACAACATATTCAAAGAACACATACAGACATACATATAAGACAGAATAATGCAGGAAAAATTGCTCTGGTTATATTAAAAATGGCAATGCTTGTATTTTACAAAGGTGTTCCTTGAGCTCTCTCTCTGGCTCTTTCCTACTCTACTACCACTCTTTCAAAATGAGATCTGAATATCTCCTTTACCTGAGGGGCTCTTAGCGCTTCCCTCCCAAGATTTACCTACTCTATTAAATTACAATCAATGGGTTGTCTAGTCCAGGATTTGGAACTAGATCTAAGCCATACAACACATTAAATGCCTATCTTATCTACAGCCTGCGCAAAGGCATGGCTTCCATGGCTCAACAGCCTAAGCACATTTAATTACATTCATTTTAAATTCAAATGAGGCCGCGCCTCTCTTTTAGCATATGAATGCATGTGCGCTGACATGGCTGGCTGGCTGGCTGACTGACATGGAGCGATGCTCCTACATCATACTCCAAAACTACAAAAAATCATGAGCTCCTGCTCATAAGCTTCCCCTCTAGCAGTTTCGAAATCCTCTTGGATCCCAAATAAGTCTTCGGAGCTTTTCATCTGCTCCATTCTATTGCTGCTTCCGCTGCGCTGCTGCTGCTTCCTTTTCTCTGCCCAACTTCTCCTTGCTAGTAGTCTGCGCTGACCCCAACATCAGACTATTGATATCCTCTATCTCTCGATCCAGCTGCTCCAGTGGCTAGCTCTATTGTTGCAGTCTCCTCAGCTGCAAAAATTTTTGGCCATTGGGCAGATCACTATGATCTTCCATGCTATCTTCTTCATCTTCATCTGTGGCCTTCAATTGCCACTCTGCTGCAGACTTCAGTTCTACAGTCTCCCTTTGAATGACTTGTTGTTCATTCATCTTCGTTTATGATAGCTCAAATTCCGTCAGTTCTCTTGCTGGGCCCGGATCGTTCAACCAATCCTCCATCATTTCCAGCTCCATCTCCCATGGAGTAATAATTTTATATGTCTGTTCCTCGACTTCCTATGCTGCTAGCTTCAACACTACAACGCTCTCAGCTTGCTGGCTGAATTTATTGAACTGTTCCTTAGAACACTCATTTTCTTCTTCTGTTGTCAGCTTCAGTGCTGCAGCTTCTTTAGCTTCTGCTTCTACTTGGGCAGATTCCAAAGTTTGCTCCAATTCATCCTTGACAGTCATCCTCAGCTATGATTGTTCTTTTGTTGTTGCTTCACCTACAACACAATTTTATGCCTCCTCCTTGGCACAGGGTAGGTGTATTTCCATTCCCCCAATCATCAGAATATCATTCTGATTTTCCCCCTCTGTCAGTTGCATCTGTTGAACTCCTTGCGAGCTCATTTGCTCTGTCATCTCCCCTAGATGAATCCAATTCCTCAATTCATCCCTGCCCTTCTGGAAATATGGGATGCTTTCGCTGCTGCTTCCCTGGTAGACCATGAGATCAACTGATCCAATCTTCATCAGCAAACTTTGTTGAATTGAATTCTCCATCGAGTCCATGAGACTTTTAGACAGTCCCGCAATTTTATCTCTGCCCTCCTGGCAGTCCAATACGCTTTCGCTGCCCACCTGGCAGTCTTTGATGCTTCTGCTGCCTCCCTGGCAGTCTTTGAGATCTCGCAGTGATCTCTGATCATCGTCCAACTAGCAATGAGAAATTCCTTCACCGTCCTCCTGATAGCCCTTGAGATCCTCAGTTGATCTCAATTTTTTGCACTCTTGGCAATCTGGAATTTCTTCTGCTCCGCCCTCCTGGCAGTCCTTGAGATCATCAGATGATCCCAATTCATCTCCTTCATCATCCCAATCATCGAGACTTCTCCTAGTCTCCGGCATACAGTAATCAATCATCTCTTCTTCTGTAGCCTTGAGGTTTTCAACATACCTGAACCATTTTCTCAAGAGCCTGTGTTGTCTTCTGACCATTAACTCTCTGACTGGACATTTTTCTTTTTCTTTCTTCATGGGAAATTTGCGCATTCGTCTCCTACTATCCTGCCACATCCGCAGTTCCATCTTCTCTATGTCTTCTTTTAATTCATAGAGCTTTCTAGTCTCTTCTGCTTCCCATTCGACAAGCTTTTCTGCCTTGCTCTTCTTTCTATGGCCTTCAGTAGCCATCTTGTTGTCCCTGTCTACCTCTACGGCATGTTGGGTATGTGTTATATTCTTTTCATATGTGTGTGTGTGGGTTCGTCAGATACGACAACTGTGTCTGATGATCCGTACAAACTAGGGCTCTTTTTTGGGCGGTTTTTTCTATTTTTAGCAGATTTTTCTATTTTTAGCTGATTTGTAAATTAATCCCGGATTAAGGGATTAGGGTTTTTGTATCTACAAAATACCTAAAAACATTGTATATATTGTATGGAGAATGGTGAAATACAATATAATGAAAATAAGAAAGGTTTTCCCGGTTGAGGGTTTTCGGTAAAAATCTTTGTGTATTTTGTGTATGAGCCATTGATTAATTTCTGTATTGCTTAAGAATATACATGCATGGATTTACTTCACAGGTTTAAAACTTACATGTGGTATCAGAGCACGTTTTTGGCTTCAGAGGGACGCCTTTGTTGCTGAGGGGTTGGCTCAGTCTTGATAGATCAAGTTTATATTGGGTCTATGATAAACCTGGGTCCAGTGGGTGCTTTTGCAGAGGAGATTCGAGTAAAGTAAGAGGAATGGTGAGCTCATCTAGAATCGAGATAGATAAGTTCAATGGTAAAAACTTTGAGCTATGGAAGCTCAATATGGAGGACCTTCTTGTAGACAAAGAACAATGGATCGTTGTGGATCCTGGT
>JZKD02S1675014.1:45300-73446 GCA_000966675.3 Picea glauca
AGAGCTTAGTGTGGGATCGTAAGGGTAAATTTCAAGGGGTATAACTAGGATATGATGTTGTTTGCAGAGGTAATGAGAACATGTCAATTGTGAAGATATACCTGAAGGGGTCATAGTACGACCATGAATGAATGGTGGGGGTGTTATTGTACCAACTACTTGCACACGTAAACATCAAATACCCTACGTGAAACATATTTGAAAATTTAAAGAACATATGAAAATTATTTGATAATCATGTTAATAAGTACAATGTGTACCTTTTTTTTTAACATCGATGGGAACAATGGTCCCTTGATGAAAAATTTAGGTGATCTTGGAAGGAGGCCAAGGAACAATGAGATACTAGAAGAGCTAACCCTTGAAAGAGGGTAGGGAACAATGAGTTCTTGGAAAAAAACACTCCCTAAGGGATGTCGTGAAACAATGGGTTCTTGAAAAAGGCACTCCTTAAAGGAGGTCACAGAACAATGAGTTCCTAGAAAAGGAAATCCCTTAAGGAGGTTAGGGAATGATGGGTTCCTGAACAATTCCCTCCCTATGGGAGGGAAAGGAACAATGGGTTCCTGAAAATGGCACTCCCTAAGGGAGGCCATAGAACAATTGGTTCCTAAAAAGGGCACTTTCTAAGGGAGGCCACTGAACAACGGGTTCCTGAAAAAGGCACTCCCAAAAGGAGGTTGTTGAATAATGAGTTCTTGGAAAATGCACTCCCTAAAGGAGGCTATGGAACTGTGGGTTCTTGAATAAGTCCTCTCTAAGGGACGACACAAAACAATGGGTTCTAGATAAAGTCACTCCCTAAAGGAGGTAAGGGAACCATGGGTTCCCAAACAAGGCACTCCCTAGTGGAGGCCACAAAATAATGGGTTCCAGAAAAATGCACTCCCTGAAGGAGGTTATCGATCAATGGGTTCTTGAGAAAGGAACTCCCTAAAGGAGTTTGGGGAACCATGGGTTCTCTAACAAGGCTCTCCCTAAGGGAGGCCAAGGAAGGATAGGTTCCTAAAAAAGGAACTCCCTGAAGGAGGCCAAGAAACCATGGTTTCTTGAACAAGGCACTCCCTAAGGGAGTCCATAGAACAATGAGTTCCTAAAAAAGCCACTCCCTAAAGGAGGCCAGGGAACTATGGGTTCCCTGAGAAAGGCACTCCCTGAAGGAAGTCAGGGAACCATGGGTTCCCAGAAAAGGCCTTCCCTAAAGGAGGTTGTGGAACAATGGGTTCCTCAAAAGGGCACTCCCGGAACGAGGTCAGGGAACCATGGGTTCTCGATCAAGGAACTCTATAAGGGAGTCCAAGGAATGATGGGTTCCTAAAAAATACACTCCTTGAAGTAGGCCATGGAAACGGTTTCTTCGAAAAGGCACTCCATGAAGGAGGTCACATTGCCCTTATGGGGTTAAGTAAAAATGACCAAGTCTAAGGGGAACTTGCCACAAGAAGTAATGAAACTATCTTGGTGGATCATTCAGATTAGGCCATGTGGCTTGTAATCATATGATTTATGGGGGAACTAGACACAATGTGCTGGTATAAGGGTCCCTACAAAGCGTATATTGTTGGTTAGTGTTGGGTTGAGAGTTATGTATTATGAGACCGAGGTGGTAAGTGGTACTTCTCCTTGCATTATCATATGAGGATTGGCGGAAGGGTTGTTGACAAATACCCAAGATGTTGGACCAAAGGTATAACAGTAGGAAGTTTAAGGTTGGACATCCAAAAAATAGGATTTCAAATAGTGTATCAGATCGACTATTTTGTGTGATATCCCTAAAGGGGTTTGGGACTTTAACATGTGTGGAAATATCTCCTATATGGGCATTATTGGTCATCATGGAACTAGAGTCCTTGATATCCCTATTAGTGAGAAGAGATGATCTTATTTGACAAGGATAAATGATATTATCAAGGTAGATAATATCAAAGGGTACAATGATTGAATTGTTAGGACCTTGCCAACAGTGGATAGGAAAACCTATATGGAGGTTATCACTATAATCACTGAAAGTAGTGGCCTCAAAGAATTATTCATCTTTTGTGAAGAATGTAGTTGAGATATCATTGTTTATTTTTTTATTGGTGGAATAAATATGCATGGGTTCCCACGAGGATGAATGAATCCGACCAACCTCCAATCCCAAGTGCTGAGGAGGTGTTTCTAGAGGCATGGGGTCATTTTAGAGGGAGTGGATGTTGCACAAGTACTGACAGTGGACACATAGTGCATGGACTCAATGTGAGAAACATGAAGTGAGATTCTATTCTAAGAATCTTGTGGGGGGAGATCAGTGTAGGATAGTTGATCGATTTTGATGATGTGTCCCACATTTTGGAATATGATGACTTGAAAGAGTGAAGAAACCAAAAAATTAATTACATAGATTAAATCACAAGGCAGGAGAATATTGTAAACCATCAGACCATTCATGATAGCAACAATGATCAAAATTGTCTTACCACCAAAATCAATGGGGAGATTAGGGAAGATCCCTAAGGGGGAACAAAGTCTACCATCAAAGCCTATTAACTTAGTCATCAATGGGATAAGAGTAGGGGATCCTAGTTGTTTCCAGGATGATGAGGACACAATACATAAGGATGCTCTATCATCTATTATACATTGATAAACTGTAAAAATTTTAACGATCACCCATATTTGAAACGGGGTAGAAGATGATGGTCATGCTTGGATAAGTTGATCCCAATCAAGGGTGATGGAATGTGATGGGTGTGGCTATCCACTTCCATTTTTCTTACAAGGATACGGTCTAGTAGAAATTTTGTTACTAGAGGTGAAAGGAGTTCCCCCATGTCTACATGATTGAGCCTTAGTCGTGAGGTAGATTGGGTGTGAGTAAGGGTTACCCATGTGAGGGGTAACAAATTATGTTGAGGTGCATGGAGCCTTACCTGATGGAATAATGGGTTCATTTTGGGGAAGGGGGAATGTCAAAGTAGTGCAAGGATAAATACTAAGTTTATTGTGTTGCATGCACTCCAAACGAACTGCTTGGACTAGCTCTAGAGTGAGTTCAGGGAATTGATGGGTTGGGTTACCATAGATCTCACAAAATGGGAAAGGGTGATTGGTCCATGTACGGGTGGTACATCTATGATTAGTTTAATTTTAGTTCTAGTGGGAAATATGATTGCTCCCATCTCTACAAGAATTTACCCCATGCCATGGGCTTTTATAGTGGGTATTTCTCTTGTTACTCCTTGTGAGTGGTGGATGACTAATATAACTAGGAGAGGGGGCCCAAGTTTTTCCTAACTGGGAATAAAAGGATGGGGTTATATATGGTAGGTTTTTTGGTCCTTCCATGGTGGTTGATGGTTGGAGAGCCAATTCCTGAAGAGGAAGGGCTACTAGATGGGTGGATTTTTCTAGATAGTGGTCACTAGCAAGGTGGACCCAAGAAAAGCTAATCCTAAAACAATGGAACTCACTAGTATGTGTGCTAGTTGTGTGGTTGCATCCGCCAAATTAGGTGTTAAGGGGGGTTACCCATGTGGGGGGTAACAAATTATGTCCAGGTGCATGGAACCTTACCTGATGGAATAATGGGTGCATGCTGGGGGAGGGGGCATACCGAAGTAGTGTAAGGATAACTACTAAGTTTATAGTGTGCATGCACTCTGAACGAACTGCTTGGACTAGATCTAGAGTGAGTTCACGAGATTAATGGGGTTGGGTACAATATAGCTCAAAAAATGGGCAAGGGTGATTAGTCCATGTATGGGTGGTACATATATGCTTCGTTTTATTGTAGTTTTGGTGGGAACTATGAGTGCTCACATATGTACAAGCATTACCCCCATGCCATGGGCGTTGATAATGGGTATTTCTCTTGTTACTCCTTCTAAGTAGTGGATGAAGAATATAACTAGGAGAGAGGGCCCAAGTTTTTCCTAACTGGGAAGAAGATGATGGGGTTATATATGGTATGTTTTGTGTTCCTGCCATGGCGGTTGATGGTTGGAGAGCCAATTACTGAAGAGGAAGGGATACTATATCAATGGATTGTTCTGGATAGTGGTGCCTAGCAAAGTGGACCTAAGAAAAGTTGACCCTAAAACAGTGACACTCATTGTTATGTGTGCTAGTTGTGTGGGTGTGTCTGCCAAATTGGGGACACCTCCCAAGATTGGAGAGAGGTTTCTCAAGCGTCTAGAATGGTGGGGATGTTGTGGTTCTCCTATGATTCTAGATTATATGTGAATGGGTTCATGTGGTAGTGATAAGAATAAAGGAACAATTTCTTTTTTTAAATGTGGGCTATCTCAACAATGTTTTTTACAGTTCCATGTAATCAACCAGTGAAAAACATGCATATAACAAGTAACATTGTAATATGGTTTTGTTTATTTATCTGTGTGGGAGAATACAACAAAATTCACGTATCCTATCGGACCTATCGTACTTCATCTCAAAAAGCATCGGGCCTTCCAAAAGCACTCTACAGTGGGGCATGAATCCAATGGAAGAGGAGATAGTGAAGGTATGAATAATCGGTTATAATGATGGGTGAAGGGGGCATATGCAGAAAATGTTGGGAATATTTCCTAATAGCCATTCAAAATCTGATTAAGGTGTGATTGTAGCCCACAATCGCCACCTTGATAGACAAAACCTAGGTTTGGACACTAAGTTACCTCGATCAAGCACATCATTCATATTTTCGACCTCAGAAATGGGTCACGAGGTGGATGCTTTTCAAGGGTTGGGTGACCCAAGGAGGAATGCAAAAAACAACTGCACCTTGGCCTTTGACCCTTAACATCTATCTCCTCGCCTTATGGTGTATGAATGCTTGATTGGGAGTATTTTGGTACCCTATTTCACAATTTTTTAAGTTTTAATGAGAAAAGGATAATGTGGGTTTATTTGGATAGCTATCCCCAAAATCGTAACTTAGAAGTTACAATTTTCTTTTTTATTCCTCCTATGGAGGTTAAAAATGTGTTGTTTATGGTTTCTTTTAGGATGTGAAAGTAGGCTGTGAGGTTGGGTTCATGGGCCAACCCCATTGTTTTAAAAGTGGTGTGATCAAAATATTTACACTAAACAAATGAATCCCTTTTGATCCGCCCATATTGCTTTTTGGGCACATGGAGAAGAGCATACTACGGTTTCAAGTATCTAGTAAAAATCTTTTGAATATATGGTGATGTCATGTGCAAGAAGTGATAGTGAGTGAAAATTTTCAATAATTTAGTGTTTTGAATTTTAACATGTGGACATCGCTTTGTCCTTTACAAATCTTGTTTTATCTCTAACTTCCTAAATTTCACAAACAATCCTTGCCAAAATTGAAAAATCCCTATGTAACTAGTATGGTAGACACGTGGGTCCTTACTCTTGAGCTTTTAATATTCCTAGAATGTTATATAATCTAAGAAAGATTTGAAACAACTCCTATATTGTAGACATGTGGGCATGTATGTTCCCTTACGAATCCTTAAACTTTCTAGGTGGTTTACACTAAAATTTTGAAGCTATCCTAACCTTGTGCACATGTGGGCATATATGGTCCCTTACAAACATTTTAGAGTACATTTCAACAAGAAAAATAAGATGCATTTTCCTCTCTTAAAATGATTGATTTGGAAGGGACATGAAGGTTTCTGATTTCCTAGATCACACAAGGCTCTCGGGAAAGATCATACTCTAAGATTGTCCAAATAGTCTTCTATTCCCAATTTTAATGTGATGTTTTGTAAAAGGAAAGATTTAAATGATTGTAATACAAATGATACACTTAACCATCCAGGTGGCAAGCAAGGAAATAAAAGAGGTTATGGTTCTTTTAATCCCCCTAGATGTCTATGTGTGACTAAGTATCTATGCAAGAATGAATACCAAGCCTTATTTTTGTGGATTTTACAAAGTGCATAAAATAAATCTAATCTACTCATTGTAGTAGAAGGATGGTTGACTCAAAAAAATGAATTATATTCAAGACCAGAAGAGGGCAAGTATTTTGAACCTATGCAATATGAACAAATATAATATTTGAGCCAAAGCCACAATTTGAAAAATATTTTCCAGCAAGAATACACAAAATCTCTAATTGAGAGTGTATAGCTCAAGCTTATAATATTTCATCAACATAAACATAAGTAATTTTTGTTAGTTTTCTCATTTAGACTTCTAGTTTAAATTTTAGTGTTTATGGTGTGCGATTGAGTTCTCTATATGCTTATTCTTTATTTTGTTAGGGTGGTAATTACTCTTAACTCCCATGGCACTAAATTTCATTGTTGTTTTAAGAAATATGTGTGTTTTGTTTATGACAATCATAATCAATAAAAAAACATTAGTTATACATTAATTCCAACACCAAGAATTGATTTGTTTACCAGTTATGTTAATCATCCATGTGGATACATTGTGCATCAAATTCCCTTCGAATGAATGGTGGTTTGAACCTATAACTTTATTATACATTTAATTGAACCAATTTGACTCCAAAAGACAATCTTCCAATTCCTTTCATTGCTAGAATACTTTTAATTCTTTCACTACAACACACAATTTTCATTTAAAGATCCAATGGATCATCCAAATTGTTCAATTATGTTAAACAACTCCATCATATGGTTTCTTCATCATTGGGTTGATTTAATTTTTTTTGGTAGTTTGTGGAAACTTTACAATAGCTAGAAATTCAATTGTATGCTATGTACAAGGTGTAGGGAGACACTTGTAGCGACTCATCGACATTGTTCCATATATATATATAGTAGTGGATATTCCACTAGAATAGCTTTTCACAACAAATATTACAAGTTTCTACAATCAATTATTATGTAGTGTTTTACTTAAGATTAAAATTTGATGTTATTGTCTTAATAAATGAAATATTGAATAAAATAAAGTTATAATTGAAAAAACTAAGTAAATAACACATCATCCACAAAATTTACACAAGATTTACTATGGTAAAACCCAATATGGGAAAAACATATCTAGAATGAGAATCATCTAGGGTTAGGGTTAGTGTTTTTAGGCCCATTTCAATGGCTTATCACAATTTCAATATTTGGGGTTTATAACCTTCCAAAACCTATTTAAGGCATCAAACAACATTTTTTTTGGTCAAACATTTGTGAGAAAAAATCCCAACCCCTCGACATTGTTCTACACACCCATCGATTTCCAATGGCTTTAAAATCACCTCAATGAGACCTTATATGCATAAGTTATGTATCACACAAGTTGACCTAACTTGTTGGCCACCATGGTACAAAGTAGATGTCAAATTATCCCCCTTTATTCACATATGTGGGAATATTTACATGTGGACTTTCAATAAAATTTTAGAGGGTCCAAAGAATGTATTTCTAGTGAAGGTGGACACTTTGAATAATGTTGCAAATTCATTGACAAAGTCTTTGAGCACTAAGAAGTTTTCATGGTGTAGAGAAACAATGGACATTGTTGCCCTATATTATTTATCATGTAATATTTGCATAATTGTCCAATGTACTATAAACTAGAATGGAAACAAGGGGGGCCACAGGGGGCACCTCGCCAAAAAAAATTGGGTTGTTTTTTATCCATTTTGACTTTTTTTATATGTTTTTTCGATCTATTGTAATGTAATTTAGATCAAGGAATATAATATAGGTCAATGGATTAGGGTTTTTTGGATGGTGTGAGATTCTATATATTTTATTTTAATGGTGAAGTTAATACAATGAGAGTTAGAGGTGCAACTCTAAACATTTGTTGGTTTTCTCGGTTAAGGGTTTCCCCGATAAATTTTTGAGTACTATGTATGGTTTTTATTATTTCCTTTCTGTTTTATAAAGAATCTCTATGTGAATTACTATACTATAAAGGTTTAAAACCTACAAGAATTGATCAGTAGGCTTGTTACATAGAGGTGCAATGTAGAAATCCTCAATTATAGGTTTATAGGAGTTATTGTTTCTTGTTTCCTTTAGAGAGAATGGATCTTGAGGCTTGTTACATAGAGGTGCAATGTATAAATCCTCAATTTTAAGTTTATATGAGTATTGTTTCTTATTTAATACACCGTGGATGGCTAGAAATTAGTTGTTGAGTGCTTAATGGTATGAAAGTTAGTGTTTAAATATTTATCTATACTATCCCAATAAATTACCTTGGGATTAATAAGAGGTGATCACTTATCATCCCAATGTGAGGCTTTATATTGCATAATTTACCTATCATGAATGAGCTAGATTTTGAATAAATGACATCCTTTGATCATATGATCTTGGAGTTACCATTCAAAACGTGTGGTTCCACAAATCTTTTGAAATCAAAAAATTCTTCAATTAAATATGTAACATGTGAATTATGATCTTCACATGTCCTATAAGCATCTTTCAGCATGAAAATACATGTTTTTGCATTCATATTATAACCTCCCATATGTTCCATCCATATCTTGATTTATGCATCCTTACCAAGGAATCAAACTTAAAAAATTTCAAACACCCTTCTTGATGTTAAAAGGGATAAAAATGAAAACACATAACTATGTTCACCTTCATAATTATCCATTTTCCACATTAGTATTGGTAGCAATTTTCCAATTGACTTGCAAAAGTTTCTATTATCAACACTTATCTCATGTTCTTGCATATCATCTTGCATGTAAATTTTCTGATTTACTTGAAAAAGTTTATATTATCAACACTTATCTCATGTGCTTGCATATCATCTTGCATGTAGATCGATAATTTTTCATAAGATGTTGATTTAAATAGAGCTTCATGCAACGTGTGCTTTGACGTTCTCCTTTTGTAAAACAAACCCCCATGTTAATCCACCATTAATTCTTTAAAAAAAAATTGATATTTAGGCGATGAAGTGATAGTGAAGTTTGAACCCGTCTCCAAAAAGGGAAGATTGAATGGACCAAAGCCCCTAGTATTGCATCCAAGTGTAAGCATACCAATCAACGAAATGGGAAGATTCATGGCATTACTAATAGGTATTTCTTTCTTATCCAACCTTCATATAGAATTATTTGACTTATTGATATTGTCATGAATAATGCTCAAGTAAGTGCTTACACTCTTATGTGAAGATAATTTGTTGTCATAATACATATGGTGAAAACTTGCAATATAATGTTTATGCACTAACTAAATTTCTCACAACCATTCTACTTCGATTTCATCGAGTTGCCCTAATATTGTTCATGATTGAAATACATTCATTATTTCATTACTTGGGATCTTAGTTTGCTATATCTAAAGGAATTTGAGGAGTTCTTTAACACATTATGTCTTATAAACACTTCTAATTGTTATTTTGCATGGTACTTAGTTTATTTTAGGATCTAATTACATAGTTTATTTTAGGATCTAATTACATACTACAAATTGGGATATTGTTTTAAAAAATGATTGTATATATGAAAAAAAATTATATTTTTTATTTTCGATAACCTCATGATGATATATATTTTTTAACAATTCTCTAAGTTATGTTACAAAATAATATTTTATAATTGAAATACATATGGATTAAGATTGTAAGAAATAGTTTAATACTATTTAAATGGAAATAGAGTAAAAAAAAGATAAGAAAATACTATGAAAATACCTCCATCTTGGTTCAATTTATTCAAGTACAAGGTAGTCTAGTGAGTAGTATGAATATGTAAAAGAATCTATGCTTCCAAATATCTTTGGCCACCCTATCATAATGAAACATAATTATCGTTCGATCCAACTAAGAGCCTAGTCGGCTTCCTAGCTCCAAGAAACCTTCTGATGTCTTGGCACTCTAAGGTCGTGGATCCAAGAACAAAAATACACATATTCTTTAACAAGATTGTCACAAGAAATAATTCTTCCAATAATAATCTAAGTTTCTAATCTCTCAACATGATCCCACCTCTCAACCTCCTTTTTTCACCCCTTCCTCACCACTTCCTCTTCATATTTATCAAGTTCCCATGCCCCTTCTTCATGTCTTGTCCACAATTAACCATCCACATCCCTTGTATAGATTGTTTTGGGGAAAATTTTAATAAAAACATTAACAAATTAAATGATTTACATAAAATAATAATAAATAAGTTGAAGAGTTACGAGACTTGACAATGGTACTTAAAACTTATGAAAACTCGCAATACCAACCAATAATCAAAGTCAAGGAAAGTACCCAATGCTACTATATATTGATGAAATATGAACTATGAGTGAAATAATCAATGAAGGTATCTAATGCTACTAGATATTTATATATTTATATAAGTTATATAATCATGAAACCAAATAGTTAATAATTGAGTTTAGTTTGTAAGACATTAACTAATTGTACCATTGCACATCTGCAAGTTATGTATGCCAAACTAATATGTATGTGTAGCTAACATACACAACTATAAATAATCAATGCCTCTAGTGCATAACACTTGAAGGATCACAACAAGGCATGACAACAAATGCTTCATTTAGTAAGATTAACTAACAAAACTACAATTATTCATCAAGAATTCATAATTACACTTTAAATTTCTAACGGGAATTAAAATGAGTGTTTTGGAACCAAGTGAGAAAAAAATAGTGACATATATAATCCCGAAGCAATATTCTCAAATAACATCTAATATTCATTCCTTCCTAACCTATTATCATTCCATCTTATCATTTCCTTTATTGGACTATGCTTGAGCATCAACTATATTGACTTAACTTTAGATAGAACCCTTAAGTGTAAGTGTCATACATCTTGACCAAGCGTCCCACTAGGTAGGAAGTCTCCATCACAAGTATTGGGGAGCATGGATTAACATTGAACCCTTAAGCGTAAGTGTCATAGATCTTCACCAAGCTTCCCACAAGGTAGGCAATCTCCATCATAAGCCTAAGGGAGCATAGATTAACATGTCCCTCTCATGACTCCATGATTTGGACATACACATTGGGCAATGCCTCCATCCTTCATGATAGAACTAGGGTCGACATTCTAGATCGAACATTGTGCAACTATTGTGAACTAATATTGAACAAGTTGTACGTCCTTTTAAAACCATACTTACCACAAATCATAATGTAATATTTGAAATCATAAGAGAAAATTATAGTACAAACTATCTTACTAATGTCTACCACATCTACGTGACATCAACACTACACTCATTAGGCTATTACATAGTTTAGCTCATCAATACTCATATACATGCAGATACATCACAAATTTGATATGTGAATCCATATTTGAATTGACATTCACAACATAATTTTGAATTAGTATCATTCACTGAAATTCCACATTTAAATATATATATTTAAATAAATCACACAACTATCATCATCATGAACATATATATATATAGAAAAAACTATGTTTATTAGTGTTTTACAATAATAAGCAATCAAAATACAAATAATAAGCAATCAAAATTAAAAAAAGGGCTTTACATTTTTGGATAGTCATATGCTATTTGCTTATATACAACTAGTTACATATATAGAAGGCTTGTTACATAGAGTTACAATGTAGATAGCCAAATAAGCAGCAAACGAAAGTAGAAAAACAAGGCTAGGTGAAGATAGACGCACTGATTGCAATGAAATTGTTCCATAAACTAGATATGGTGTAAGCATAATATATTACTACAGCTAACTAATATCATTCACTATCTCAACAAGTAAACAAATGAATGGTTCGGCAACTAGTAGAAGCTTTCTACAAACGAAAGTAGAAAAACAAGGCTAGGTGAAGATAGACGCACTGATTGCAATGAAATTGTTCCATAAACTAGATATGGTGTAAGCATAATATATTACTACAGCTAACTAATATCATTCACTATCTCAACAAGTAAACAAATGAATGGTTCGGCAACTAGTAGAAGCTTTCTACAGTGGATGCAATACTGGTGTGTGTTTCTGCGTGATTTCTGCTAACGAGACCGAGTATATACAAGACTAAAAGGTGTGAGAGCAAGCTGTTACGAAGAATTCAGGAAGTTCCACTATCTGAATTTTTAATCCAACATAGGTTCAAACATGTCCCAACGTAATAGCATAGGTTGAGCCTWCATGCTCTCGTATACCCATGTTCCRAGCGCAACTTTAATCTTTAATCACGTTTCAAACTATTCTTATAAAGTATAAGATTTGCGCGTGACCATMAATAATGTTTGAAACATGATTACCAGTGTGTCAATAAATATAAAGAAATTGTACTTTTCCAAAGATATATAAAATATGGCAATTTGTAGTCACTATTATAAATTATTTGCATAAATCTGATCAAAATGTCATGGAAATGTCACTTCTCTACATCATTTCATAACTTCTTTCCTTGAGTTTATTTAAAATTTTTACGAAATGTTTTTTTTTGGACATTTGTTCAAATTCGGCAAGAAACTATTAGATTTGTAGATTTGAGTGATTATTTTTGTATAATCCGAGTGCCCTAAGATTTTTCAATAAGATGAATCTATTTCAACATTCAAAAATGAATTTTAAACAAAAAAAAAATAGTGATTTCATACAAATTTATATGGCCAAATTCAACAAAAAAAACTATTTCGTAGAAACATTAGACAACGTCTATTGTAGCCTACTCGCTAAAGCACATCTACACCAACTTTTCCTTACTCACTAAACCATATCTACAATAGCTTTTCCCTACTCACTAAAGCACATCTATATCTATGCCAGCTGATGGAAAAACGGATTTGCGAATATGTTTTTCAAGGTGTTGTCTAGCTGTTCTACAAAATGGGTTTTTTCGCCTGAATTCGGCAATATAAATTTACAAGAATCTCTATTTTTTGTTGTTTGGATTCAGCATGTCAAAAAACCCTTGAGACACGTGGAATATACAAATATAATCACTTAAATCAACCAATCTAACAATTTCTGACCAGATTTTGAGCAAATATCCCCCAAGAATCATCATTTCATAAAATGTTTATCCTACTATTTTTTTTTTAAATGTTTAGCCTACATTCTATTAAATATATTAGGTTAGAATGTTTAACCTAACAATTAGGCTAATTGTTTAACCTACATTCTATTAAATATATCTTGAAAGGTTCAGAGTTTGCATACAGCATGGAATAATGATGGAAAAATAGTTTATCTGATGTTCAGAGCGCAACAGCTAGCATCCATTGTCTTTGCTCACATGCCCAATTATTGTTTTTTCGCCATATTGTCTTCAACTTGAATGAGTTGTAACACGTGTTTTTAGATGCTAGTTCCTTTTATATAATGTTTAATTTTGGTTTAAAATATAAAACAAAACATCACATTGGAAAAAACAATCGATGTACTGTAAACATTTTTAAAAAATAAATGAAAACATCACATTGGAAAAAACAATCGATGTACTGTAAACATTTGACTTTTTAAAATTTAGTTCATTTTATATAATGTTAAATTTTGGTTTAAAATATAAAACAAAACATCACATTGGGAAAAACAAAATCATTTGACTATTTTAAATGTTAGTTCATTTTATATAATGATAAATTTTGTTTTAAAATATAAAACTAAACATCAGATTGGAAAAACAATTGTGTAGTGCACACGTTTGACTTTTGGAAGGTTATGTTTTCATATCAGATTTGTTTAGAATTTAGTTTGAAATTTAAGAAAAAAAGAAATTGTATAATTCAAGTGGATTAAGAGTTTTTTAATTTGAATTTTAAAATACAAATTGAATAATGAAAAATTGTGATATCTTCAACAAATGTAGATGATAATTATCTAAAAAAATCTAAAATATTAATGTTTAAAAAATATATAAATTTGCATAAAATAAAAAGGTATTTATGTAAAAAAGATATTGTGTAATATGATTAATCATACGAGGTATCATTATCATGTGGTTGTTTTCAGTAATCTAAACATTTTGCTATATTCTAACTTATATTGTAGTGGGTAAATTCTCTCAAATAATAAAGGATTATAGGTTCATATCTTGTATAGGTTTATATGTTAGTTGAATTTGATTAAGAAATGGACATTTTTTTAAAAGATAATTAAAAGGGATATACTTTACTTTTTTTTTTCTAAATGAAAATTTTTACCTTGTATTAAATTTGGAGATAACCAAATAGTTACAATTCTGTGTTTAAAATAGTGGAGGAGTGTATGTGCCATGATCATCCAAGTTCCCGAATAATATCCCTATCATTATATATAAGGGTTATATTAAGCAGATTTGGAAGAAGCATATCAGCCCATCCCCAAATGTTAAAGCAACACTGGTTGTAGCAAAAGACTACCCATCCCCATACAAATGAAAGTGTCGAATCTACAAGCAGAAAAATTAGAAAAGTGAAAACAGAAAAAGACAAAACATTAGGCAGTGAGCTAGAATAGAGTAAAGTGGTGGGTTTGGCTCTCAAGTCCACCAGTCTAGCGATGATAGGACAATACCCCAATGAGTTCCAGAAGGGATTTTTTGGATAGAATATCAGCTTCTGTATTTTGCTCTCTGAAAATGTGAGTGAAGTTGATCTGATTGAAGGTCTGGAGTAGATTAATGATTCTATCCTTCCAGTATTCCAAGGCCACTGCTTGTAGCTTTCCTTTTCTGTTTAACCAGTCAATAATAATTTTGGAATCTCCACTCACATGTAGATCCAAAATATTATTACGAGTGGTCAAAAATAGTGTATCCTAGGCGTCAAGAAGATCGACTTTTGTGTTTGATCCATTTCCATAGTTCAAGGTCCAAGTGATCCAAGTTCCATCACAGAGGTGTAAACTTCCACTGGCTCCACAATGCAGGCCAGAAAATTGAGAAGCTTCGTCAAACCATGCACAGTTTCCACTTAGCTGAGTGAGAGGTGGAAAGGCGCGAGGGGCAGAAATATTTTTAAGTTTTTTGGGGTTCAACTCTCCCAAGATAAAGAAACTGATAAAAATTACTCAGACAGGTATATTCTAAAAAATCGCTTTGTTGTGGGAGATCCAGACATACTAGCAAATAATGACTGGTAGATCAGGGAGGTTTGTGACTTGTAGAGACCAATTCTCCAGGCAATCCTGCAAATTTGTGCCTATCGACATTAGATTTTGTTTTAGAACTGTTATGATTTTAATCCATATCAATTTTGTAATAGGACATGCCCAAAATAAGTGGAAAATAGATTCAAAATGGTTGTGACAGAGGTAGAAAATATTTGGACCTATCCATCCTCAACACTGAAGAGTATCCCAAGTTAAAATTTTGTCATTTGCAGCGAGCCAAATAAAGAGTTTTAATTTTAAAGGTAAGGTCCAATGAAAAAGCTTTTTCCACTAGCCCGTGTACCTATGAGTCCAGATAGTAAAAGTAATAGCTTTGTAAATGTTTCTTACAGTAAAAAATCCAGAGCAGTCACCTCCATTCCAGAGAAAAATGTCATCTACAGCCTGGAGATGGATTCCCACACCACATAATGCCGAGAAGAAGGTGTTCCATTCCCAATCTGAAGTGTGTGATAATCCCAAATCAGTGCTCGATTTCCATATTGTACAGGTAAGCCTATCATCAATGGGGGATTGACCTTGAAAGAGGAAAAAAATATTTGACAGATTTAGTTGCTCCAGGAGATCCAGTGAGAGGTATGTCACTAATCCAAGCCCTAGGATCGTGTCACTGCCAATATAAATCTCAAATCCTGAACCTGGTTTCCAGCAAATCCATTGGTGGATATATTTTATATTCTTTGTGATGGATAGGCAGGTCAAAGAGGCGTTTTGAGTGCAATGATATGGAAGTCTGAGCCATCGAGAAATGGATAGTGGGAAGATGTATTTCCCAAAAATCATATGGTTCCATATGACTTCTTGAGTTATTACACGCTACAACAATCTTGTAACCAAAGCTTTATTGAAGATGTTGAGGTTACACAATCCCCAACCACTAGTCGAATTTGGTTTTGCAATGAGATCCCATATATAGGGATGAATAGTGTGTTGATTTATGTTGCGAGATCAAAGGAAAGAAAACATCATCCTTCGGAGCTTGTTTAAAATGGAGGAGGGGATAATGGTAAGAGCCATCTAGAAGACTGCCTGGACCTCAAGCACTGATTTTAGAAGAATAAATTTCCCACCCAGAGCAAGCCATATGTTGTTCCAATGGGTAATACGAGATTCAAATTTAATCAACAACCAATTCCAAAAAGATGTTTTGTATCAGTACAGCCTGAGGAAGTGGCTCAGGTAATGAAAACCCAGTGAGAGCTCTTGATAACAAAAAGGAAAAATGGATTTATAGGTTGCAAGATCTGCCTCCAAGAGGCCAGAGTAGTGGAAGGTAGATTTTACTTCATTTATCCGAAGGCCTGAAGCACCGCAAAAGGTATTAAGAATCACTTTGATTTCCAGCCATTCGTTTACATTTTCTTTCATGGCGATGATTATGTCATCCACAAAAAATAGATGTAGCACAGAGATCAATCTAGAGACTTCTATGCCAGTAATAAGTACCTCTTGTTTTTTTGCCTTGAGAAGAAAGTGCAGAACTTGTAAAGCCAATATGAAAAGGATCGGGGAGAGGGGGCATCCTTGTCTCAAGCCCGTTTCATTTCTAAAGAACGATGTAGCTTCTCCATTGACCAGAACTGCAATGGATGCACTAGTCACACATCCCATTAGTGAAAGATTTATTTTTTTATATAAAGGGGGAAGACTTTGCATGAAACATGCATAATGTTGAAAAACGATTTTAACAAACATTTATTTATGTCATATTAGTAACATATACAACATATATTGTTAATATATTAATATCCAATTGTATGTTTCTTTTTCCAAGAAAATAATGGAAATTTGTATTCCATAGTAAAATGAAAGTTCCATTTTTCATGTGCTTAAACCACAATACAATTTTTTTTTTTTATGTATAGGTGCATATTGCATTTACTCAAATTACATAATTAATGTACCTGTCATTTCTCAACCTTTAAGAAATAATATTCAATTCTTCATTTTTTTCCCTTCTTCTTTTCAACTTCTTCCCACCCCTCTTAAGAAGGAGTCACAATAATTAACTCTAAGTCATAAGGTTGGATATTGTGATTCATAAAGGGAACATGTTACTTATCTGAATTATGGGAATCGATTTTGTTACATCTCTTTGTTCCACCTAGAGGGAGTTCAAGTACAACTACCTCCCTTTAGGGGGGGATTTTTGTATTCATATCTTTGACTCTATCCTCCGAGGCAAGAGTGGATTGCCCAATTGGCACTAATAGATGTTAATTTACCTCATTCCAATCAATGTCATTTTATGGTCCTTTTTTGGGGGGAAGACAACATCGGGTATTGGAACAAGTAACTTGTAGATGTCTTGGAAGGTAAGATATATGGCACCTCAATGTTTTGTTCTTATAATCCAAGAGCTACCTACACTTAAGAAATTTCCCTTTAAAAACCATTTTGTTTGAAGACCCTTAGTAAGGTCTATCTGAACATGAATATGAGCATATCTTCACAATCTAGCTACATCTCTCTCAAAATGTAATTTTGTGTTAGGATACAATTAAGGGAATGAGGGAATGATAAAAATTCTATCACTTCCCCAAAACTAAGGACCCTCCTCAAACATTTTCCAATAAGCAACATGATCATAAAACTGCAAAATAGAAGAAACCTTTGGAGAATAGTGAGATCTCACACTTATTTTTCCAAGATGAATTGATCCATTGATACAGAGATAATGTAGAAGGCCAATACCCATTAAGCCTACCAAAACCCACATATTTTTCACATAGTGAATGTAGATGGGTTACCTCCAACACTATGATCTCCACCACCATAGATTTATCAGCATACTCCATTATATAGGCACTAGAAACGATAGAAAAATACAAAACTTTTAGAAGGATATAATTTTTTCATAACGCATCCCTAAAAGACATAGGTTTGGAGGTTGAAGGCACCCTGAAATGACCATTCCTCCATGCAATTACAATACCAAAATGATAATTGGATATTATCCTATCAATTGTGTAAACAAAAGATTTTGGTCTTCAATCTATTTTTTTTTTGTCATACAATAATCATTGATGAGCCATGATAATCTCTTGTGATAAATCCATTTTTTTTTTAAACCAAACATCGAATGAACATAAAGTACCCACAAACTTAAAGTGTTATTGGAAAGAGACCTAACTATAATCTTATAGGCTACCTTAGAATCAAAGTCAACGTCCAAAAATGAAAAAGATATCTTTCATCAAACACTTGCAATTAAAATCATTTTGAAGTAATGCTACTCGTTCCTTCCTTTTCATTGAGAGCGTGCTTGTTGGAATACATTATTCATTATGGAACTACATAATTTAGTTTGTGTATGATTTGTTTAGTAAACTCTTCGCATGACATCCCCACTACCATAGTATTTCCTGCAACCAAGAAAAAATGTGTAAACACTTATTCATATAATTGGGGAGTAAGCATTTCGTCAAACATTTTATGAACAACCAGATAAGACACCCAAAGTAAAATCTCACCCTGGCAAGAAAAAAGCATAATTATAACCAATAATAGAGAAAAGACCCCTTTTACTAAAATGTTGACCCCGACCAACAAAAAAATGCATCATTGTAGGCAATAATAAAACAAATATCCCTTCTAAAATGTTGTTCTCTATCAATGTTGTACCCTTCTCTACTAACATATTCATATCCTTCAACTCAACGTACACCTTGTTTAACCATTTGAGAGAAAATATTAAGCAACATGGCCTTCTCCATAGTAATAACAAATAACACAAACTTGAAAACCTAAAGTGAATGATTATTTTAATTGATTGTCTTTTTAGATCAAGATCTATTAAACGTCTAGAGAGAAAAAATTAAATTCGCTTTTCATATTTATACATTTATAACTAAAATAATGCATTAATGTTTTGTATTATTTTCTTCATTACAACATAAATTTTTATTTTATTTTTATTTTAAATTATAATCATTGAAGCCTAAAAGGGTTGGATGAAATGGTGAAAAGCAACAAGTTTTTCACCATTAGGAAAGGTTCAATTCCCGTGAGGACCTAACCTGGAGCTATGGGGGTACCTTGAGGTAGTGGTCGAATGTGTGGTTGTACCCAAAGATATTATATTAAATAATATCATGACCCGTGCACACATAAGTGGATCAAAGCCGACCCCTATGTCCTCCAAATTAAAATTCCCTGGGACGTAGGACAATCGGTGACAAAGTGTGCTATTAAGGCACTCTGTGATGTTATGTCACTAGTTCAAAATGGGACAAAAAATCTAGCCATGTTAAGGGTTGGTATCGCTTAGGCCGGTTGCGATCCCCAAGTGATTTTGACAACTTAGATGTCCCTATGTCATGGTTTCTCAAGCCACAAGATGGTCCCACGGGTCATGGATAAACTAGCAAACAAAAATAAATAAATTATAATCATTGATGTTATACATCTAATTTATACTTTCCTATTAGATCTCCATAGATACATTTTCAATSTAATAATGAATTTTGTTTAAATAAAGTGTGTAAGTGTAGTATGTATATCATCAATGTAATTGATATTCAATAGAAATAGCCTAAGTGCAAGCTAATGATGGTCTCTCATGATGCATTAGTGACAATGAAAATATGAAAACGGAAAAATATTTTTTAATATGGAAGGATGATTCGAGGTACATATACAACTAATTTGAGTACGCTACAAGAAGATAAACTATAGGAAACAAGTTAGCTTCCAAAATATAAATTTTGTAGTTATGAATGTTTTGTATGAGTATGAAGAATTACATATTTAATAACTAAGGTATGTTTTTTTTTTTTTTTTTCTTTCTGCAAAATATAATTCATAATTCATGTTAGCACAACTATTTAATACCTGTCATTGTTATTTTTAGAATTCTGTATTGTTAAATTTATATTATTTTAAATTAAGAAAGTTAGCATAGACATGCAATTATGGGGTTAAGCATCAGTACACGATCTAAGGGTCTTAATATAATAAAAAAAAATATTATACAGTTTGTACATCTCAATCTATTTAGTGGAACATATAATTTTTTTTTTAATTGGGTAAGGTGATAAAATGTTATAATAAGAATTATTCCTCTATATTTTAAATTCTTGATATGTATCAAGACAACTATAAATAAAAAAACAAAAAATAATATATTTGTAATCTACATAGTCAAACCTGTATGTATGTGTATCTTCATTATCGATGTATTTGTATAGCATGTTTAAAAATAACATCGAAAATGGAGAGTTTGAAAGGAATCCAGAAAAAAAGGGAGGTTGTGTGGTTTTTTCAATATTAACCATAGGGTGAAATTAGATTGGAGTTACCGATCTGAAACCCTAGAGCTCTGTAATGACACAACCATCACTGCACACTTTGACACCAACGTTCTGAGGCTACGAACTAAGATTTTTAGGTAAAGGCCTCACGAGATCACTGTGCATCCAAGATGAGTTTGGGAGACGGGGGGAAACCCCCCTCGTACAACGATATCACTGCCAACGACAGGAAGGGAACCCATGCCAAATGAACTGCATTCGAGCCACCGCTGCACCTGCGTGATCATATTTTCATCCAAGAATAGGGGCTCAGGAAAGAAATGGATGTAGAACCCAGTACGTCCCATCCAAAAGCTTCTAGAGGATCGGAACCAGGAAAGTGTATACTGCAAATGGACAAACCCCCACACTATCACATCAAATCTACATGGGTAGGGGAGCACACCCAGTTTATGATGGATCATGCTCTGATCGGTAAATTTTTAGGCCTATGGCCAATCGAATGCAATCTCACACGCTGGATCAAGGATTGGTGGAACCCCAAAGGAGACTATGAAGTTCATCTTAGCTCCAAGGGTTTCTTCACAATAATCCTGTACAACCTTGAAGACAAGGACAAAATCTTTGACAATGGACCGTACTTCTATAACTCGGCGAGACTGTTTCTGCGATTTTGGACAGACAGATTTAGCCCAGAGAAGGAGGACTTCCCAAGAGCACCAATATGGATTCTTCTGTACTCATTACCCCAGGAATTCTAGCTGGAAGAAATACTCATGGGTATCGGGAACATAGTGCGGCGATATGTAAATGCATTGGAGGCTACAAAGATGAGAAAGTATACCTCATATGCATGTGTCTGTATCTACATGAACATCTCAAAGGCTCTTCCCGGATCGATTATGCTAGAATATCAGGACGACGAATGGAAGCAAACAATTGATTATGAACACATCCCCTTTCGCTGCAAAAAATGCCACAAGCACGACCACCTCTTTAGAGACTGCCCTCTGAACGCTCCAAACACCAAGGCTAGCGACAGAGAGAAAAAGGATGGCTTCACCAATGTCACAGGTAGGTGAAAAAATCCACCAAGAAAACAAAACCAGTGTACGACTCCAAAGATCCCAACCAAAAATTCCTATGAAGTTTTAAATTAACTGCCATAAGAGGAGGAAATACAAAACCCTCACGAAGCAAAAATACAGGCGAAGGGTAAAAGTCTCGAGGAACCCATCTTGACTCAAGCCAAATAAACATCCCAAGCAACTAAAACAGGTACAGACGGAGACACCACCATGCAGATGGATGAAACTGATCTGGTGGACATAGATCTAGAAAAGATGGAGGAAGCTCTCAACAAAAAAAGACCTGCAACGCATCTCTGTGGTTCAACTCCGTAAAGTCCATAAAGTGTTCACAAACTCCACCGCAAGATCTACAACCAAACTGGGCATAACTGTTGACCCAGGGATAGAACCCAAGAGAGTATCCAAGGAAAACAAAAGAAGGGGACGCAAAACAACCCACTAGCTTATAAAAGAAGCAAGAAACCTGATGATAAAATCAGGCCAGATACACAGTTTATCGAAGGGATACCTCCATCCCCCCCCCTTTCCTTCCTCATGATGAAGACAATTAATTGGAATATCAGAGGGCTTAATGGTAGATCCAAGCAGAGGATCCTCTGAGACTGTATCAAAGATGAAAACCCATATGTTCTACTCTTGGAAGAAACTAAATGTGCAGGTCAGTAAGCTGAAAATATATTTCGATGAAGCTGGAAAGGGTGTGTTTTCTTTCATCAAGATTCAATAGGAACCTCTAGAGGATTGGCCATTCTCTAGAATCCACACACTGTCACTCTGCAACAACCCTTCTCCACAACAGGTATGCTCATGACCTATTTCACGGTAATAGTTTCTACCAAGGAAGGAGCCATCATAAATGTCTATGGACCATAGACTGCACAAGAAAAGGAAATCTTCATACAAAAAATACAGCATGTCAAAACTCTACTACATATGCCCAACTGGATCATGGGCAGTGACTTCAATATGATCTTGACACTGGAAGAGAAAACTGGAGGAACCAAACGACTGGAGCAGGATAACAATAAGTTCAAAACCCTAATAGAGCAGTTACATATGGTAGACATGGAAACACAAAATGGAATCTTCACTTGGTCTAATTGAAGATCAGGGTAGCAACATGTAGCCTGCAGATTAGACCACTTCCTGGTAGCCGAAACCCTTCTTGAGGGAGATCTGGAAATGGAAACAAATATAATGCCAAAATCAGGGTTGGACCACTAGCCTATTATCTTCTATCTGGATCCTAGCATTACTCCCAGACCCAAACCCTTCCACTTTGAAATGTTCTAGCTCTCCCACCTAGACTTCCACCAACTGGCACACACCTGGTGGATCCAGGTTGAAGTGGAACATGGCACTCACATGTACAAATTCCAGCAGTGCCTCAAGAACTTCAAGCAGCAACTCAAGAGCTAGAACAAATCCACTTTTGGAAACATTTTCCAAAGGCAAAAGGAAATTGAATGTAGGCTCGAAGGCCTGCAAAGAACCTTCATCTTAGGAAGAAAAACTCCATATCTAGTGAAGGAAGAAGAGAAACTCTAAGCAAAAATGGAGGAACGGAGAAAGCAAGAAGAAATCCTTTGGCGACAAAAATCCAGAGTTCAATGGCTCAAAGAGGGTAAGTGAAACACAAAATTCTTCCACAGAACAATGATACACCGTCGATACATCAACCACATTACTCAACTGGAGGACGCTCAAGGCATCCCTATAAGAGATCATGACAAAATAGTGGAGGAACTCAACTCCTACTATAAAGATCTTCTTACGGGGACCATCGCGAACAGGGAAGAAGCAATCCAAAAAATAACGAATCACATACCCTCGTTGGTCACCCCTGAGTAGAACAAAGCACTCCTAAGGCCCATCACTCAAGCCGAAGTGGACCTAGCAGTAAAGGAAATGCCCCTAGGAAAAGCACTAGGCCCAGATGGCTTTACAACGAACTTCTTCCATCACTGTTGGGATATGATCAAGGAAGAGGTCTGGCTAGCGGTAGAAGAATCAAGAATGTCTGGGCAAGTACTCTCTGCACTTAATGCAACTTTTCTCACTCTCATCCCCAAGGAGGAGCATGTTACTCATCCCAGGCAGTTCAAACTAATATCTCTCTGTAATGTCATTTACAAAATAATCACAAAGGTCATTGCAACTCGCCTTAAGCCACTCTTACCCTTTATTATCTCCAAAGAGAAAGATGGCTATGTGGAAGGGCAGAAAATCATGGACAGTGTTATTCTGGCGAATGAGGTGATCCACTCTTTGACAGCAAGCAAGACACCAGGTATGCTTATTAAACTCGATCTCTCAAAATCTTTTGATAGAGTAAGCTGGAAATACATGCACTCCATGTTGGAGTCCTTTGGTTTTGATAAACTCTGGGTCAATTAGGTTCTCAATATCACCTCCTCGGCCTTTTTCTCCATCCTATTCAATGAAATACCCTCTCATCCCTTCGAGTCCACCAGGGGAATTAGACAGGGTGACCCTCTCTCTCCCTTCCTCTTTGTGCTCATGGCAGAAGGGCTAGGTCACTATATCAAAGCGGCAATCCTGGAAGGATCCATCAAAGGATTTCCCCTTCATAACATTCATCCGACACCTTCGCACAACCATTTTGTCGATGACACTCCACTAATGAACACCCCTACTACACGAGAAGCCACCAAGCTAAACTCAATTCTCTCTAACTTCACGGAAGCTTCAAGCATGCTCTTAAACCTGGACAAATCCAAGATTACTTTTTCAATACGCCGGTCATAGTACAAAACCATCTTTCAAGACTTCTAGGCATTTCTAAAAGTTCCCTTCCTTCCATTTACCTAGGCATATCTCTCACAAGGGAGCCAGTGCAATCCATTTCATGGGATAGCCTGCTCTTGTCTATCTCCAAGAGGCTGAATAACTGGACCTTTAGACCTCTCAATATTGCTGCTAGACTGGTGCTCCTTAAGTCAGTCCTGCAGACACTTCCCACTTACATTTTCACTACTCTGGCTACACCTATCTCAGTAATTCGAGCAAGCAGGAGCCTCCAAAGAAATTTCTTGTGGCATGGCCACCAAAATAATAAAAAATGGGCACTGGTCGGATGGGATAAACTTTGCAAACCAAAAACGTTTGGAGGACTAGGACTTCATGATCTGGGAAAGCTCAATCAAGTCATGGGGGGGGGAAATGTGGTGGAGATGGTTACAACATCCGACATAACTCTGGGTGCAAATTTGGAAACAAAGGTATGCCCCGAATACACATACCAACCAACTAATCAGATTCAATGATGACATCCAGGGATCCAACATCTGGAATACGACCTAGCAAAATTGCCCTCTCATTCAGAAGCATGCTTTTTGGGAAGTAAAAAATGGAGAAAGTGCACTCTTTTGGCAGGACTCGTGGTAGTAGCTACCCCCCCTAAGTGACTCGGAAGGTCTCAATCCTCTCAAATAGAGGCTCCATCCATATATCTTTAGGAAATTTAGAGATCTCTGGAACCCTAACCATAGGAGCCAACCCTGGAGACAATGGAAAACATAGAGAACATAATTACATCTCACGAATGATATTGACCTCCAAACCTGGCAAGAATGTTCAGCTCATCGGAAAATACCAATTAAAGAGGGACCGGACATCCTACGATGGGGACACTCTACTATAGGTATCTTCTCCATTAAGGAAGCCTATTACCTGCAGGGAAACTACCAAAATCAAATCCCAGAAATAATCTGGAGTAAAATCTGGAAAAGCATCCTTTGGCCCAAAGTCTCCATTTTCCTTTGGCTCACAACTCTAAATCGCATCCTCACGTGGGATAATCTTATAAAAATAGGCTTTATAGGCCCCTCTAGGTGCACCCTTTGTCACCAAAGAGAGGAAACCATGGAACATCTCTTCAACAAATGTCATTATAGTCAAGAAATCTGGGATTGGGGGGCCGAAGCCATGAAATGATCCAATAGAAATAGAAGCAGCATCAGGGATATGATTGAGAACTGGGATGCGATCTCCTTCCATAACCCAATTCTCGACTACATATGGCAACTGCTCCCAGGGTTCACCTTATGGGGCAATCTAGAAAGAACGGAACAAACGAATCTTCCATTCAAAAACTTCCCTTCCTACTATTACATGGGATAGGGTTGAGAAGTTAATTCAAGAAACGGTCAATAACAAACCTTGGAACCATGAAGATATTCAATGTGTTCCCGAGGAGGAAAACATTCTTAAAAGCTAGAATATGGAAATTCACGTATGCCCTCCAGTGAAGGTAAAGATCAGCCGATCCAATAGCCCCACAATTTAGATCCCCCAGGACCGACAAGATAAACTTTGATGGTGCCTCTAGGGGAAACCCATGACCGACAAGATTCGAATCAGTCCTTTGGAACCACGTTGGCGAGATCATACATCTGGTAGATGACTTCCTGGGTGAGAATACAAACAATGTTGCATAGCTCCTAAGCCTTATTCAAGGTCTCCAAGTTGCAACCCACAATCAATACCATCAAGTCATAGTAGAGGGAGACTCTCAGATCATCATCCAACTCGTCACCAAAATCCTGCACAGAGAACATCCAAGGCGAATCTTCCCTAGCTGGAGACTTTCAGGATTTCTAGAAGATTTCGAAGCTATCGTCCACCCCAATCTCACCATAATCCCCTCTCATGTGAAATGAGAAGCAAACAAAGTAGCGGATGACCTGGCGAATGCGGGATTTGAGACCAGGTCAGAACTCATACATTGGCAAGCCAATCTTTTTGATGATACAAACCTCTCGAGGCATTACAAAGACCTTTGCGAGCAACAATGCCTTAGCCCCGGATGGGGTGACACGAAGGGAAACTTCACCACTTGTCTTAGCACTGAACCATGGGTTAAATGTTGTAGGCCGCTCCCCATCCCTTCAGTATCAAAGATGGGAGAAAGCCATTATAGAAGTCATACGGATGGGGAACTTCTCCCTCGCGCGAAAGAGCCAGCAGTGCAAACATTCAATATGATCGAGTTAAGAAGGATCCAGGTGTTGCTTTCCCATGAAAATATGAAAGCGAGGAGGTCGAGACATAGCTGGTTCATTCTTGTTATCAACCTCACTGTCGACTGTGAGCTCTAGTGTGATTTCTTCTATATCCTGCCGAATCCGGCGGTGTCTTTTATTCACCCCTCCTTTGCAATGCCAAGGGAGCGAGGTAAGCCTTGTCGTGGTTCGACTTTGGACACCCACACTACGCAACGACAGAGAAGAAAACATATGGAATGCGTACTCTCGATGGCCAATTCTATCCTTAGGCAAAGAGCGAGATTTTCCTGTATTGCACTCCATGCTACTATCATTGAGCCTGCAACAAAGAGGAGATCCCATACTCTACCAACTCAGGATAATTGGAAACCCACAGACCTGAAGCGAGTTGAAATTCCTGCAATTGAGCCTGAAACACAAGTGGGAAGCAACTTGAAGGAAGATCCTGATGAAGAGTTCCCAAACTGATACGTAGAGGAAATACCATGCATGAATGATATTGTGACAGCCTTGGAACCTCAAGCAACAAAAACAAAAGGAGGAGGCTCTGTGAGGACATCTCAACCTGCTATGTCGAGGAAATTCCATATGAGGATGAGGGCTCGAAAAGATCCTATGTGGTAATGGTGCACCACACAGACATTGCCGCCATGGACAAGGACAAGGCTGGAGCTTAAGCAGGGAAAGAAACCTCAGGCGAGACAGTTACCAATGAATTGCATGCTCCACTCCTCCACGCAGCACATCTCGATCTCGTGTTCGAACTCCAAGGCCAAATGGCAGACCAAGAGCACAGAGCCCTCCTCATGGGACAATGCTTGGACCTGCTTCTGAACGCTTACTCCAATGCTCCATCTAATCGAAAATGCCCAATGTGCGAACAACCGTTTTTCATTCAGGCCAAATTCGTGTCAGGAGGACGAGAACAACTAGTCATTGGGTATTTGAGTTTGTCTTTTAGTCTGGTTTTCAATTATGTTGTTGTTCAAATTTAAGACAATCTATTGCCATCTGTTCCGGTTTCCTTCGGGAAGGACAGACGGCCGAACATAATTTTAAGCCTATCTTCCTAGACATGTTACACTTGCCCCAAACTGTGTTGGTTTCTAGTAAAATGGCAACACATTTCGTGGCATAGTAAACTTATATCTCTCTATATTTTTGTTAATTTTATATAGTAGGTAACACACTTTTCTACTTCAAAAAAAAATATGAACCATAGGGTCATGATTCCAAAACTAAATTTTAAGAAACCATCTCAGGAATCACATGATTGGGAATTCTCAACCCTCCTAATAAATTTTGAATTTTAGGAATGGATGTGCATTATAGGAACTTGCACATGTCATAASAACATTCATGTTTTATAAGAACACATGTTTGTTCCTAGAATCTGCACATGCTATTGTGATAGAATGTTCACACCATCAAAAATATTGTTCTTTCCCCTTTTCCCAATGCCCATTATAGCACATAATATACCCATGCTACCGTATAATCTCTAAAAATGTATACAAAGGTTTTTCTTCTTTACACCCCATGCCTACCAACATTGAAGATTTATAGAGTGACAAACATTGATTTTGAATGGTGTACATATTCCACCTCAAAGATAATGATACCTTATAGAGGATCATATGGTGGTTTGGGGCTTTGTTCATGGCCCTTGAGCCCAAAAAACTTCATTTAGGGCCTAAAGACCTTTTTCTAATCCCTTAGACATGGTATAGGCCCCAACAACAATTATTGTTGTGAAAAACGTATTCTCGGTGAGCATATTCCT
>JZKD02S1675014.1:147601-161499 GCA_000966675.3 Picea glauca
CTAGTAATTTGTGTACTGGTAGGTTGTGTACCAGTAGCCTGTGTGCTTGTAGATGGTGTACTAGTAGGTTGTGTACTAGGATCCACAGTGATCCATTGTTCTTTGTCTACAAGAAAGTCCTCCATATTGAGCTTCCATAGCTCAAAGTTTTTACCATTGAACTTCTCTATCTCGATTCTAGATGATCTCACAATTCCTCTTACTTTACTCAAATCTCCACTGCAAAAGCTCCCATTGAACCCAAGTTTATCACAGACCCAAGATAAACTTGATCTATCAAGACCGAGCCAAACCCTCAGCAACAAAGGTGTCCCTCTGAAGCCAAAAACGTGCTCTAATACCACATGTAAGTTTTAAACCTGCGAAGTAAAGCAATGCATATATATTCTTAAGAAATACATAAATTAATCAATGGCTCATACACAGAGTACACAGAGATTTTTACCGGAAACCCTCAACCGAGAAAACCTTTCTTATTTTCATTATATCGAATTTCACCATTCACCATACAGTATATAAAATGTTTTTAGGTATTACGTAGATACCAAAACCCTAATCCCTTAATCCGGGATTAATTTACAAATCAGCTAAAAATAGCAAAAACCACCCCAAAAAAATTTCGGGGTGCTGCCCCGAACCCTGTATCAGACGCAGTTGTCGTATCTGACGCACCCACACACACACACATGCAAATAATATAACACACACACAACATATAATGGGTATTTCTCTTGTTACTCCTTGTGAGTGGTGGATGACCAATATAACTTGGAGAGAGGGCCCACGTTTTTCCTAACTGGGAATAAAAGGATGGGGTTATATATGGTAGGTTTTTTGGTCCTTCCATGGTGCTTGATGGTTGGAGAGCCAATTCCTGAAGAGGAAGGGATACTAGATGGGTGGATTTTTCTGGATAGTGGTCACTAGCAAGGTGGACCTAAGAAAAGCTAATCCTAAAACAATGGAACTCACTAGTATGTGTGCTAGTTGTGTGGTTGTGTCTACCAAATTAGGTGTTAGGGGGGGTTACCCATGTGAGGGGTAACAAATGATGTCTAGGTGCATGGAACCTTATCTGATGGAATAATGGGTGCATGCTGGGGGAGGGGGCATACCAAAGTAGTGTAAGGATAACTACTAAGTTTATAGTGTGTATGCACTCTGAACGAACTGCTTGAACTAGATCTAGAGTGAGTTCACGAGATTAATGGGATTGGTTATAATGTAACTCAAAAAATGGGCAAGGGTGATTAGTCCATGTATGGGTGGTACATATATGCTTGGTTTTATTGTAGTTTTGGTGGGAACTATGAGTGCTCACATATGTTCAAGCATTACCCCCATGCCATGGGCATTGATAGTGGGTATTTCTCTTGTTACTCCTTCTAAGTAGTGAATGAACAATATAACTAGGAGAGAGGGCCCAAGTTTTTCCTAACTGGGAAGAAGATGATGGGGTTATATATGGTATGTTTTGTGTTCCTGCCATGGCGGTTGATGGTTGGGGAGCCAATTCCTTAAGAGGAAGGGATACTATATCAATGGATTGTTCTGGATAGTGGTGCCTAGAAAAGTGGACCTAAGCAAAGTTGACCCTAAAACAATGACACTCATTGTTATGTGTGCTAGTTGTGTGGTTGTGTCTGCCAAATTGGGGACACCTCCCAAGATTGGAGAGAGGTTTCTCAGGCATCTAGACTGGTGGGGATGTTGTGGTTCCCCTATGATTGTAGATTATATGTGAATGGGTTCATGTGGTAGTGATAAGAATAAAGGAACAATTTCTTTTTTTAAATGTGGGCTATCTGAACAATGTTTTTTATAGTTCTCTGTAATCAACTAGTGAAAAATATGCATAAAACAAGTAACATTGTAATATGGTTTTGGTTATTTATTTGTGTGGGAGAATAAAAAAAAATGCATGTATCCTATCGGACCTATCGTACTTCATCTCAAAAAGCATCGGGCCTTCCAAAAGCACTCTACAGTGGGGCATGAATCCAATGGAAGTGGAGCTAGTGAAGGTATGAATAATCAATTATAATGATGGGTGAAGGGGGCATATCCAGAAAATGTTGGGAATATTTCCTAATAGCCATTCAAAATTTGATTAAGGTGTGATTGTAGCCCACAATGACCACCTTGGTAGACAAAACCTAGGTTTGGAAACTAAGTTACCTCGATCAAGCACATCATTCATATTTTCAACCTCAGAAATGGGTCACGAGGTGGATGCTTTTCAAGGGCTGGGTGACCCAAGGAGGAATGCAAAAAAAAATTTCACCTTGGCCTTTGACCCTTCACATCTATATCCTCTCCTTATGGTGTATTAATGCTTGATTAGGAGTATTTTGGTACCCTATTTCACAATTTTCTAAGTTTCAATGAGAAAAGGATAATGTGGGTTTATTTGGATAGCTATCCCCAAAATCGTAACTTAGACTACATTTTCTTTTGTATTCCTCCTATGGAGGTTAAAAATGTGTTGTTTATGGTTTCTTTTAGGATGTGAAAGTAGGCTGTGAGGTTGGGTTCATGGGCCAACCCCATTGTTTTAAAAGTGGTGTGATCAAAATATTTACACTAAACAAATGAATCTCTTTTGATCCTCCCATATTGATTTTTGGGCACATGGAGAAGAACATACTACAGTTTCAATCATCTAGTAAAAATCTTTCGAATATATGGTGATATCATGTGCAAAAGTGATAGTGAGTGAAAATTTTCAATAATTTAGTGTTTTGAATTTTAACATGTGGACATCGCTTTGTCCTTTACAAATCTTGTTTTATCTCTAACCTCCTAAATTTCACAAACAATCCTTGCCAAAATTGAAAAATCCCTATGTAACTAGTATGGCGAACACGTGGGTCCTTACTCTTGAGCTTTTAATATTCCTAGAATGTTATATAATCTAAGAAAGCTTCGAAACAATTCCTATATTGTAGACATGCGGGCATGTATGTTCCCTTACAAATCCTTAAACTTTCTAGGTGGTTTACGCTAAAATTTTGAAACTATCCTAACATTGTGCACATGTGGGCATGTATGGTCCCTTACAAACATTTTAGATTATATTTCAACAAGAAAAATAAGATGCATTTTCCTCTCTTAAAATGATTGATTTGGAAGCTAGATGAAGGTTTCTGATTTCCTAGATCACACAAGGTTCTCGGGAAAGATCATACTCTAAGATTGTCCAAATAGTCTTCTATTCCCAATTTTAATGTGATGTTTTGTAAAAGGAAATATTTAAACAATTGGAATACAAATGATACACTTAACCATCCAGGTGGAAAGCAAGGAAATAAAAGAGGTTATGTTTCTTTTAATCCCCCTAGATGTCTATGTGTGACTAAGTATCTATGCAAGAATGAATACCAAGCCTTATTTTTGTGGATTTTGCAAAGTGCATAAAATAAATATAATCTACTCATTGTAGTAGAAGGATGGTGGACTCAAAAAAATGAATTATATTCAAGACTAGAATAGGGAAAGGATTTTGAACCTGTGCAAGATGAACAAAGATAATATTTGAGCCAAAGCCACAATTTGAAAAATACTTTTCAGCAAGAATACACAAAATCTCTAATTGAGAGTGTATAGTTCGAGCTTATAATATTTCATCAACATAAACATAAGTAATTTTTGTTGGTTTTCCCATTTGGACTTCTAGTTTAAATTTTAGTGTTTATGGTGTGCGATTGAGTTCTCTATATGCTTATTCTTTATTTTGTTAGGGTGGTAATTACTCTTAACTCCCATGGCACTAAATTTCATTGTTGTTTTAAGAAATGTGTGTTTTGTTTATGACAATCATAATCAACAAAAAAAATTAGTTATACATTAATTCCAACACCAATAATTGATTTGTTTACCAGTTATGTTAATCATCCATGTGGATACATTGTGCATCAAATTCCCTTCGAATGAATGGTGGTTTGAACCTATAACTTTATTATACATTTAATTGAACCAATTTGACTCCAAAAGACAATCTTCCAATTCCTTTCATTGCTGGAATACTTTTAATTCTTTTGCTAGAACACATAATTTTCATTTAAAGATCCAATGGATCATCGACATTGTTCAATTATGTTAAACAACTCCATCATATAGTTTCTTCATCATTGTGTCGATTTAATTTTTTTTTGTAGTTTGTGGAAACTTTACAATAGCTAGAAATTCAATTGTATGTTATGTACAAGGTGTAGGGAGACACCTGTAGCGACTCATCGACATTGTTCCATATATATATATATATATATATATATATATATATATATATATATATATATATATATATATATATATATATATATATATATATATAGTAGTGGATATTCCACTAGAATAGCTTTTGACAACAAATCTTACAAGTTTCTACAATCAATTATTATGTAGTGTTTTACTTAAGATTAAAATTTGATGTTATTGTCTTTATAAATGAAATATTGAATAAAATAAAGTTATAATTGAAAAAACTAAGTAAATAACACATCATCCACAAAATTTACATAAGATTTACTATGGTAAAACCCAATATGGGAAAAACATATCTAGAATGAGAATCATCTAGGGTTAGGGTTAGTGTTTTTAGGCCCATTTCAGTGGCACATCAGAATTTCAATATTTGGGGTTTATTACCTTCCAAAACCTATTTAAGGCATCAAAGAACATTTTTTTTGGTTAAACATTTGTGAGAAAAACTCCCAACCCCTTGACATTGTTCTACACACCCATCAATTTCCAATGGTTTTAAAATCACCTCAATGAGACCTTATATGCATAACTTATGTATCCCACAAGTTGACCTACCTTGTTGGCCACCATGGTATAAAGTAGATGTCAAATTATCCCCCTTTATTCACATATGTGGGAATATTTACATGTGGACTTTCAATAAAATTTTAGAGGGTCCAAAGAATGTATTTCTAGTGAAGGTGGACACTTTGAATAATGTTGCAAATTCATTGGCAAAGTCTTTGAGCACTAAGAGGTTTTCATGGTGTAGAGAAACAATGGACATTGTTGCCCTATATTATTTATCGTGTAATCTTTTCATAATTATCCAATGTACTATACACTATAATGGAAACAAGGGGGGCCACAGGGGGTCTATGGTGCCCCGCCAAAAAAAATTGGGTTGTTTTTTATCCATTTTGACTTTTTTGATATATGTTTTTTCGACCTATTGTAATATAATTTCGGTCAAGGAATATAATATAGGTCAATGGATTAGGGTTTTTTGGATGCTGTGAGATTCTATATATTTTATTGTAATGGTAAAGTTAATACAATGAGAGTTAGAGGTGCAACTCTAAACATTTGTTGGTTTTCTCGATTAAGGGTTTCCCCGATAAATTTTTGAGTACTATGTGTGATTTTTATTATTTCCTTTTTGTTTTATAAAGAATCTCTATGTGATTTACTATATTGTAAAGGTTTAAAACCTACAATAATTGATCACTAGGCTTGTTACATAGAGGTGCAATGTAGAAATCCTAAATTATAGGTTTATAGGAGTTATTGTTTCTTGTTTCCTTTAGAGAGAATGGATCTTGAGGCTTGTTACATAGAGGTGAAATGTATAAATCCTCAATTTTAAGTTTATATGAGTATTGTTTCTTATTTAATACACTGTGGATGGCTAGAAATTAGTTGTTGAGTGCTCAATGGTATGAAAGTTAGTGTTTAAACATTTATCTATACTATCCTAATAAATTACCTTGGGATTAATAAGAGGTGATCACTTATCGTCCCAATGTGAGGCTTTATATTGCATAATTTACCTATCATGAATGAGATAGATTTTGAATAAATGACATCCTTTGATCATATGATCTTGGAGCTACCATTCAAAACGTGTGGTTCCACAAATCTTTTGAAATAAAAAAATTCTCCAATTAAATATGTGACATGTAAACTATGATCTTCACATGTCCTATAAGCATCTTTCAACATGAAAATACATGCTTTTGCATTCATATTATAACCTCCCATATGTTCCATCCATATCTTGATTTCTGCATCCTTACCAAGGAATCAAACTTCAAAAATTTCAAACACCCTTCTTGATGTTAAAAGGGATAAAAATGAAAACACATAACTATGTTCGCCTTCATAATTATCCATTTTACACATTAGTATTGGTAGCAATTTTCCAATTGACTTGCAAAAGTTTCTATTATCAACACTTATCTCATGTTCTTGCATATCATCTTGCATGTAAATTTTCCAATTGACTTGAAAAAGTTTCTATTATCAACACTTATCTCATGTGCTTGCATATCATCTTGCATGTAGATCAATAATTTTTCATCATTTTTCATAAGATTTTGATTTAAATAGAGCTTCATGCAACGTGTGCTTTGATGTTCCCCTTTTGTAAAACAAACCCCCATGTTGATCCACCATTTATTCTTTAAAATATTTTTGATATTTAGGCAATGAAGTGATAGTGAAGTTTTAACCCATCTCCAAAAAGGGAAGATTGAATGGACCAAAGCCCCTAGTATTGCATCCAAGTGTAAGCATACCAATCAAAGAAATGGGAAGATTCATGGCATTACTAATAGGTATTTCTTTCGTATCCAACCTTTGTATAGAATTATTTGACTTATTGATATTGTCATGAATAATGCTCAAGTAAGTTCTTACACTCTTATGTGAAGATAATTTGTCGTCATAATACATATGGTGAAAACTTGCAATATAATGTTTATGCACTAACTAAACTTCTCACAAACATTCTACTTCAATTTCATCAAGTGGTCCTAATATTGTTCATGATTGAAATACATTCATTATTTCACTACTTGGGATCTTAGCCTACTATATCTAAAGGAATTTGAGGAGTTCTTTAACACATTATGTCTTATAAACACTTCTAATTGTTATTTTGCATGGTACTTAGTTTATTTTAGGATCTAATTACATACTACAAATTGGGATATTGTTTTAAAAAATGACTGTATATATGAAAAAAAATTATATTTTTTATTTGCCATAACCTCATGATGATATATATTTTTGTAATAATTCTCTAAGTTATGTTACAAAATAAAATTTGATAATTGAAATACATATGGATTAAGACTGTAAGAAATATTTTAATACTATTTAAATGGAAATCGAGTAAAAAAAAAGATAAGAAAATACTATGAAAATGCCTCCATCAGGGTTCAATTTAATCAATTGCAAGGTAGTCTATTGAGTAGTACGAATATGTAAAAGAATCTATGCTTCCAAATATCTTTGGACACTCTCTCATAATGAAACATAATTATTGCTCAATTCAACTAAGAGCCTAGTCGGCTTCCTAGCTCCAAGAAACCTTTTGATGTCTTGGCACTCTAAGGTCGTGGATCCAAGAACAAAAATACACATATTCTTTAACAAGATTGTCACAAGAAATAATTCTTCCAATAATAATCTAAGTTTCTAACCTCTCAACATGATCCCACCCCTCAACCTCCTTTTTTCACCCCTTCCTCACAACTTTCTCTTCATATTTATCAAGTTCCCATGCCCCTTCTCCATGTCTTGTCCACAATTAGCCATCCACATCCCTTGTATAGATTGTTTTGGGGAAAATTTTAATAAAAACATTAAAAAGTTAAATGATTTACATAAAATAATAATAAATAAGTTGAAGAGTTACTAAACTTGAAAATGGTACCTAAAACTTATGAAAACTTGCCACACCAACCAATAATCAAAGTCAAGGAAAGTACCCAATGCTACTATATATTTATGAAATATGAACTATGAGTGAAATAATCAATGAAGATATCTAATGCTACTAGATATTTATATATGCAATACAAGTTATATAATCTTGAAACCAAATAGTTAATAATCGAGTTAAGTGTGTAAGACATTAACTAATTGTACCATTGCACATCTGCAAGTTATGTATGCCTAACTATTATGTATGCATAACTAACATACACAACTATAAATAATCAATACCTCTAGTGCATAACACTTGAATGATCACAACAAGGCACAACAACAAATGCTTCATTTAGTAAGATTAACTAACAAAACTACAATTATTCATCAAGAATTCATAATCACACTTTAAATTTCTAACGAGAATCAAAATGAGTGTTTTGGAACCAAGTGAGAAAAAAATAGTGACATATCTAATCCCCAAGCAATATGCTCAAATAACATCTAATATTCATTCCTTCCTAACCTATTATCATTCCATCTTATCCTTTCCTCTATTGGACTATGCTTGAGCGTCAACTATATTGACCTAACTTTAGATAGAATCCTTAAGCATAAGTGTCATACATCTTGACCAAGCTTCCCACTAGGTAGGAAGTCTCCATCAAAAGTATTGGGGAGCATGGCTTAACATTGAACCCTTAAGTGTAAGTGCCATAGATCTTCACCAGCATCCCACAAGGTAGGAAATCTCCATCGTAATCCTAAGGGAGCATGGATTAACATGTCCCTCTCATGAATCCATGATTTGGACATACACTGTGGGCAATGCCTCCATCCTTCATGATAGAACTAGGGTCGACATTCTATATCAAACATTGTGTAACTATTGTGATCTAATATTGAACAAATTGTACGTCCTTTCAAAACCACACTTACCACAAATCATAATGTAATATTTAAAATCATAAGATAAAATTATAGTACAAACTATCTTACTAATGTCTACCACATCTAGGTGACATCAACACTACACTCATTAGGCTATTACATAGAAGTCTTGTTACATAGAGTTAAAATGTAGATAGCCAAATAAACAGCAAACAAAAGTAGAAAAACAAGGCCAGGTGAAGATAGACGCACTGATTGCAATGAAATTGTTCCATAAACTAGATATGTTGTAAGCATAATACATTACTACAGCTAACTAATATCATTCACTATTTCAACAAGTAAACAAATGAATAGTTCGACAACTAGTAGAAGCTTTCCGTTGTGTGTTTCTGCGTGATTTTTTCTAACGAGACCGAGTATATACAAGACTAAAAGGTGTGAGACCAGGCTGTTACGAAGAATTCAGGAAGTTCCACTATCTGAATTTTTAATCCAACATAGGTTCAAAGATTTCCCAACGTAATAGCATAGGTTGAGCCTACATGCTCTCGTATACCCATGTTTCGAGCGCAACTTTAATATTTCCATATTGTACAGGTAATCCTATCATCAGTGGGGGATTGACCTTGAAAGAGGGAAAAAATATTTTACAGATTTAGCTGCTTCAGGAGATCCTGTGAGAGGTATGTCACTAATCCAAGCCCCAAGATCGCGTCCCTACCAATATAAATCCCAAATCCTGAACCCAGTTTCCAGCAAATCCATTGGTGGATATATTTTATATTTTTTGTGATGGATAGACAGGTCAAAGAGGCATTTTGAGTGCAAAGATATGGAAGTATGGGCCATCAAGCAATGGATAGTGGGAAGATGTATTTCCCAAAAATCATATGGTGCCATATGACTTCTTGAGTTATTACATGCCACAACAATCTTGAAACCAAAGCTTTATTGAAGATGTTGAGGTTACGCAATCCCCAACCACCAGTCGAATTTGGTTTTGCAATGAGATCCCATATATAGGGATGAATAGTGTGTTGATTGATGTTGCTAGATCAAAGGAAAGAAAACATCATCCTTCTGATCTTGTTTAAAATGGAGGAGGGGATAATGGTAAGAGCCATCTAGAAGACCGCCTGGACCTCAAGCACTAATTTTAGAAGAATAAATATCCCACCCAGAGCGAGCCATATGTTGCTGCAATGGGTAATATGAGATTCAAATTTAATCAACAGCCAATTCCAAAAAGAAGTTTTGTAGTAGTCAGGCCTGAGGAAGTAGCTCAGGTAATGAAAACCCAGTGAGAGCTCTTGATAACAAAAAGGAAAAATGGATTTAAAGGTTGCAAGCTCTGCCTCCAAGAGGCTAGAGTAGTGGAAGGTAGATTTTACTTCATTTATCTGGAGGCCTGAAGCACCAGAGAAGGTATTAAGAATCACTTTGATTTCCAACCATTTGTTTACATTTTCTTTCGTGGCAATGATTATGTCATCCACAAAAAATAGATGCAGCACAGAGATGAATCTAGAGACTTCTATGCTGGTAATAAGTACCTCTTGTTTTTTTGCCTTGAGAAGAAAGTACAGGCCTTGTAAAGCCAATATGAAAAGGATCGGGGAGAGAGGGCATCCTTGTTTCAAGCCCCTTTCATTTCTGAAGAATGACGTAGCTTCTCCATTGACCAGAACCACAATGGATGCGCTAGTCACACATCCCATTAGTGAAAGATTTATTTGTTTATATTAACGGGGAAGACTTTACATGAAACATGCATAATGTTGAAAAATGATTTTAACAAACATTTATTTATGTCATCTTAGTAACATATACAACATATGGTGTTAATATATTAATATTCAATTGTATGTTTGTTTTTCGAAAAAAATAATGGAAATTTGTATCGCATAATAAAATGAAAGTTCCATTTTTCATATGCTTAAACCATAATACTAAAAAAATTACGTATAGGTGCATATTGCATGTACTCAAATTACATAATTAATGTACCTGTCATTTCTCACCCTTTAAGAAATAATATTCAATTCTTCATTTTTTTCCTTTCTTCTTTTCAACTTCTTCCCACCCACCCCTCTTAAGAAGGAGTCACAATAATTAACTCTAATTCATAAGGTTGGATATTTTGATTCATAAAGGGAACATGTTACTTATCTGAATTATGGGAATCGATTTTGTTACATCTCTTTGTTCCACCTAGAGGGAGTTTAAGTACAACTACCTCCCTTTAGGGGGGAACTTTTGTATTCATATCTTTGACTCTATCCTCTGAGGCAAGTGTGGATTGCCCAATTTGCACTAATAGATGTTAATTTACCTCGTTCCAATCAATTTCATTTTATGGTGCTTTTTTGGGGGGAAGACAACATCGGGTATTGGAACAAGTAACTTGTAGATGTCTTGGAAGGTAAGATATATGACACCTCAATGTTTTGTTCTTATAATCCAATACCTACCTACATTTAAAAAATTTCCCTTTAAAAACCATTTTGTTTGAAGACCCTTAGTAAGGTCTATCTGAACATGAATATGAGCATATCTTCACAATCTAGCTACATCTCTCTCAAAATGTAATTTTATGTAATTTTGTGTTAGGATAGAATTAAGGGAATGAGGGAATGATAAAAATTCTACCACTTCCCCAAAACTAAGGACCCTCAAACACTTTCCAATAATCAACATGATCATAAAACTACAAAATAGAAGAAACCTTTGGAGAATAGTGAGATCTCACACTTATTTTTCCAAGATGAATCGATCCATTGATACAGAGATAATGTAGAATGTCAATACCCATTAAGCCTACAAAAAACCACATATTTTTCACATAGTAAATGTAGATGAGTTACCTCTAACACTATGATCTCCACCACCATAGATTTATTAGCATGCTGCATTATATAGGCACTAGAAAGAATAGAAGAATACATAACTTTTAGAAGGATATAAATTTTTCATAATGCATCCCTAAAAGACATAGGTTTGGAGGTTGAAAGCACCCTGAAATGACCATTCCTCCATGCAATTACAATGCCAAAATGATAATTGGATATTATCCTATCAATTGTGTAAACAAAGGATTTTGGTCTTCAATCTATTTTTTTGTCATATAGTAATCATTGATGAGCCATGATAATCCCATGTGATAAATCCATTTTTTTTAAATCAACATTGAATAAACATAATGTACCTACAAACTTAAAGTGTTATTGGAAAGAGACCTAACTATAATCTCGTAGGCTACCTTAGAATCAAAGTCAACGTCCAAAAATGAATAAGATATGTTTCATCAAAGACTTGAAATGCAAGCATTCCATTAATCACATTGCAATTAAAATCCTTTTGAAGTAATGCTACTCGTTCCTTCCTTTTCATTGAGAGCGTGCTTGTTGGAATACATTATTCATTATGGAACTACATAATTTAGTTTGTGTATGATTTTTTTTAGTAAACACTTCGCATGACATCCCCACTACCATAGTATTTCCTGCAACCAAGAAAAAAAGTGTAAACACTTATTCATACAATTGGGGAGTAAGAATTTCGTCAAACATTTTATGAACAACCAATAATAATAAGCATAATTATAACCAATAATAGAGAAAATACCCCTTCTACTAAAATGTTGACCCCGACCAACAAAAAATGCATCATTGTAGGCAATAATAGAACAAATATCCCTTCTAAAATGTTGTTCTCTATCAATGTTGTACACTTCTCTACTAACATATTCATATCCTTCAACTCAACGTACACCTTGTTTCACCATTTGAGAGAAAATATTAGGCAACATGGCCTTCTCCATAGTAATAACAAGTAACACAAACTTTAAAACCTAAAGTGTATGATTATTTTAATTAATTGTCTTTTTAGATCAAGATCTATTAAACGTCTAGAGAGAAAAAATCAAACTCGCTTTTCATATTTAAAAATTTATAACTAAAATAATGCATTAATTTTTTGTATTATTTTTTTCATTACAACATAAATTTTTATTTTATTTTTATTTTAAATTATAATCATTGAATTCTAAAAGGGTTGGATGTAGTGGTGAAAATCAACGAGTTTTTCATTATTGGGAAATGTTCAATTCCCGTGAGGGCCTAATCTGGAGCTATGGGGGTACCTTGAGGTAGTGGTTGAATGTATGGTTGCACCCAAAAATATTATATTAAATAATATCATGACCTGTGCACACATAAGTGGATCAAAGTCGACCCCTGTGTCCTGCAAATTAAAATTCCCTGAGACGTAGGAAAATCGGTGAGAGAGTGTGCTATTAAGGCACTTTGTGATGTTAAGTCACTGGTTCAAAATGGGACAAAAAATCTAGCCATGTTAAGGGTTGGTCTGGCTCAGGCCGGTTGCGATCCCCAAGTGATTTTGACATCTTAGATGTCCCTAAGTTGTGGTTTCTCAAGCCAGAGGTTGGTCCCACGGGTCATGGATAAACTAGCAAACAAAAATAAATAAATTATAATCATTGATGTTATACATCTAATTTATGCTTTCCTATTAGATCTCCATAAATACGTTTTCAATGTAATAATGAATTTTTTTTAAATAAAGTGTGTAAGTGTAGTATGTATATCATCAATGTAATTGATATTCAATAGAAATAGCTTAAGTGCAAGCTAATGATGGTCTCTCATGATGCATTAGTCACAATGAAAATATAAAAATGGAAAAATATTTTTTAACATGGAAGGATGATTCGAGGTACTTATACAACTAGTTTGAGTACGCTACAAGAAGATAAACTATAGGAAATAAGTTAGCTTCCAAAATATAAAATTTGTATTTATGAATGTTTTGTATGAGTATGCAGAATTCCATATTTAATAACTAAGGTATGTTTTTTTTTTCTGCAAAATATAATCATAATTCATGTTAGCACAACTATTTAATACCTATCATTGTTATTTTTAGAATTGTGTATTATAAAATTTATATTATTTTAAATTAAGAAAGTTAGCATAGGCATGAAATTATGGGGTTAAGCATCAATACACGATTTAAGGGTCTTAATATAATAATAAAAAAATATTATACAATTTGTACATCTCAATTTATTTAGTGGAACATATAATTTTTTTTTAATTGGGTAAGGTGATAAAATGTTATAATAAGAATTATTCCTCTATATTTTAAATTCTTGATATGTATGAAGACAACTATAAATAAGAAAACAGAAAATAATATATTTGTAATCTACATAGTCAAACCTGTATGTATGTGTATCTTCATTATCGATGTATTTGTATAGCATGTTTAAAAATAACATCGAAAATGGAGAATTTGAAAGGAATCCA
>JZKD02S1675014.1:194777-210606 GCA_000966675.3 Picea glauca
TTTCATAACATGTTCCAAGTATGAATGGGAGGAATTTAGAGGTACATCTCATCCTTTCAGTCATCCCAAGTTGAAATTTTGGGTCGATCTTGGGGTCTTGTCATGATTCACTTCAGCCTAAAAGTGGTTGAGGCCCGACCAAATTTATAAATGTGTTGTTTCATCGCAGTTGAATCAACAACAATTGTGTGGACTGCGTAGAGTGCATGTTAGGCGCTTTGTTGTGCTTTGTTTATCCACACATGATGACTTTGGTAGAAATGTGGATAAATTCATGGCTCTTTCTATATAGTTATGTCATCTTGTTGAAGTAGGTTTTGTAAATGTTGGAAGTATGTTGTGTTTGTGTTGATATTTTCTTCGACCATTGTATTTATTACTTGTGAACAATTTTTCGATGACAACATATGCCCCCTGATGTGTAAGGTTAGGAGCATATGCATAGCTGAAATACATCATTGCTTATTTTTAAAATAGGGGAGCTGTAGTTTCTATCTGAGGGGGACTATAGGAGTGATCCATTGGAGGAAAAGGGGATCAAGTATTCTTCGAAAACCAAAATGTAAATCTAGGTACAAACAAGGAGGGCATGTCCCATGTTCGTCTCATGAAACCATAAATGAAATGTTTGAAACTGAATATTGTTGATGAAGTAGATGTTTGCAGCACCATCGAGGGCGTTAAAAAATGGCGGATGACAATTATGATTACTGAAAACGATCTAAATGAAAGTATGAACAACTTGGAAACATTGATGGCCTAGAAAATTTATAGGTCTTCGACAATTATAGAAAAATGCAATGGTTTCATAGTAAGACCTACTATAAGATGAAACTTTGTTGGGTTCAAATGTTATGGGGGTCAATGACATCAAAAAGAGATGAAGAATCTTTTTTTTCCTTTCAAGAATTCTCATTAATAAGGGAATAAGAGACAAGATAATGTCACCTTCCTCAAAACTCTTGTTGACATCAACATGAAAGGGTCGTGACTTCAAGAAACAAAGGGATTATGAGCATTGATTCGATCAAACAGGTATTAGGGACTAAATGGAGGAGAGGATGGATGGAATGGTGACATAAATGATGTTCAAGATGTATGGTAATAGAGAAATTCCCTTTGTTGGGGGGAAATGGAATAATGGCGATGACTGTAAAATGTGATCGGGGATGACCAGATATTTGAAAAACCATGTTGAATGGGTGAGACTTCAAAGGAATTGATGATAGGTCAAAATAGAAATATTTGGGACACGGGTGTCGGTGATAGTCAATATTTGGGCCATGATAGGGATATATTTGCAAAGATGGTGATGAAACAGAGGTGTCGCGACCAAGGGGGAAATGGGTTGTTGTGTGCTAAGAAAAAGATGTCGTCGATTGCGATGAGAAAACTCTATTATACTCATTGGAATTTGAAATGTGCTTTATGCAATTACCAAATGAATAAATAATGATTGGGTTGAAAGTACACATACAAAAACGAGTTCCCTAATGAAGAATTGCCTAGGCTCGTGGGGCACAAGTAGGGGACTATAATTGATGAAGAATGGGGTGATCCAGATTATTTTTGGAATGAAATGAAAACATAGATATTAAAATGAAATACTCATAGAAATTGCCAGAAAGAGAGAGATAGAACAATACTCGATTTATATTAATGAAACAATTGTACAGAGACTCTAAAAATACAAAGTGCAAGACTCGCTAGAATGGTGGCAGCTTTATCTCTGAGAAGAGATGTGATAGGTACGCTCATTCGTTAGAATGTCATTACAATGAGGATCCGAAGGCCTTTTTTATGATAAACATGAATGCCAAAACCGTAGACATCCAAAAACCTAACCCTAGGAGATGAATCTCCAAAAGTCATGTGGGCCCTGTTGGGGTAAGTTAGTACATTAACTTCTTGGGGTCGTAACTTTTGCATACGATCTTTGTTTTAGGCACATGATAGCTCGTTGGAAAGGTCTTTTTGAGAACTACGAATTATGTCATCAAAATTTGATTATGTCTATATTGTGATTGTGGCAAGTCAAGAAAACATTGCTGAGAGCCCCAAATCTACCCTGGAAGTACAGAAAGATGTACTGACATGAAAACTTCCAAAATAAGCCAGTTGGAATAGGTGGGAGACCACAAATATCCACGTGGATGCTTTGTAGGGATTCAGGATAGCCCCATAAGTGAAGAATCCATAATTACAAAGAATTGTCCCTATTACAGAGAAACGTTATGACTTGAAAACTAACAAAATGAGCCAGTTCGAATTTTGTTACGGGTGGGTGGCCACCAATATCCACCTCGATAAATCCTCCCCCCTTATAAATAAATGGTCTCCATTGCATTGAGCGCCCGAGGAAGAGGGGAAAATGTTTTCTGAATATGAATCTAGGTGAGCTACATGCCTTGTTGGAGAAGTTGTGTTGCTTGGTCTTTGGACGGTTTTCATGAACCTGTTGATGGCAGGGTTGAATCTATTCCACCAACCTATTGTCTCTGTGTTTGATAAGGCATTGTGTAGGCACCATTGTAGGTGAAGAAACAATATCTTCTTTCCCTTCTACAATATGATTCTACTAGATAGAGGGTGTTGAGTCTACAATGGTTGTAGTGGCCTTATGTACATCTTTTGAACAGACTATGAAGAGGGTGAATTTTGCAATTGGAGATATTACCTTGTAGCATTGTTTTGGTGGAACAATAGTCGAAACTACCTATGGTATCTTTTAGAGCTGACCCCCCAGAGTAATAATGATACTACGGGGTATAGAATCATAAACAACATGACGCTTCGATATATATGGTTTTCCCAAATCAACATCACAGACATCAAGAAGGGAAACATCACACACTACCTCATCGTTGAAGGGATAGATTCCATAGGACATGTGACACTATTGGCTGACACAAAGATCTCATCCCTGGTGAATCCACCCGATGTTGTATGGTTGTTAGTGTGGTGTTGTCGACAATCCCAATTGTTTGATGATCTCAGTTGGGATGAGGTTCTTCTAGTTTTCATTATCAACAATGAAATGCAATCAGGTCCCCTTCACCCACATATGTGAATGAAATAGGAGCTCCCCCTCTTCAAGATCTATTGGTTCTTCTGGTTGAATTGTTTTGGTCGCGACAGTAGTAGTAGGGTCTGTATCGATGATGTGTCTGTTTTCCATATTTTCTTAATCAGATTGTCAATCAAGGTTTGACTCCTTGTCTTTGACCTCGACCACCAATGAATATTTAAACCGAAATTCATCGGTGTTGTGCCATGAGATTTTGCGGAAGGCACACCACTTCCTAATGTCATTCTTTGTCTTTCCTTTACCCTTTTTGTCTTGTGTCTTGGACTGGTTCTCTAGAGGTTGTTGGTTAGGGTCATCTTTACCATGCTTTGGTTGTTGTATATTTGCAGAACCGAATTCCCATTTTATCTATTGCCTAAATTTCTTCTCAATTTTGACATCATATCGATAGGAAGCTCCCAATGACGAGATGTTTGGGAAATTCATTTCGATTTGGATGTACCTATGCAGAGCCCTATGGTATTTCAGAACCATATGCCGCTCAGAGTATTTTATACCCATCTTGGTGTGTAAGGTATGGAAAGTATTTTTGAACTCCGGCATTGTTTGTCTCTTCTCTTGCCACAGTGTGGTCCATGTCATGTATTTCTCTTCATAGTTATCAATAAGGTAGTATTGTTCCTTGACCACATCCACAAAAAAATCCCAAGTGGGCTTGGCCCCATATATTCCATATTCCTCTATGGAACTTTGCTCCCAGTATGTTTCCCACCAATGTTTGACATGGGGAAGAGCCTTGAGGAGTGTGAAGTTGATATTTTACCTGTCTAAAAAATTTTGAACAGAGAAAAAACCCTCTAATATATTTAACTATTTTTCTAGGGCATTTACATCTATCTCACCTTCAAATATGGGAATATCAAAATTAACTTGTACCTTGAAGAATGAGTTTCCTCCAAAATGGCCGCTTGATGAAGATGTGTCTCTTGATATTGATAGACATTGAAGGACGTGTGAAAAATTCTCCATCATTTTGTCCCTTTGTCGTGTGATAGCTTTCTCAAGAAATAGGTTAATAGAATCTTTTTCTCCTCCATTTTTCTTTTCTTCTGCCATCGAAGGTTTATTGGATGTGCGAGAGTGATTTTCATAAAGATACACAAACTCGAGACCCAACTGGCTATTCTCGGACCTCGTCGGGGACATGTGCTAAAAAATGATCAAGAGCAGTGTGCTCTGATACCACTGATCTAGATTATTTTCGGAACGAAATGAAAGAAGAGATATTACAATGGAATACTCATAGAAATTTCAAAAAATAGAGAGATACAACAATACATGATTTCTATTAATGAAACAATTGTACATAGATTATAAAAATACAGAGTGCTAGACTTGCTAAAATGGTGGCATCTTTATCTATGAGAAGAGATGTGACGACTACACTCATTCTCCAGAAGATAATTACAATGAAGATCCAANTATGAATGGGAGGAATTTAGAGGTACATCTCATCCTTTCAGTCATCCCAAGTTGAAATTTTGGGTCGATCTTGGGGTCTTGTCATGATTCACTTTAGCCTAAAAGTGGTTGAGGCTCGACCAAATTTATAAATGTGTTGTTTCATCTTAGTTCAATCAACAACAATTGTGTGGAATACGTAGAGTGCGTGTTAGGTTCTTTGTTTATCCGCACATGATGACTTTGGTAGAAATGTGCATAAATTCATGGCTCTTTCTATATAGTTATGTCATCTTGCTGAAGTAGGTTCTGTAAATGTTGGAAGTATGTTGTGTTTGTGTTGATATTTTCTTCGACCATTGTCTGTATTACTTGTGAACAATTTTTTGATGACAACATATGCCCCCTGATGTGTGAGGTTAGGAGCATATGCATAGCCGAAATACATCATTGCTTATTTTGAAAATAGGAGAGTTGTAGTTTCTATCTGAGGGGGACTATAGGAGTGATCTGTTGGAGGAAAAGGGGATCAAGTATTCTTCGAAAACCAAAATGTAAATCTAGGTACAAATGAGGAGGGCATGTCCCATGTTCGTGTCATGAAACCATAAACGAAATGACTGAAATTGAATATTGTTGAGGAAGTAGATGTTTGCAGCACCGTCGATGGCGTTAAAAAATGGCAGATGACAATTATGATTGTTGAAAATGATCTAAATCAAAGTATGAACAAATTGGAGACATTGATGGGCTAGAAAATTCATAGGTCTTCGACGATTATAGAAAAATGCAATGGTTTCGTAGTAAGACCTACTATAATATGAAACTTTGTTGGGTTCAAATGTTATAGGGGGAAATGACATCAAAAAGAGATGAAGAATCTTTTTGTTCCTTTCAAGAATTGTCATTAATAAGGGAATAAGAGCCAAGATAATGTCACCTTCCTCGAAACTTGTGCTGACATCAACATGAAAGGGTTGTGACTTCAAGAAACAAAGGGATTATGAGCATTGATTCGATCAAACAGATATTAGGGACTAAATGGAGGAGAGGATGGATGGAATGGTGACATGAATGATGTTCAAGATGTATGGTAATAAAGAAATTCCCTTTGTTGGGGGGAAATGGAATAATGGCGACTACTATAAAACATGATCGAGGATGACCAGATATTTGAAAAACCATGTTGAATGGGTGAGACTTCAAAGGAATTGATGATAGGTCAAAATAGAAATATTTGGGACACGGGTGTCGGTGATAGTCAATATTTGGGCCATGATAGGGATATATTTGCAAAGATGGTGATAAAACGGAGGTGCCCCAACCAAGGGAGAAATGGGTTGTTGTGTGCTAAGAAAAAGGTGTCGTCGATTGCGATGAAAAAACTCTATTATACTCATTGGAATTTGAAATGTGCTTTATGCAATTACCAAATGAATAAATAATGATTGGGTTGAAAGTACACATACAAAAATGTGATCCCTAATGAAGAATGGTCTAGGCTCATGGGGTACAAGTAGGGGAATATAATTGATGAAGAATGGGGTGATCCAGATTATTTTTGGAATGAAATGAAAACAAAGATATTACAATGAAATACTCATAGAAATTGCCAGAAAGAGAGAGATAGAACAATACATGATTTATATTAATGAAAGAATTGTAGAGAGACTCTAAAAATACAAAGTGAAAGACTCGCTAGAATGGTGACAGATTTATCTCTCATAAGAGATGTGATAGGTACGCTCATTTGCTAGAGGATGATTACAATGAGGATCTGAAGGCCATTTTTATGATAAACATGAATTCCAAAACCGTAGACATCCAAAAACCTAACCCTAGGAACTGAATCTCCAAAATTCATGTGGGCCCCGTTGGGGTAAGTTAGTACATTAACTTCTCGGGGTCGTAACTTTTGCATATGATCTTTGTTTTAGGCACGTGATAGCTCGTTGGAAAGGNTTCAAGAAACAAAGGGATTATGAGCATTGATTCGATCAAACAGATATTAGGGACTAAATGGAGGAGAGGATGGATGGAATGGTGACATGAATGATGTTCAAGATGTATGGTAATAGAGAAATTCCCTTTGTTGGGGGGAAATGGAATAATGGCGACGATTGTAAAACATGATCGAGGATGACCACATATTTGAAAAACCATGTTGAATAGGTGAGACTTCAAAGGAATTGATGATAGGTCAAAATAGAAATATTGGGACACCGGTGTAAGTGATAGTCAATATTTGGGCCATGATAGGGATATATTTGCAAAGATGGTGATGAAATGGAGGTGCCCCAACCAAGGGAGAAATGGGTTGTTGTGTGCTAAGAAAAAGATGTCGTCGATTGCGATGAAAAAACTCTATTATACTCATTGGAATTTGAAATGTGCTTTATGCAATTACCAAATGAATAAATAATGATTGGGTTTAAAGTACACATACAAAAATGTGTTCCCTAATGAAGAATGGTCTAGGCTCGTGGGGCACAAGTAGGGGAATATAATTGATGAAGAATGGGGTGATCCAAATTATTTTTGGAATGAAATGAAAACAGAGATATTACAATGAAATACTCAAGGAAATTGCCAGAAAGAGAGAGATAGAACAATACATGATTTGTATTAATGAAAGAATTGTACAGAGACTCTAAAAATACAAAGTGAAAGACTCTCTAGAATGGTGACAGCTTTATCTCTAAGAAGAGATGTGATAGGTACACTCATTTGCTAGAAGATGATTACAATGAGGATCTAAAGGCCATTTTTATGATAAACATGAATGCCAAAACCGTAGACATCCAAAAAACTAACCCTAGGAGATGAATCTCCAAAATTCATGTGGGCCCCGTTGGGGTAAGTTAGTACATTAACTTCTCAGGGTCATAACTTTTGCATATGATCTTTGTTTTAGGCACGTGATAGCTCGTTGGAAAGGTCTTTCTGAGAACTACAAATTATGTCATCAAAATTTGATTATGTCTATATTTTGATTGTGGCAAGTCAAGAAAACATTGTTGAGAGCCCCAAAATTACCCTGAAAGTACAGAAAGATGTGCTGACATGAGAAATTCCAAAATAAGCCAGTTGGAATAGGTGTGAGACCACGAATATCCACCTGGATGCTGTATAGGGCTTCAGGATAGCCCCGTAAGTGAAGAATCCATAATTACAAATAATTGTCCCTATTACAGAGAAACGTTCTGAACTGAAAACTAACAAAATGACCCAGTTGGAATTTGGAACAGGTGGGTGGCCACCAATATCCACCTTGATAAATTCTCCCCCCATAGAAATAAATGGTCTCTATTGCATTGAGCGCCCGAGGAAGACGGAAAAATGTTTTCTGAATCTAAATCTAGGTGAGCTACATGCCTTGTTGGAGAAGTTGTGTTGCTTGGTCTTTGGAAGGTTGTCACGAACCTATTGATGGTAGGGTTGAATCTATTCCACCAACCTGTTGTCTCTGTTCTTGATAAGGCATTGTGTAGGCACCATTGTAGGTTAAGAAACAATATCTTCTTTCCCTTCTACAATATGCTTCTGCTGGATAGAGGGTGTTGAATCTACAATGGTTGTAGTGGCCTTATGTACATCCTTTGACCAGACTATGAAGAGGATGAATTTTGTAGTATGAGAGATTACCTTGCGGCATTGTTTTGGTGGAACAGTAGTCGGAACTACCTATGGTATCTTTTATAGCTGACCCCCCAGAGTAATAATGACACTACTGGGTATAGAATCATAAACAACATGGTGCTTCCATATATATGGTTTTCCCAAATCAACATCACAGACATTAAGAAGGGCAACATCACACACTACCTCATCGTTGAAGGGATAGATTCCATAGGACGTGTGACACTATTGGATGACACAAATATCTCATCCGTGGTGAATCCACCCGATGTTGTATGGTTGTTAGTGTGGTGTTGTCGACAATCCCAATTGTTTGATGATCTTAGTTGGGATGAGTTTCTTCTAGTTTTCATTATCAACAATGAAATGCAACGGGGTCCCCTTCACCCACATATGTGAATGGAATAGGAGCTCCCCCTCTTCAAGATCTACTGGTTCTTCTCGTTGAATTGTTTTGGTAGCGACGGTAGTAGTAGGGTCTATGTCGATGATCTGTCTGTTTTCCACATTTTCTGAATCAGATTGTGAATCAAGGTTTGACTCCTTGTCTTTGACCTCTACCACTAATGAATATTTAAACCGACATTCATCGGTGTTGTGCCATGGGATTTTGCGGAAGGCACACCACTTCCTAGTGTCATTCTTCGTCTTTCCTTTACCCTTTTTGTCTTGCGTCTTGGACTAGTTTTCTAGAGGTTGTTGGTTAGGGTCATCTTTACCATGCTTTGGTTGTTGCATATTTGCAGACTCGGATTCCCATTTTATCTGGTGCCTAAATTTCTGCTCGATTTTGACATCATATCGATAGGAAGCTCCCAATGATGCGATTTTTAGGAAATTCATTTCAGTTTGGATGTACCTATGTAGAGCCCTATGGTATTTCAGAACCATCTTCCGCTCAGAGTATTTTATACCCAACTTGGTGTGTAAGGTATGGAAAGTATCTATGAACTCCAGCATTGTTTGTCTCTTCTCTTGCCACAGTGTGGTCCATGTCATGTATTTCTCTTCATAGTTATCAACAAGGTAGTATTGTTCCTTGACCACATCCACAAAAAAATCCCAAGTGGGCTCAGCCCCATATATTCCATATTCCTCTATGGAACTTTGCTCCGAGTAAGTTTCCCACCAATGTTTGACATGGGGAAGAACCTTGAGGAGTGCGAAGGTGATATTTTCCCTATCTAAAAAATTTTTAATAGAGAAATAACCCTCTAATATATTTAACTATTTTTCTAGGGTATTTACATCTATCTCACCTTCAAATATGGGAATATCAAAATTAAATTGTACCTTGAAGGGAGAATTTCCTCCAAAATGGCCGCTTGATGAAGATGTGTCTGTTGATATCGACAGACATTGAAGGATGTGTGAAAAATTCTCCATCATTTTGTTCCTTTGTCGTGTGATAGCTTTCTCAAGAAACAGTTTAATATAATCTTTTTCTCCTCCATTTTTCTTTTCTTCTGTCGTCGAGGGTTTCTTGGACGTGCAAGAGTGATTTTCATCAAGATACACAAGCTCAAGACCCAACTGGCTATTCTNTAAAACGTGATCGGGGATGACAAGATATTTGAAAAACCATGTTGAATGGGTGAGACTTCAAAGGAATTGATGATAGGTCAAAATAGAAATATTTGGGACACGGGTGTTGGTGATAGTCAATATTTGGGCCATGATAGGGGTATATTTGCAAAGATGGTGATGAAACAGAGGTGCCCCAACCAAGGGAGAAATGGGTTGTTGTGTGCTAAGAAAAAGATGTCGTCGATTGCGATGAGAAAACTCTATTATACTCATTGGAATTTGAAATGTGCTTTATGCAAATACCAAATGAATAAATAATGATTGGGTTGAAAGTACACATACAAAAACAAGTTCCCTAATGAAGAATTGCCTAGGCTCGTGGGGCACAAGTAGCGGAATATAATTGATGAAGAATGGGGTGATCCAGATTATTTTTGGAATGAAATGAAAACATAGATATTACAATGAAATACTCATAGAAATTGCCAGAAAGAGAGAGATAGAACAATACACGATTTCTATTAATGAAAGAATTGTACAGAGACTCTAAAAATACAAAGTGTAAGACTCGCTAGAATGGTGGCATCTTTATCTCTGAGAAGAGATGTGATAGGTACGCTCATTCACTAGAATATCATTACAATGAGGATCCGAAGGCCTTTTTTATGATAAACATGAATGCCAAAACCGTAGACATCCAAAAACCTAACCCTAGGAGATGAATCTCCAAAAGTCATGTGGGCCGTGTTGGGGTAAGTTAGTACATTAACTTCTTGGGGTCGTAACTTTTTCATACGATCTTTGTTTTAGGCACGTGATAGCTCGTTGCAAAGATATTTTTGAGAACTACGAATTATGTCATCAAAATTTTATTATGTCTATATTGTGATTGTGGCAAGTCAAGAAAACATTACTGAGAGCCCCAAAATTACCCTGGAAGTACAAAAAGATGTGCTGACATGAAAACTTCCAAAATAAGCCAATTGGAATAGGTGGGAGACCACCAATATCCACGTGGATTCTTTGTAGGGCTTCAGGATAGCCCCGTAAGTGAAGAATCCATAATTACAAAGAATTGTCCCTATTACAGAGAAACGTTCTGAACTGAAAACTAACAAAATGAGCCAGTTCGAATTTTGTTACGGGTGGGTGGCCACCAATATCCACCTCGATAAATCCTCCCCCCTTATAAATAAATGGTCTCCATTGCATTGAGTGCCCGAGGAAGAGGGAAAAATGTTTTCTGAATATGAATCTAGGTGAGCTACATGCCTTGTTGGAGAAGTTGTGTTGCTTGGTCTTTGGACGGTTTTCATGAACCTGTTGATGGCAGGGTTGAATCTATTCCACTAACCTATTGTCTCTGTGCTTGATAAGGCATTGTGTAGGCACCATTGTAGGTGAAGAAACAATATCTTCTTTCCCTTCTACAATATGCTTCTACTAGATAGAGGGTGTTGAGTCTACAATGGTTGTAGTGGCCTTATGTACATCCTTTGAACAGACTATGAAGAGGGTGAATTTTGCAATATAAGATATTACCTTGTAGCATTGTTTTGGTGGAACAATAGTCGGAACTACCTATGGTATCTTTTAGAGCTGACCCCCCAGAGTAATAATGATACTACGGGGTATAGAATCATAAACAACATGACGCTTCCATATATATGGTTTTCCCAAATCAACATCACAGACATCAAGAAGGGCAACATCACACATTACCTCATCGTTGAAGGGATAGATTCCATAGGACATGTGACACTATTGGCTGACACAAAGATCTCATCCTTGGTGAATCCACCCGATGTTGTATGGTTGTTAGTGTGGTGTTATCGACAATCCCAATTGTTTGATGATCTCAGTTGGGATGAGGTTCTTCTAGTTTTCATTATCAACAATGAAATACAATGGGGTCCCCTTCACCCACATATGTGAATGGAATAGGAGCTCCCCCTCTTCAAGATCTACTGGTTCTTCTGGTTGAATTGTTTTGGTCGCAACAGTAGTAGTATGGTCTGTGTCGATGATGTGTATGTTTTCCATATTTTCTTAATCAAATTGTGAATCAAGGTTTGACTCCTTGTATTTGACCTCAACCACCAATGAATATTTAAACCGACATTCATTGGTGTTGTGCCATGGGATTTTGCGGAAGGCACACCACTTCCTAGTGTCATTCTTTGTCTTTCCTTTACCCTTTTTTTCGTGTGTCTTGGACTGGTTCTCTAGAGGTTGTTGGTTAGGGTCATCTTTACCATGCTTTGGTTGTTGGATATTTGCAGAACTGAATTCCCATTTTATATATTGCCTAAATTTCTGCTCAATTTTGACATCATATCGATAGGAAGCTCCCAATGATGAGATGTTTAGGAAATTCATTTTGGTTTGGATGTACCTATGCAGAGCCCTATGGTATTTTAGAACCATATGCCGCTCAGAGTATTTTATACCCATCTTGGTGTGTAAGGTATGGAAAGTATTTGTGAACTCCGTCATTGTTTGTCTCTTCTCTTGCCACAGTGTGTTCCATGTCATGTATTTCTCTTCATAGTTATCAACAAGGTAGTATTGTTCCTTGACCACATCCACAAAAAAATCCCAAGTGGGCTTGGCCCCATATATTCCATATTCCTCTATGGAACTTTGCTCCCAGTAAGTTTCCCACCAATGTTTGACATGGGGAAGAGCCTTGAGGAGTGTGAAGTTGATATTTTCCCTGTCTAAAAAATTTTGAACAGAGAAAAAACCCTCTAATATATTTAACTATTTTTCTAGGGCATTTACATCTATCTCACCTTCAAATATGGGAATATCAAAATTAACTTGTACCTTGAAGAATGAGTTTCCTCCAAAATGGCCGCTTGATGAAGATGTGTCTGTTGATATCGATAGACATTGAAGGACGTGTGAAAAATTCTCCATCATTTTGTCCCTTTGTCGCATGATAGCTTTCTCAAGAAATAGGTTAATAGAATCTTTTTCTCCTCCATTTTTCTTTTCTTCTGCCATCGAAGGTTTATTAGACGTATGAGAGTGATTTTCATCAAGATACACAAACTCGAGACCCAACTGGCTATTCTCAGACCTCGTCGGGGACATGTGCTAAAAAATGATCAAGAGCAGTGTGCTCTGATACCACTGATCTAGATTATTTTCAGAACGAAATGAAAGAAGAGATATTACAATGGAATACTCATAGAAATTGCCAAAAATAGAGAGATACAACAATACATGATTTATATTAATGAAACAATTGTACAGAGACTATAAAAATACAGAGTGTTAGACTCGCTAAAATGGTGGCATCTTTATCTATGAGAAGAGATGTGACGACTACGCTCATTCTCCAGAAGATAATTACAATGAATATCCAAAGGCCTTTTTTATGATAAACATGAATTCCAAAACCATAGACATCCAAAAACCTAACCTTATGAGATGAAACACCAAAATTCATCTGGGCCTCATTGGGTTAAGTTAGTACATTAACTTCATGAAGTCATAACTTTTGCATACGATCTTCGTTTTAGGCACGTGATAGCTCGTTGGAAAGGTGTTTCCGAGAACTATGCATTATGCCATCAAACTTTGACTCTGTCTACAGTTTGACTATGGTAAGCCAAGAAAACATTGTTTAGAGCCCCAGAATGGCCCTGGAAGTACAGAAAGAGGTGTTGACATGAAACCTTCCAAAATAAACTAGTTGGAATAGGTGGGAGACCACCAATATCCAGCTAGATGCTTTGTAGGGCTTCAGGATAGCCCCATAAGTGAAGAACCCACAATTACAAGGAATTTTCCCTATTACAGAGAAACGTGTTGAACTGAAAACTGACAAAATGAGCCAGTTGGAAGTTGGAACAGGTGGGTGGCCTCCAATATCCACCTGGATCATGGGGGTTCCATGGGTGGGTTTATGTACCAAATATTTGGATGGAGGATTACATTTCAAATGGGAAATTGATCTTGGGTGAGATGGGGGGTTAATGATAATGATGAGGTTCATTTTATGTAACCGATTAAACAGGAAGTGGGAGTCCAGAATTGGGTAGTTTAGCAAGATAATGAGAAAGAAGTATGAGGTATCGCTCTAGGGTGTAATACTACGAGGACTCCCAAGACTAATGGATAGAGAAACATGAGTGTCAGTATTACAAGGGGTAAATATGTGTGGGACAACTCATGGAGGTGAGAATGTTATCGACTGATAGTACCTAAATGCAATGGAGGTGATGGTATCACAGAGCCGAGTGTGGGATCCTAAGGGTAAATTTCAAGGGGTATAACCGGGATATGTAGTTGTTTGTAGAGGGAATGAGAACATGTTAGTTGTGAAGATATACCTGAAGGGGTCAGAGTAAGACCATGAAAGAATGGTGGGGGTGTTGTTGTACCAACTACTNAGAGTGTTAGACTCGCTAAAATAGTGGCATCTTTATCTATGAGAAGAGATGTGACAACTATGCTCATTCTCTAGAGGATAATTACAATGAAGATCCAAAGGCCTTTTTTATGATAAACATGAATTCCAAAACCATAGACATCCACAAACCTAACCTTATGAGATGAAACACCAAAATTCATCTGGGCCTCGTTGGGGTAAGTTAGTACATTAACTTCATGCGGTTGTAACTTTTGCATACAATCTTCATTTTAGGCGCGTGATAGCTCGTTGGAAAGGTGTTTCCGATAACTACGCATTATGCCATCAAACTTTGACTCTGTCTATAGTTTGATTGTGGTAAGCCAAGAAAACATTGTTTAGAGCCCCAAAATAGCCCTGGAAGTACAAAAAGAGGTGTTGACATGAAACCTTCCAAAATAAACTAGTTGGAATAGGTGGGAGACCACCAATATCCACCTGGATGCTTTGTAGGGCTTGAGGACAGCTCCATAAGTGAATAACCCACAATTACAAAGAATTTTCCCTATTACAGAGAAACATGTTGAACTAAAAACTGACAAAATGAGCCAGTTGGAAGTTGGAACAGGTGGGTGGCCTCCAATATCCACCTGGATCATGGGGGCTCCATGGGTGGGTTTATGTACCAAATATTTGGATGGAGGATTAAATTTCAAATGGGAAATTGATATTGGGTGAGATGGGGGGTTAATGATAATGAGGAGGTTCATTTTATGTAACCGATTAAACAGGAAGTGGGAGTCCAGAATTGGGTAGTTTAGCAAGATAATGAGAAATAAGTATGAGGTATCGCTCTAGGGTGTAATACTGCGAGGACTCCCAAGACTAATGGATAGAGAAACATGAGTGTCAATATTACAGGGGGTAAATATGTGTGGGACAACTCATGGAGGTGAGAATGTTACCAATTGACAGTACCTAAATGCAATGGAGGTGATGGCATCACAGAGCTGAGTGTGGGATCCCAAGGGTAAATTTCAAGGGGTTTAACTGGGATATGCAATTGTTTGCAGAGGGAATGAGAACATGCCAGTTGTGAAGATATACATGAAGGGGTCAGAGTATGACCATCAATGAATGGTGGGGGTGTTGTTGTGCCAACTACCTGCACACGTAAACATCAAATACCCTACGTGAAACATATCTGAAAATTTAAAGAACATATGAAAATTATTTGATAATCATGTTAATAAGTACAATGTGTTCCTTTTGTTTTAACATCATTGGGAACAATGGTCCCTTGATGTAAAACTTAGGTGACCTTGGAAGGAGGCTAAGGAACAATGAGATACTAGAAGATCTAACCCCTGAAAGAGGGTAGGGAACAATGAGTTCTTGGAAAAAACCACTCCCTAAGGGATGCCATGAAACAATGGGTTCTTGAAAAAACCACTCTTTGAACGAGGTCATAGAACAATGATTTCCTAGAAAAGGAAATCCCTGAAGGAGGTTAGGGAATGATGAGTTCGCGAACAATTCCCTCCCTATGGGAGGGCAAGGAACAATGGGTTCCTAAAAATGGCACTCGTTAAGGGAGGCCACAGAACAATTGGTTCCTAAAAAAGGCACTCTCTAAGGGAGGCCATGGAACAATGGGTTCCTGAAAAAGGCACTCCCAAAAGGAGGTTGTGGAATCATGATTTCTTGGAAAAGGCACTCCCTAAAGGAGGCTAGGGAACCATGGGTTCTTGAATATGTCCTCTCTAAGGGAGGACACAAAATAATGGTTTCTAGATAAAGTCACTCCCTAA
>JZKD02S1675014.1:255887-338671 GCA_000966675.3 Picea glauca
GTGAGCGGGTGGGTCGCCATAAGATTCAGAGCTGACAACCCAGGTATATATTTTTGTTTTTCAAATGGGTCCCATCACATTTATTTCATTAGAATGTTACACCTTCATATAATAAGCGGCAAATTGTTGTTCTTTCGACAGGAATGTGGTTTCTGCACTGCCATTTAGACGACCATTTCACGTGGGGGTTGAATATGGTGTTTCTAGTGCAGAACGGTGACGGACCTTTGGAATCATTGGAGCCTCCTCCTCAAGACCTCCCCAAGTGCTAGAGAAGTAAATATCAATAGCGGGATAATAATGCTCTACAGGGGCCATTGAGCATTTGTGTCGCTTTCAGTTTAAAATCCATAGTAGTTAGTAGTTTTAAAATCCATAGTAGTTAGTAGTTAGTAGTTTAAATTCAGTTTAAAATCCATAGTTTTAGTAGTTAGTAGCATTTTAGAATGTATTCAAACAGTTCGACATAGTAGTTAGTGATTTTATTTGCCAGGGTCGGGTATTAATCTGATATCATGTCTTTCACATGAAAATTTATGAACATAGTAAGATTTATCATACCAACTTAATACTTTAAAATGTTAATGATTTTAATAATAATATTTTCACATATCCACCCAACAACTATGTGTAAAACATTTAAGAAATTATTTGTGAAGTTTCAAAAGAAGTGTCTTAATCAAAAAAAAAACAAATATTAAAGATTAATCATTTTAATAATAATATTTTTACATATGCACCCAATAATAATATTTTTACATATGCACCCAATAATGTATTCAAACAGTTCGACATAGTAGTTAGTGATTTTATTTGCCAGAGTCGGGTATTAGTCTGATATCATGTCTTTCACATGAAAATTTATGAACATAGTAAGATTTATCATACAAACTTAATATTTTAAAATGTTAATGATTTTAACTAGCACAGCCAGAATTATGTGGTTAATTAAAGCTGAAAGGCATATTAAAAAGAAATGTGGCTAGTACAGAAATGAAACGAAATGTTCCTAAGAAATGAAATGAAACGCGGCCAGAAACGCGGCGACCACTTTGTGTAAATATCTTAATAAGTTAATGGATGAAATTAGAGCCATTCATTTATTGTGACGACTAAGAATATTCTAGGCATATTTAATCCCTTCCATAGAAAACATATTAAAAACTAAAAACTTATTAAATGTGCCCATTATCAATAGGTGTACGCCTTTTTGCATAATAATAATAATATTTTCACATATCCACCCAACAACTATGTGTAAAACATTTAAAAAATTATTTGTAAAGTTTCAAAAGAAGTGTCTTAATCACCCAAAAAAACAAAACAAATATTAAAAATTAATAATTTTAATAATAATTTTTTGTTTACATAACTTAAACAATTATTTGTGAAGCTTCAAGATATGTATGCTAATTATTTGTCAAGCTTTAAGATATGTTTTCTAATGACAAAAACCACAGGAATCACTTTTCACTATAATTAAGATACTAATTAATTTGGGATTCCAAAAGAAAAGATTGTGTACCACAAGAATCATTCTTCACTCTTAAACAAAATAATTAAGATGTATAAATAATTGAAGAAAACAAGTAAGATATATAAATAATTCAGGGTTTCAAAAGCAAAGAATGTGTTCATACAAGGGTTACAATTTCAAAAAATGCCCTTACTGTTGGACTCAATTTAATGTACATTGTAAGTATCAGATGTAGTTCTCTAAAAGAGAATCTCAACACTTAATACATTTCTTCAAAAAAAAATTGAGTTTAAATTGAATCATGTCAACAATCTACATAATATATGTTTATCATCATTAATTAAATAAAAATTCAACCTTTATTACAATTTAAAAACTATTTTAAATTAAATTATTAAAAACTAATTAAAATCATTTTACATATAATGTTTATCTTTATTAACTAAATAAAAATCTAATTCCTATTACAATTTTAACACTAATTTAAATTAAAATATTAAAAACTAATTAAAATCAAAATCTTGTAGTTATTTAAAGAGAACAACTCATTTTTTTATTCACTAAAACTAAATTTCAACACTTGTTACAATTTTAAATCCAATTCAAACACAATTGAATTATGTTATTATTTAAAGAATAATTAATTAAAAAATTGACTTCTAATAAATTTAATCCTTCTTATATGACTAATCCCTTATATATTATTTTTGAATTTTAAAACTAAATTTCAACACTTGTTACAATTTTAAACATAATTCAATCACAATTGAATTATGTTATAAAAAGAATCAACTAAATTTTTTAATATATATATATATATATATATATATATATATATATATATATATATATATATATATATATAATCCTTCATTAGTAATTTTAATGTGAAGCAATAAAAAAATGTAAAGATTGTGTTTTCTTTTTTATTATTTATGTTGAAAAATATTAATGAAATTTAATATGTTAAATTGAAATTTAATTATAAACTTGTTTTTACAATTTTTTTAGAAAAATTCAAAAGAGACTTTTGTTCCCAACAACTATAATTTAATAATAAATGAATATTTTTTAAAGAAAAAATATAAAAACATGATCTATACAAATATACAAATATAATGTAATCCGCTTTTTTTTTTTCCCTATTTTTGGAGAATGGAGGACTAATATTTGAGTCACATTTTAAAATCTTTCATAACTATGAGGAAAAAATAAGTATAAATTATAGAAGAAAATAAATTAAAAATATTAAATGAAATCAAAAATGTGAAAGTGATATTCTTTGAATACAGGATTCCACTCACATCAACTATGCCAAATAAAATGGAAGTAATGAAAGGATTTCACCCATGGAAGTTGAATCTGTCAAAAACCTTGTAAAAAGGAGACACTCTTTTTTACTTTTAATCCCTTAATAAAGTATTATATCTCAATCTAGGTTTTTTTTAAAGAAAATCTTCATTAAGATATTTTCATAAGAGTTTGAAGTATTTAGATAAGGTTTTATTAAACACTTGACTCGGGTCTTAGCAAGTTAACAAAAAGGTTTGATTGAGGTCTTCTTTGGTTAATACAAAGACTGGATGAACTAATAGAGCTTGATTGAAGATAGAAGAAAAATGGAAAATCAAATCAAACAAAATAGAAATAAAACACAAATGTGAGAAAAATAACAAAAAATTCCATCAAATCAAACATTCATGTGCATTAATCAACAATCAAGATGGGGAATAGGGAAAATAATAGAAAGAACTATGCTCACTAATTATTTGTTATAGATGAAGTGCAAGATACTTCAAAATAGAGAATAAGATAATGACAAGAAGAATTAAGTCAACATGGGAATTCCATGTAGAAATAAAATGTAGGTCGTCATTTAGGTAAACCTATTACCCAACCTTTGGTGCATCTAACTTGAGAAGGAATCTAAATTTTCAAACAAATTTGTGTAACACCCCCATGCATGACCCTTGTCTTGCTGATCTAGGATTGTTTGATATTGTGCAACTTATGATGTTTGCTAGGAGATTATGTTCAGGACACATTATCCCCTTGCTGATTATTTTTGTTGATGTTCTCTTATGATTGAGTAGTGACATATGTGTTACTTAATTATTTATGTGGTTACCATTTTGGCGGCACTTGATGAAACACACAAAAATAAATATGGAGAACAAATTTGTTGGGATTTTGAGATGTTAAATACTTAAAGTCACATGAGAATGCATAAAAAACATTCCCTTTGTTCAGAAAATCAAGAACTCATAATATTTTATATCCTCAAGGGGAAACTACAACTATTGTTTTCACACCAGTAACCTCAAGAATATGAATGATGACAATGATGTCAAAATTGCTCCATGTTTCAATTAAAAAATTACAAAGGAATACTCAATTTGGGGTCCATATAGAAAAAAAAAATTGTGTGTTGAACTCTTATTTGTAGGAAACCCTACCAATATTGACTTCTAAAAGGAACTATAGAGAAGGTGGAAGAGTTTTGAAAAACCCAATATCATGCTATACTATATTGAAAGAACATTATAGAACAATTCTTATTTATATAAATGAATAATGAGCATTGTAAGAAAGTTACGGAGATGAAACTAGTTGAAATATTTGAGAAATTTCATGAATAAAATATTGATGTTAAGATGACGAGTAACATGTTTGATAAATTGATATAATGCTACATTACACCCAACAAGGTCTGCAATACTTTTTGTTGTTGGGACCATGTTGAATTATGGTTCTAATATGACACATTCATATATTTTCACATGTTTGATAAATTGATATAATGCTACATTATGCCCAACAAGGTCTGCAATACTTCTTGTTGTTGGGACCATGTTGAATTATGGTTCTAATATGACACATTCATATATTTTCATAAAAGATACCGACAAGGTGAACCTCCTCCTCCCTTAGTGAAAATGGTTTTATTTCAATGACATTATCTATAAAGAGTAACCGATATGTGATTTTAAGTAAAATATATGTAGCTAGAAATATGGGGGAGTATGAATCACTAAAGACTACCTTTGAAGGATAAATACTCTTGGACGAATGGTAATGAAGTAGTACCATGAGGGAAAGGTGAAACTAATCCCCATCTAGGAGTGAAATAGAACATGAAACCCTAAGCTCCTAATAAGTGAGGGGAAATTTAGATCTCTAACCATTTGCATGATAAATAATGTGTCAACAACTTATAGGCAATGGCTTGGTTAAAAAAACCGAGCTATCATAGTTAGCTCCACTTTGTAGGGGATATGAGTTAGATCAATAAAATGAATATTTATAATAATATATTTCTCAATCTCGGGGAGGATCAACCTATTATCCATGTAGTATATTTTATCCTTTGAGAAAAAGCTCACAATATTCCTTGAATGTGGTAATTTGATATTATTTCATTGAAATTTTCCTAGGGATCCCACATAACCAAAATCATTAAAAATAATGGTTTTTCCTAGGGATCCCACATAACCAGAATTGTTAAAAATAATGGTCACATAAAGGAGATATTAGTGTGTTACTATGAATCCATTCTTTTCTTTGAATGTGACATCTAAAAGGATATAATTTCTTGAGGATGACATTCTTTTTTTTAATTCATAGGGAGGTTTAAAAGTCATGTAAATATAAATATATCAAACAGTCCCATAGGTTTGGGTGGCATGCTTCCCATTTCATAAAATCTTGTGAGGTATTTAAGTGGGGCACAATCTTATCGAGGGTGATCCATTAAATATCTTTATGCCAATGGCCTTAAGGGATTGAATCTTTTCTATGGATTCGGGTATGCTACCAGTTAAGTTATTTGAACTCAAATCAATGCTAATAAGGGATTGAAGCGTTCCTATGGATTTTGGTATCCTGCCACTAAGCATATTTGCCCAAAGATCTAGGTAAGTCAACTTCATTTCCCTTCATGAGCCATGTAGCCCTTCATAGAAGGGTTTATAATTCTTTTCAATGCAAATGAAAATTAATATAAAAATACACTTGTCAAATTTGAAATAGAAATTATTTCATATTTTTTCATCTGAAGGGCAAGGAAATTTTTTCATAATATATTCACTTTTCATAGTTTTTATGGGTTAGGAATTTCCTTAATAAGTTCTACTTTTTATTGTTTTTATTGTTTTTATAACTTTTTTTTGTTTATTAGTCATTTCTCCCTATATCTTAGTAATAAAAAAAGAATGTTAAGAATGTTTTTCTCTATATCTTAGTAATAAAAAAAAAGAATGTTACCAATTTTTCATATGTCAAGTCAATTCAAAAAAAGAATTGTTATATTTTTTCTACAATACAATCCTATTTTTATGGATCTCATGCATGCATGCATATTCTATTTATTAAACTCACAGAGATGAAAGATCAAATGGTAAATTCTCTAAACACCAGCAACAAATGCGTTGTGAATTCGAAATTGAGAGATATATTACTACACACTATAAGTCAATTTCTTTTGTCAATGAAACCCTTCCCAAGTTCTCAATCTTTGTTTTGTTGTAGGTTTATCTTTGTTCCATTGTACAGAGAATCTAACCAGCTCATTTATTCTCTACAATATTATTTCTTCTGCAGTATCGTGTTTGTTCTAGGGAGATGTATATTTGTATTCGAAGGCTATCTCAATATATGTTAGTGTGGCTTGTGTTTATCCCCGCAGGATCTTAGTGAAAATATCATATACAACACCGAACTATTACCTACTCACTCGGGTGGAGAGCTCAGCAGAAGACGCACCAATAAAAACATAGTTGATTCAGTTCATAATTCTTTTCTTTCTCTTGACCAAGAAGAAAGAAAAACAAAGATAGGCTTTGAATATCATTGAAATTTGAGATCACTCCCTTTCTCCCTCTTCGGATTTAGCACCGTATGTCGGCCGTAAACTTCTTTAGAACTAGTCAAGCGAGATCCTTATATAGATCTCCTTAAGCATTTCGTAAGCTAGATCCTTATATAGAGATCTGTTGTTATGTGTCATATGTTTGTGTGCCTTTTGTATGGAGACTCTTGCTCCTGTGAGCTACTCTTACTGAACCTTCTAATTTACCTTTTTTGTTTCTACAGAACATATGTGTTTGTGGGTTCTTGAACCGATCCACTCTGTATCAATCATAAATGTCGAGTAGCAATTCCCCCGAGTACATTAGAGGATATCAAATTGGTAATAAATGAGATATAAAATCATTTTAGAAGTAGTCAAGCCAACAAAGAATTTAAACAAATTGGTGTCCAAACATTTTCACATGAATTTATTCAAAATCATCATGTGTGATTGTTTTATTTTAATTAATTGCTAATATTTGTAGCTTGTATATTAATATGTTTATTTCAAAATCATCCCCTATGAGTGTTTTATTTTAATTAATTGCTAAAATTTGTAGTTTGTATATTAATATGTTTATTTTAGTTTTAGTTGATTATTAATTATGTTTTTAATTTTAGTATGAATTTATATTTCTTTTAATTTTAATTAATTAATTATACAATTTATTTGAAATTACCCAAATTGTTTGTCCATTTCAGATGTGTTTTTTTAATGCGAAAATTGATTAAAAACTTTGTGTTTCCACTACCCTCTGGCCCCACTCATTTCTTCTCCACTATATCATCTAGCATGGGTGAGTGTTTTATTAATTTAATATATTTTAATTAATTTCTAATGTTTGTATCCTAGATATTAATATGTTTATTTTAGTTCTTGTTGATTATTAATTATGTTTTTTTAATTTTAGTTGATTATTAATCTGTATTTTTTTATTGATTATTAGTTTATATTTCTTTTAATTTTAGTTAATTAATTATGATTTATTTTAAATTACCAAAAAATGTTGGTCGTACTTGTCCATTTCATGTGTAAAAGGTTATTATCAAATTATATTGTTTTATCAATGCTAAAATTTATCTTTGAGTATTTTACTAATTTATTTTATTTTAATTAATTGCTAATGTTTATAGTTTGTATATTAATATGTTTATTTTAGTTTTAGTTGATTATTAATTGTGCTTCTTTTAATTTTAGTTGATTATTAATTTATTTTTCTTTTAGTTTTAGTTAATTAATTATATAATTATAAGAAATTAAATCAACTAACAAGTATAAATGTTTAACTTTACTCATTAAAAGGAAGTAAAAACACATTTAGTTGAATTATTATTGTGTGCAATTATTGTGTGAATTATTAAGTAATTTAAATTAAAGAAAAGTTGCAATTAGTAATAAAAGAATTGATAAAGATATTATATATATGCACAATTTCTATGATGTTAGATTTAATAAAATGGAATTTGGAAAATAAATTAGAAATAATTTGAGTATGTTATTATGGAATCTAATTAGAATGTTTTAATTATAAGTTAAATTTCAACTACATTAGTGTAGATAAGGATATAATGAAATTGGTAAGAATGTTAAAAATTGTAAAATTTGTTAATTATAATGTTTATTTTGTAATTGGTAAATCATTATAATGGTGAATTTTAAGATAGATTATTGGATATAATGATATTCATGGAGAGGAATAAAGGCACTATGAAGGAATGTGCAAAATATTATTATTATATGTATTGAATTAACAAAAAATGAAGTTGTGCCAAATTCTTTGAATTTAATTTAATTAATAAGTTATGTTTGGAGAATAATAAGTTAAGAGTTAATTTTTTTTAATAATGAATGGGTTATCAAATAATTATTTTATAGGTGAAATTTTAATTGTTTTTTAGTTTTCATATGAAAAGAATAATTTATTTTAACATGTCAATTTAGAAGTGTTATAATAAAGTTAGCCCTTCAGTTTGAAATATAACTCTTCCTTTCAAATTTGATGTATCCTCCCATGGAGCATATTTGCACTAAGATTTAGGTGTGTCAACTTCCTCAAATTGGCAATAGCTTCAACTGAAATTCTGCCTCTCATAGTATTATTAGAAATATCCAAATAATGCAATAAAGAGAGGTTGCCCAGAGATGGTGAAAGGGTACCTTCTAATCCTGAAGATCGAAGGTCTATGTAGACCACTCTTCTGGTGTGTTTCCTGCACCAAATACCCTCCCACGAGAACACCTTTTCCGCGTTCTTCGTAGTCTAATTGGACAGCGATCCAAGCGGATCAGATTTGATGGCCCTTTTGAAGCACAAAAGAGCATCCACGTCCCTTCTATCGGAACTAACAGTTGCAGTTACATCCGCCGTTGATATGGCAGATGCAATCACAAAGAACAGAAGCATGGTAATGCCCTTGCGCATCACTTCTCCTTGCCCAAACTGCGAGTGACTTCTTCAGTTCCCTTCGCTATGTATATATAGAAATAAATACAACTAAAGTCTTGTGAGGCTGGAAAACTGAAGAAAAATTGTTGAAGGCAATAATAGAGAAAATACTTCGGAAAATGATGGAAGTAAAATACGTCCAGAAATAGTTGGTATGACAGGACAAAAATATAGAGTTGGTGTGACTGTAATGGAGTGACGGTAACCAAAGTCGGGAATTAATGAAGTAAAATGTGTATATATACAAACTAGCACAGCCGCTAACGCGGTTGAGAACGCCAAAAGGTTGGCTGAGAACGCGTGTCATAAAACATCTGTGGTAATTCGTAATTTGTATGTGGTAATACAAAACTTTTGGGTGCACGGTTTAATCTTACTTAATCATTTAAACATGGCAATTACATATCCTTACAGTAATTTTTTAATGTGATTAGGTAAATGTTAAAAAGTAAACATGTTAACGAATGTCTTGATAAATGCAAGAAAGTTATGAACAATAAATCTGACCCATTGATTTTGGAGGACGACTAAGAATATGCCAGCATCTTCAATGCATAGCCATCAGATTAGGATTTAAGGTTAAATAAGGTTAAAAGATCATTAATTGTGCCCATTGTCAATAGGTGTACGCCTTTCGGCGTAATAACACAGAAAATAAGTCGGGATTTAATGAAGAAAAATGCGCATATATAGAAATAACAAAGAAAATACGTCGAGAATTAATGAAGTAAAATGCGTATATATAGAAATAAATAAAACCATATTTAATGTAAAGTCTTGCTCAGCTAGAAATATGAAGGGAAATTTATGAAGGAAATAATAGAGAAAATACGCCGAGAAATAATGAAGTAAAATACGTCTCGAAATAGCTGGCATGATGATGCAGGAGCATCGCCAACTCAGCAAGTGAGCCAGTCCATCAAGCGGAGAACAGCTAGATAAGCAAACCCAAATTTTGAAAATCCTTTGGGGATTGTAGCACAAGTCTTAAATGAATCCTTTATGAAGGAGCGCCTTTTGTATTATATCAGACCTTGAGCCGTACGTTCTTGTCTGAAGTAGATAGGAGGCAATTAATAGATTTAATGCAGGTAGATAGGATTTTATTTCCAGATTAGACAGTTTTAGAGTTCGAGAGGGAAAACGGATATAGACACCCTCATTGTATTATTGTAACGGGAGCCATAAGCAACATTCAGAATAGAGGAGAAAACAGAGAAAACTGTGAAGAACACCCATGTACAAACAATTGAATTAATAGAAGAAAGTTCTGATTCAAGTTCATGGCTGGTGTTGTTTCTCTGTGTAGATTGTTTATGTGCTCATGAATGTTTGTTTTTCTGGTTATGCATTTGCTTTGAATATGTTGTGCATGTGATTTCAGGGTTTAAACTGAAGTCTGAGAGGAGAGAATAAGTTTCAATTGTTTCTCTGTCTGAGCTAGGAGATTCCTGTAAAGAGTGCAGTTGAATTCATCCGCAAGGAGTGCGTTGATGAGGGCTCGATAGTTTAACTTTTGATCTTACTTGTCCAGGATTGAGAGTTGATTGTTGAAGCCGTGCGGAGAGTGCACAGGTGAAATACAAAGTCTGAGTTGCTAATTTGAGAAAAGGAAGCTAAAGACTATTGTTGCAGGAGTTGCGCAGAGTCTGAAGGATTCAACGCCTCGGAAGTTGTTGAATGCCGAGCGCAAGTAGTGTGCACAAATCCCTCTGAAGGAGTCAGAGTGGAAAGGATTAGGAGGTTTAGCACTTCCGGGATATTTTCAAACGTAGAGCGCAAGAGTTTTATGCGGAGGAAGGTTCGAGAAGGAGCTACAAGCGCAGGCTTTGAAGGACAAAGTGCGAGAAGGAATACTTAGTCATTTTCGAGAAATATACAAAAGGAGGAGGAATCGACGGCTAGGATTCGCAGAAGGAAACAACGAAATCTCGTAGGCCATTAGATCTCGGTAAAGTTGCGCAGGGTTTAAGCCTGGAGGAGCAGGGAAGATCTCGGAGATTCGGAGTTCGGGATATCGGGGTTTCTATGGTCGTGGAACTCTTATAGAAAGAGATCGTGATCCACGATATCCCGAAGGAGCCTCAACCGTTGATTTTAGTGGGGACACGTGGCAAGAGATCCCAAGGATAATGAATCGGAGCATCGGGTTTTCAGAGACAGGGGCCTTGTATGTTGACATCGCGATTTGTGATTTCCCGACATAGTAGGAGCCGTTGATCTGCAAGACGCGTGTCCAAGGATCTGGAAGAGTCGGGGTTCGGCATTTCGGGGTTCTCGGTGTCGTGAGAATCATTGCAGGAGGAGTTCTGAAACTCCGAAACACGATAACCATGCAGCCACAGTGCTGAGTGGAGGGAAGGTGGCATCGACATATCGTGAGATCGAGGGTTCGCGAGTTGGATCCACCAAGTTTTGCATCAAGGTTTTACGAGGTCGCGAGAGGCGATATCGTGGAAAACATTGACTAACGTGTGGGACCCAAAGCGCAGTAAAGGGGGATAGGTGGCATCGGAGATCCCAGGGGCATGATTTCTTCTCATTGCAAATTCACGAAGTCCGAATTTCCGATAAGGGAAAGACCGTGCTCTCGTGGACCGAGAGGTCACATGTGAAAAGGGATTAGTCGAGGAGAGCTAAGGATTGGAGAGAGGCGGTATCGAGGATCGGGAATCGGGGATTTCCGAAGTGAGTTGTTTACAATCTCGCATAAGTCGATTTTCCGATAGGAACAATCCCGACCATGAAGGGAATTCATGAAGGGAATATCCATCGGGTTTCGAGGATTTTGAGGCCCGAGTATAGGACTCGCAATCTTGCGAGGTCCGATTCTCCGATAGGCAAAAGGAGATCGTCAGGTGATCATTTTGTGGGTGTGGAAAAGTCCCGATAAGGGATTTGAGGAGCACTTGAACTCTTCGGGCCGAGGAAAGAGAAGGTCCTGGTGGAAGCGGACGTGCGTCGGGTGACATCTGCATCAAGTGGTATCAGAGTGAGAGAAACTTCTCTGTTTTCTGTAGCAGAGGAGAAAAGAAGATTTCACCATGCCACCAAGAAGAGAGAGGCAATCAGCTGATCCAGAGGACAGGGATGTGCAAAGAAGAGGTAGGCCGGCAGGGAATCCAAAGATGGAAAGGCAGATACACGATCTTAGAGCGAGATTGGAAGACATGGAAGTAGCGCAGAGATGCACAACAAGTGAGAGAGATATGAGCGACTCCGAAGGTGAAGTTGAAGTCGAACAACAGGAAGAAGTTGTAGTCGAAGATGCAGCCAATGAGCGATTGATTAAAGTTATCGCCCGGATGAGTTCAAAGAAAAAAATGGACATTCCAGTCTATGAAGGAAGTCTGGATGCAGAAGAGCTGTTGGATTGGATTAGGGCTCTTGACACCTACTTCGATTATGAGGATATCGAAGAGGATAAAAAGGTAAGGCATGTTGTCACTAAATTGAAAGGACATGCAGCATTATGGTGGGACGAGCTTCAGGCTGATAGAAATTCCAAAGGAAAACAAAAGATCAAAAGTTGGGATCGAATGATCGCAAATATGAAAGCGAAGTTCATCCCAAAAGATTATCAGATCACACTATTCAGGAGAATGCAGAACCTGAGACAGAATTTGATGACGGTAAAAGAGTATACCAAAGAATTTTATAAGCTCAATATCAGAGCAGGTCATTGAGAGAGCGATGATGAAAAAGTTGCCAGATATATGAATGTCTTAAGATACGATATCCAGGATGAGATGAGTATGACAACCATTAGAACAGTGGAGGATGTGTATCAGATGGCATTGAAAGCTGAGGAAAATCTAAGCCGTAAGTTAGCACAGCGAGGATGAGGTAGGAGCCAATCAAAAGGTAACTCAGTTGCCCAAGATAGGTTCCAAAAATCTAAGGATGAATGGAAGAAGCCTCAGACCAGGATGGAAAGAGGTGGAAGTTCTCAGCGAGGAAAACACGCTGAACAGGGAATGCAGTAGGCCGAACAGAGCGGGGGATACGCTGATAACAATACTTTTCCTCGTACCAGAGGTAGAGGAAGAGGCAGAGGAGGAATCATCACATGCTACACATGTGGAAAAAATGGGCACAAATCAGTTGACTGTCCAGATCGGAAGAAAGATGGAGGTGAAGCTCACATCGCTGAGGCACAAAGGAGAAATGTTGAAGTAGAATACGCTGAAGACGGAAGGTCATTAATGATGCGTAAAGTTCTCTTAACACCTGAGAAAGAAGTGGAGGACACAACTTAGAGAAGCAGACTGTTCAAAACCGCATGCAAGACCAAAGACAGGAAATGCAAGGTCATTGTGGATAGTGGAAGCACCGACAATCTCGTTTCAACCGAGATGGTGGAGAAACTAGAGTTGGAAACCACTGATCACCCGAGTCCATATAAATTTTCATGGCTACAGAAGGGACATYAGGTGAGTGTCACTAAACAGTGCTTAGTGGACATCAAGATAGGAGGATATAATGATAAAATTCTCTGTGATGTTATTCCTATGGATGTATGTCATTTATTGCTAGGCAGACCATGGCAATATGACAAAAACATAAATCATGATGGGAAGATGAATACGTACACTTTAGAGAAGAATGGGAGAACACATATGTTACTTCCAATAAAGGATAAGGAGGTGAAACCGGGAGTGAACAACAGGATACTTCTCATGAGTGGGAAGGAACTTCTGGAAGAAGTAAAGAAGAAGGAAGATCCACAATTCTTTGTGGTCAGGAAACCAAGGGTTGTTTTAACCAGCACAAGAGTGGATGATTTGCCGGAAGAAATTCATAAACTGCTGGAGGAGTTCACTGATATAGTGGTGGACGAATTACCTCATTTGTTACCATCGATGAGGAGTGTGAGCCATCACATAGACCTAATACCAGGAGCTAGTTTACCAAACAAAGCTGCGTACAGGTTGACGCCACAGGAGAATGAAGAAGTCAAAAGGCAGGTACAGGAACTGCTAGATAAAGGACTGATCAGGGAGATTTTAAGTCTGTGTGCCGTTCCAATGGTACTGAGTCCAAAGAAGGATGGAGGATGGACAATGTGTAAAGATTCCAGAGCCATTAACAAGATAACCATCAGGTATATGTTTCCATTGCCACAGATGGATGACTTGATGGACTGCTTAAGTGGAGCACAATTTTTTTCAAAGGTAGATTTGAAAAGCGGATACCATCAGATTCGCATGAGGGAAGGCGATGAGTGGAAGACAGCCTTCAAAACCAATGAAGGGTTGTACGAATGGCTAGTCATGTTGTTTGGTTTGACGAATGCACCGAGTACATTCAGGAGGCTGATGAATGAAGTGTTGAAGGAGTTCATTGGTAAGTTTGTCATTGTTTATTTGGATGACATATTGATTTTCAGCAAAACGAAGGAAGAACATCTGAAGCATTTAGCTGCAGTAATGAGGAAACTACAACAAAAGAAACTGTTGGTCAACATGAGAAAATCTTCATTTATGAAGACATAACTCATTTACTTGGGGTTTTTCATATCGACAAATGAATTGAAGATGGATCCAAGTAAAGTAGAGGTAATTAAAAATTGGCCATCAATAAGAAATGTTTTCGAGGTGAGAAGTTTTCATGGATTGGCTAGTTTCTACCGAAAATTCATTAGGAATTTCAGTGGAATTAGCGCAGCAATGATGGATATTGTCAAGAAATGACACAAATATTTTCATTAGATCGAAGAGGTAGAGAAGAGCTTTAATCTGCTGAAGCGAAAGATCACCGAACAACCGGTTTTGGTGTTGCCAAATTTTTCGAAAGTTTTCCAGGTGAAATGTGATGCAAGTGGCTTTGCCATAGGATTGGTCTTGAGCCAGGAAGACAGACCAATTGCATATTTCAGCGAGAAGTTGCATGAGGCAAAGGTGAAATACTCAATGTATGATAAAGAATTTTATGCTATCATACAAGCGCTGAAAAAGTGGAGGCACTATTTGATTCCAAAAGAATTTGTTCTGTATAGTGATAATCATGCATTACAGTTTGTGACTCAGCAGGAGAAGCTGAATCAGAAACATGCAAAATGGGTAGAGTATATGCAGAATTTTACATTTGTAAGTAAACACATTTCAGGGACTGCTAACAAAGTGGCTGATGCTTTGAGCAGGAAGTGTTTATTGCTGCAGGAGTTTCACGTCAAGACTTTAGGTTTTGAAAAACTTAAGGACATGTATGCAGGTGATGCAGATTTTGCAGAGGCATACGAGGCAGCTGAGAATCCAGTTCTCAGAGATAGAAGCCCGTGGATGGACTACGTGATCCAAAATGGACTATTTTTCAGAGGCATTCAGTTATGCATTCCGAATTTCTCCATGAGGGAGAATCTGCTAAAAGAAAAACATAGTGGAGGCTTGGCAAGGCATTTTGGCCACGACAAAACATTCGCAAAGTTGAGAGAATCATATTTTTGGCTAGGCATGCGAGCAGATGTCAAGAGGTTTGTTGACAGGTGTCGAATTTGTCAGCATTCGAAGGGGAGAAAGAAAAATGCAGGGTTTTATCAGCCATTGCCCATAGCAGAGAGGCCATGGGAGGCGATAAGCATGGACTTTGTATTGGGTTTGCCGAGGACGCAGAGAGGTGTTGATTCCATCTTTGTGGTGGTAGACAAKTTTTCAAAAATGGCACATTTTACTCCATGCCAGAAGACCAGTGATAGGACTCACATCGTGAATTTGTTCTTCAAAGAGGTTGTTAGACTTCATGGTTTACCCAGAAGCATTGTATCAGACAGGGATACAAAGTTCATTGGGCATTTCTGGAGGACACTCTGGAAGAAGATGGGAACTAACTTGGCGTTTAGTTGAGATTATCATCTGCAAATGGATGGACAAACAGAGGTGGTAAATAGAAGTCTGGGAGATTTGTTGAGAAGCCTGGTGACAGAGCACCACAGCAGCTAGGACAACGTGTTGCCACAGACAGAATTTGCTTATAACGACTCAGTGAATAGAAGAACAGGTAAAAGACCATTTCAGATCATATATGGAAGATAGCCTAGAGGAGTCTCTAAACTCAAGGAGTTAGAGCAGACTGCTACTAGCAGTGCTAGTGCAGAAGAATTCGCGGAGGCGATGGAAGAACTTCACAGCAGAGTGAAGCAGCGACTGCTGGAATCAAACCAAGAATATAAGCTCAGAGCGGATCAACATCGGAGACAAATTCAGTTCGAAGTTGGTGATCTAGTTCTGGCACACTTGAGGAAGGAAAGGTTCCCAAGGGGAACATACAATAAGCTGAAAATGAAGAAAATTGGGCCATGCAGAGTCCTGAAGAAGTTGGGAGAAAATGCTTATGAAATTGAATTATCGGATGGCATCGGAATATCTCCAACATTCAATGTTTCAGACTTATATCCATATAAGGATGAGAAAACAGGAACTGGAAGTGATGAACAGCCAGAGGTCCAGTGGCAGAAGCAGATGCCGATTGCAGATAGGCCACAGATGGAACGTATACTTGACAAAAGAGTCAGCAAAAGAACCAGACGGAAGAAATACTTTGAGTATCTGGTGAAGTGGAAGAATCACCCAGTGGAAGATGCCATCTGGGAGATAGAAGCAGTCATTCAAAAGCATGGACAGACCATGAAGGATCCCATGAAAGTTTTCAAGCCCAAGAGTATGATGCGGGAGCATCGCCAACTCAGCAAGCGAGCCAACCCATCAAGCGGAGAACAGCTGGATAAGCAAACCCAAATTTTGAAAATGCTTTGGGGATTGTAGTGCAAGTCTTAAATGAATCCTTTATGAAGGAGCGCCTTTTGTATTGTATCAGACCTCGAGCCATACGCTCTTGTTTGAAGTAGATAGGAGGCAATTAATAGATTTAATGCAGGTAGATAGGATTTTATTTCTAGATTAGACAGTTTTAGAGTTCGAGAGGGAAAACGGATATAGAGACCCTCATTGTATTATTGTAACGAGAGCCATAAGCAACATTCATAATAGAGGAGCAAAAAGAGAAAACTGTGAAGAACACCCATGTACAGACAATTGAATTAATAGAAGAAAGTTATGATTCAAGTTCATCGCTGGTGTTGTTACTCTGTGTAGAGTGTTTATGTGCTCATGAATGTTTGTTTTTCTGGTTATGCATTTGCTTTGAATATGATGTGCATGTGATTTCAAGGTTTAAACTGAACTCTGAGAGGAGAGAATAAGTTTCAATTGTTTCTCTGTCTGAGCCAGGAGATTCCTGCAAAGAGTGAAGTTGAATTCATCTGCAAGGAGTGTGTTGATGAGGGCTCGATAGTTTAACTTTTCATCTTACTTGTCCAGGATTGAGAGTTTATTGTTGAAGCCGTGCGGAGAGTGCACAGGCGGAAGAAAAAGTCCCAGTTGTTAATATGAGAAAAGGAAGCAAAAGAATGTTGTTGCAGGAGTTGCGCAGAGTCTGAAGGATTCAACACCTGGGAAGTTGTTGAATGACGAGCGCAAGTAGTGTGCGCAAATCCCTCTGAAGGAGTCAGAGTGGAAAAGATCAGGAAGTTTAGCACTTCCGGGATATTGTCGAAAGTAGAGCACAGGAGTTTTATGCGGAGGAAGGTTCGAGAAGGATCTACAAGCGCAGGCTTTGAAGGACAAAGTGCAAGAAGGAATACTTAGTCATTTTCGAGAAATCTCCAAAAGGAGGAGGAATCGACGACTAGGATTCACCGAAGGAAACAGAGAAATCTCTTAGGCTGTTAGATCTCGGGAAAGTTGCGCAGGGTTTAAGCCTGGAGGAGCAGGGAAGATCCCGGAGATTCGGAGTTTGGGATATCGGGGTTTCTATGGTCGTGGAACTCCTATAGAAAGAAATCGCGATCCGCGATTTCCCGAAGGAGCCTCAACCGTTGATTTCAGCGGGGACACGTGGCAAGAAATCCCAAGGATCGTGGATCGGAGCATCGGGTTTCTGGAGATAGGGGCCTTGTATGTTGACATCGCGATTTGCGATTTCTCGACATAGTAGGAGTCGTTGATCTACAAGACGCGTGTCCAAGGATCTGGAAGAGTCGGGGTTCGGCATTTCGGGGTTCACGGTGTCGTGAGAATCGTTGCAGGAGGAGTTTCGAAAATCTAAAACGCGATAACCATGTAGCCACAGTGTTGATTGGAGGGCAGGTGGCATCGACATATCGTGAGCTCGAGGGTTCGCGAGTTGGATCCGCCAAGTTTTGGCTCAAGGTTTTACGAGGTCGCGAGAGGCGATATCGTGGCAACCATTAACTAATGTGTGGGACCCAGAGAACAGTAAAGGGGGACAGGTGGCATCGGAGATCGGGGATCAGAGATCCTAGGGGCGTGATTTCTTCGCATTGCAAATTCACGAAGTCCGAATTTCCGATAAGGGAAAGACCGTGCTCTCGTGGACCGAGAGGTCACATGTGAAAAGGGATTAGCCAAGGAGAGCTAAGGATTGGAGAGAGGTGGTATCGAGGATTGGGAATCGGGGATTTCCGAAGCGAGTTGTTTACAATCTCGCAGAAGCCGACTTTTCGATAGGAACAATCCCGACTGTGAAGGGAATTCGTGAAGGGAATATCCATTGGGTTTCAGGGATTTTGAGGCTCGAGTACAGAACTTGCAATCTTTCGAGATCCAATTATCTGATAGGAGAAAGGAGATCGTCATGTGATCATTCGGTGGGTGTGGAAAAGTCCCGATAAGGGATTTGAGGAGCACTTGAGCTCTTCGGGCCGAGGAAAGAGAAGGTCCTGGTGGAAGTGGACGTGCGTCGGGTGATGTCTGCATCACATGAAGGGACATAAAGATAGAGTCGGTGTGACTGTAATTACATCCATTAAATATCTTTTTATTGCTAAGAGTTTGGTCATTTCCATACCATAATAAGATTTCATGGCTAAATGTGCTCTATTTTCTGTGTAATGGATGCATGCAATATGTTTGACAATATTCCTATATGAGCAAATTGTTTGTAAGAAGTTAACAATATCATTAGTACTAAGTATTCGACATATTTTCACAAAAGAAAAATGTCAATTTTGGATAATAAACATAAAATTCCCACATAGCCTAGTTGGGGACATTACAAAATCCTTATTTCCATAAATTTCCACTCCTAGTGTTGACAAGCTTTGATAAAAACAAATCTCTGAATTTAAAGTTGCATTGCAGAAAAGGAAATAAAATTATTTGATTTACATTATTTTTGAACCATTATCTACTTATGATTACAAGGACCATAGAAACGCATACTACAGTCATATGTTCAATGAACAATTCATGTAATAATACTTTATTATAATCAGTTGGATTACAGTTTAGAAAATAAGTACTATGTTTATAAATCTAAAATGAAATAAAGGAATAAATAAGGACATATAAAATGAAACAGAACACCTCCATGTTATCATGTAGTGAGCTATGTCTCGAAATAATCAAGGCAACAAATTGAACTACAACATCATAAAGTTAAATAAAATCATACCACATAGACACTATAAAGCTATAATCTATATGGAAGAAAATCTCAAGAAGTTGTATTCTATTCCATCATAATTCGAACATATGAACATATGGTGCAAGAGTCCCTCATAGAATGGATACATAACTCTCTTTTATACATGAACTTGCCTTGAAACTGAAATAACAAATATTAAATTCATATCCACAACTTTTTCATGTGGTTACAACCATTTGCTAAAAGTTTAGCAATTAAAAGTCATCTCATAAATATCTCTAAGAGCTTTTCTTACAAATATTATCAAGACCTCCAAGATTATTCTATATCCAAGATAGTTGAATGATGATCGCAAATCCATAGAAAATGTTTAATGGTTGAAGAGAATATTCAAACAAGTTCAGAGAAAGAGTAAAAACTGTGAAGAGAAAGACGTTATTTTCGACCTGATTATGCTTCACACTAAAAATCACAAAAACCTAGTTGTACATATTCTCATATGTGTCTAATTACATGATTCACCTGTTCTTGTAACAACCAAAAAAAAAACCAATTTTGAAAGATATGTGAAAATATGTTATTTTTCTAATATTTAATTATAAATTCACATAAAATACAAAGATAAATTCCATGAAAAAGATATTAATCCTAATTCCGCATATAAGTATCAAAATGGAATAAGTATTACGGGTGTCAAAAGTGTGGAAAATGAGATTAAAATAAGTGATAAAAGGGTGCCAAAAGACATCAATTGTGTAACTAAACAATACAACCAACATAATCATTATTTTCTTTAACTTGTTTGTGTACTTGGAAGCACTCTTCCCTTTCCTCTGCCCAAAATGATGCCAATTGATCCATTGGTCCTCTACATATCCAATAGGGTAGAATGGGATTTGATAACGGTTTTAAACACCTCCCTCTTAGTTACTAGTGTATCACCTTCCAACCTAAGTATCGTTGTGTGGATTTCCCACCAGCTTAGTGAAAGTCCCTCTAGTTTTAGTCAGAAAAATGAAATATTCCACTCTTCATCTATATTATGAACACTTATATCCACTTTTAATTGTTGCAACCAATGATTCACTTAACGACATAAATCTCACCTTGGAAGGGATTGATGTCCAATTTTACTTTCATTTTAAACAATATGTGACCTAAGAAACCTGATACTTGAGAGAACCTATCTAGAAGGTAAGACTTGTGCTTTTCTCTCTTTCTTACGTTATGAAATGCAAGTACAAAGGAAAGGACATTGAGTATGGAGTTTCCTTTGACACTATGGCCTAAATGGTTGCTAAAAAATATTTTAGATCCTCCTTTATGCATTTAAATTCCACTCCTAGATGCTCTACTCAACTATGAAATAAGTACAATACTAAAAGAATGGAACCCCCTATCTTTCCAACAACCTAGTCTTTAACATAGCCTAATATTTTTCTAAGGTTAGTGATTTTGCATGCCTCAACCCTCAATTAATGTTATTGTTTTGGACCCTATAGAATATTCTTTAAAGTACACATGTAAACACCCCCACATGTGTGAGTGACGGGGGCTAATGTGGCATCTACTTAGTGCCATGGTGGTCGACAAGGTAGGTGAACTTGTAGGAGACAAAACTTCTACATATGAGCACAAATTGAGGTGACTTTCAAACCATTGGAAATCTCTCACTATATAGAAAAATGTGAAGGTGTTGGGAGTTATGCTCACGAATTTTTGACATCAAAATGTGTCTTAAATTAGATTGGGATGGTTATAAATCTCAAATCTTGAAACTATGACCATCCACTAAAATGGGCCTTGCAAACTAATTCTTCCAATTTTTCCACATAGAAAGTAGCAAGATAGTTGAAAAATTAATAATGATCAATTCCAAACCAATACATGTATATTTTCAAGAATATTCTAGAGTTTCCAAAACACTAATTCTAATTGAGAGTTGAGACATCCAAAAACCCTAACCCTAACCCTACATGATTATCAATCTAGCCAAGTTTTTCTCATATTAGGTTTTCCCAGTTGTGTAAATTGTGCGGATGGTGTATTATTTGCTTAGTTTTTTAAATTCTGATTTTAGTTTATTAGGTATTTCATTCATGAAGATAATAACATCAAATATGAACCTTAATTAAACCACTACATAATAATTATTACAAAAAATTATAAGATTTTTTCTGAAAAATTATATATCCACTACAATTGATAGATCAATTTTTATGTATGTATGGGGTTGGAACAACTCCCATGGATCACTATAGGTGTCTCCATACACCTTGTACAAGACATGTAATTGAATTTCTAACTATAATATTTTTTCCAAATATTAAAAAAAAATAAAAAAATCAACCCAACCATCAAGAAACTAGATGATTGGGTTGTGGATACAATCTATTGATAAATTTCACATAACATAATAGAACACTCTAGATGATCCATTGGATCTTTAAATGAAAATTGTGTTCTATATCAAAAGAATTAAAAGTAATCCAACAATGACATGAATTGAAAGATTGGGTTTTTTTGGTCAATCTGATTCAATAAAAGATGCACTCAAGTTATAGGATCAACCGACCCTACATTGTAAGGGAATTCAATGACAGACTGGACTGCATTGTAGGAAAAAATTAGTAATCTAGAGGGATGATTAACATGAGTAGTAAACAAATCAATTCAGGGTGTTGAAATTAATGTATAACTAAAGCATTTGAGTGATTATGAAAACACGTGGATTTCTTAAACGAACAATACAATCAAAAAGAAATTTAATGCCATAAAAGTTAAGAGTAATTACGCCGATAAATGTCCCTCGTATGAGAATTGGATGGATTAATCTATTTCTTAATCCATCCAATTCATCGAAAGGTTATAAATTAAAAATTCTGGTATATTCTCGTCGTCACACAAAAATTGATGAAAGAGATATGTAGGGTTAAACCCCTTACAAATATAATATTGTACTTTTTGGTTTACATTTTGTTATTACTTTCTTACTTTTACTTAACATATATATATAGTATTTTACTAATTTATATTACATTTATAAATATAATATTGTACTTTTTGGTTTACATTTTGTTGTTACTTTCTTACTTTTACTTAACATATATAGTATTTTACTAATTTATATTACATTTATATTGTGAATTTCCAAAAATGTTTTATGATTTCAAAAAGCTTCCTCTAATACAATGTAATCGTGCTTAAGTTTACGTTTTATAAGTGAATGCAGAAAATAAGAATTAAATATTAAAAATTATTCAACATTATTTAAATTGAAAATATAATACAATGTAATCGTGTAATCGTGCTTAAGTTTACGTTTTATAAGTGAATGCAGAAAATAAGAATTAAATATTAAAAATTATTCAACATTATTTAAATTGAAAATATAATTATCCAAATTCAAATTTTTTAGTTATATTTTTTATTTTTCAGTTTCTTTTGATTTCAAGATTTTCAAATTCATTTTTTAATTCAGTGTAATGGAAAATTTCAATAGTTTTGATTCAATGCCACATAAAGAGCACAAGAAAAAGTAAAACTTGATAATTTTATGTTAATTTGTTATTATTATTAATTTTAATTGACTAATAGTAAGTATTAATACTTATTAATAAATTCAAAAAAAAATACTTATTAATAATTAATTATTAAGTATTTTATGTTTGATAATGCAAGGAAGATGGAATATCAAACAACTTTTAAATTTTACAAAAAAAATTTCATATAATAGATCTATTATTATAATAAATTAACATAATATTTATTAAAAATAATGTTAAATTTAATTTTTAAACTTATATTAAATTTAAATTTAAATTAATTGAATTTGTATTAATTGATTACAGTTAATTAAACTAAATAACATATTAGTATGTTAATTTATTAATGACCATAAGGAATGTTAAATTAATAAAAGTAATTTTAATTAACATATTAATCTTATGTTAATTAACATATTAAACTTATGTTCATTAAAATATTAATATGTTAATTAAACAATATCACTAAATGATATTAAATTAATTTTAAAATAAATGATAACTTAATTTTATACATAATATTTTAATTTAATTATGTATACAATATTTAATTTTATGTATAATATTTGAATGATATACATAAAATATTTTTTCACTTTTAAATGAAATAAATTAACAAAATTTAATATTGATGAAAAAATTTTAATTTTATATAATTTAATTCTCTTATAATATTAAAAAAAAAAAAAAACAAATTTCCTTAAAATGTATTTTGAAATATATTTTATTAATTATTTGATCCAAGTGGATATTGGTGGCCAACCACCTATTTCAAGTGGTTCTTCTTGTCCGTTTATGTTTAGCATCTGTACTTCTTGTAATTGTGGGTTCTACACTTTTGGGGATGTCTAAATCCTCACACATCCTGAAGGTGGTCTCTCGCCTAATCCAAGTGGCTTATTTTGTATGTTTTCATGTCAACACATTTTGTTGTACTTCTAGGGTCATTTTGGGGCATTAAACATTTTTTTTTTGGATCGCCAGAGTCAAACTGTAGACATAGTCAGAGTTTGACAAATAAATGTGTAGTTCTCTAAAAGACCTTTCCAACAGGCTATCACCCGCCTAAAACAGAGGTCGTGTGCAAAAGCTATGACCTTGAGAAGTTGAGGTACCAACTTACACCAACTTACCCATAAGGGCCCACATGACTTTAGGCGTTTCACCTTCTAGGGTTAGGTTTTTGGATGTCTAGGGTTTTGGCATTCATGATTAATATAAAAAAGGCTTATGGAGCCTCACTGTAATCCATTCTGCTCATACAGATGCGCGTAGTAGCCACATCTCTTATGAGATAGCTACCACCATTCGAGCAAGTATCTCTTCTAAGATAGCTACCACCATTCGAGCAAGTGTTTGAGTTATGCAGTTTTATAGTTTCATCCCATTTCATTATTCAATAAAAGATATTGTTCATTGGATATCTATGTTATTCTTCATATCTCTATGTTTATTGTATTGAGTTTGTTAATCAATTTGTTCTGCCCCTAAATCCAGATCATTATCCTATAGAATGGATTTATGTTAAAATTCAAAATGAATAAAACTGATTTCAGATATTTTAAAAGATAAAATTTATTAATTATATAGAAATATTACACTTCAATATTAAAGAGGTAGGACAGTCCATTAGGTGACAGAGTGTGCTGTTAAGACACTCGAATGTGCTATTAAGACACTCCTTGATGTTAAGACAAACTAATAAATATTAAAAAACCTATAAATATTGTCCCTTTTATTGATACTATTAATTAATTGATAATAATAAATTTAATATCTATTAGAAAACAATCATTCATATATATATTTAAACCAAATCATATTATATATAAAAAATATTAAAATTTAAAATATTTTTTATTAAATACATAGATAAAATATAAAACATATATAGATTTTTTATCAATTAACCAATTATATATATATATATATATTATTATTATTTTTAATATTTATTAAATTTAAAACTAAAACAATGAGTTTAAGAATGAACTCATTAAAAATATCCCCCAAAATGAGCTCATTTATCATAATTTACCATGATTTAAATATGACTTAGTATTACCAAAATCACTTTTTTTGAGTTATTAGATTAGCTCAAAAGAGTAAGAATTTTACAAAATAACTTTATTTAAAATTCTTAATTAATAAGAATATTAAACATCACAATTTAATCTTACATCATATTAATACTAATTTAAAAGATATAAACTCATAAATGTTATTTGTAAAAAAAATTATAAATTTAATAATATGAAATATCTAATTGATATTAAAAAAACATATAATAATTAGTATTACAAAATAAAATAAAAACTTACATAAAATTTATAAATTTAATAATATGAAATATTTAATTGATATTAAAAAAAATATAATTATTAGTATTACAAAATAAAATATAAACTTAATTTTTTAGTTTAATTAAAAAATTAATATTTTTATTTAAATATTAACATTAATGAATTTGTGAGTGCTTTATGAAAACAATGTGGTTTTTTCATGCAAGCAATATTAATATTAATCTTAATATTAATATTAATATTAACATCGACATTAATATTAAGATTAACATTAATGTTAATATTAGAATTAATATTAATGTGTGTATGGGTGTTAAAATTACTTTGTATAACAAATATACTTTGTATTATACTTCAGAGATTCATAGTCTTTCAAAATGCATATGGAGTTTGGAAAAGAAAATCATAACTATGCAGAAATAATGTTTCTCAAAATACTTCTCCTATTTGTTATTGAAAAGGAAGTAAAGTTGTTACAAATATTTGGTAACTCTATGCTGACTATAAATTGGGAATGGAAATTTCAAAAATGTCATAACATAAAAGTTATTTTTCTTCTTGAGGAAGTATTTAGGATTTGAGACTTTTTTTTATATGGTTTGTATTTAACATGTCTACAGGGAGCACAACTTGGAGATAGATTTGTTGTCTAAAGTGGGTCTTTGGATAGATTTCGAGAAATGAAAGGTATTAGAAGACATGAATGGAGATATTTATGAGTTCTACCATAGGCTATTTATTGAAGAAATACAAATTCTTGTGACTCTACTCTGTTTACTAAAACACTCACTACTATAAAAAAAATTATGCATATAATATCTAGGATTGTACATGGAACTTTATGTATATTTTTTTGGAACATCATTATATGATACCATGGATGGACTATTTTTTTTATAGAGTAATGTGGCTATATTTTTTGAAATCACATGCCTAAGCAAAAAAATGGATCCACCATGTTTTCTATAGAATGTAAATTTTCTCCTTGAGATGAATAAAATTTAGGTTTTTTTCTAAGGAAAAAAAAATATACTTTGTATACTTGTTTCACAATTGTTCCTTCATGAATTGATAACTTTCTATCATGGTGCAATCTATAAACTATATGATCCATATGTTGCATTAAGAATGCAACACAACTAGAACTAATATATGAAAAGAAAATGCATAATTTAAAGGTATGGAAGCCCAATAAAATGATCTTACCCGCACCATAATGTGTGTGTGTGTGTGTGTCTATGTGTGACAATATTGACATTATATATTTTTTCTATGTCGATGCATAAGGGTCATAACTTCTATCATGGAGAAATATATACACTATATGATCCTTGTGTGGTCTACTTAAATGTTCTTAAAATGAATGTAAATCATCATATGCAAAGTATATATTAATTATATTAACTCTCAATAAATGGATATTAATTTTGAAACATTAACCCAATATAATTACACTATGACTAAATCCAATATGAATAAACACAATATGTGTAAACCTAGAAATTTCTTATCATGAGATTTTTAAACCTATAAATTCCTTGTCACATTGTGATGAACATTTTTCAACGTTGCAACATGAAAAACATTCCCCCATCATTGCATTGTGAAAATCACTTACCGATGACAGAATATGTCAAAAATCTCTCGAAAACTCATTGTCATGAACATTTCCCAACATCACAATATGTCTACTATCTCCCGACGTTGCATTGTGACAAACATTTCCAAACATCACAATGTCGGAAACCTTTCCTATTATGACTAAACGTAGGAATTTCCTTACACGAACCTAGAAATGTGACATTGATGACCAAACCTCGGTATGTGATGAACTTTTTTCTTTGTCACCTTGTGACGAACATTTCCCAACGTCACAATGTGAAAAAAATTCCCCTATCCTCACATTGTCCCAATCACTTACCGATGTCACAACATGTTGAATCTTTCCTATCCTCACATTATGTTGAGCATTTTCGAACGTTACATTATGACAAACATTTATCGACGTTGCAATGTGAAAAACATGTCCCAATCTCACATTGTGATGAATATTTATGAACATTCCAATATGACAAACATGTCCCAATGTCACATTGTGATGAAATAACATAGTTACCAACTTAATGAGAACTGACCTCAAAACGAGAATTCCGGGCCAAAAACCCCATATTTTTTCATAAAAAACATCAAAATCAACACCCAAATCAAAAAGTGGTGCTACCAGTAGCACCTTTTTTTAAAATGCGGTCAAAATTACAACATTTTTCAAACATTGCCTTCAAAAATTAGACAGTAGCTCAAAAAAACCTTAAACTTAGCACCTAAAAACAAAAAGGATGTTTTTTATTTTTCTTTTTCTTTTCAAAATGTTAAATTTTGAGATCATTTGAAATTGTATTTTTATCACTTGGTACCATTAAAACCAAAACCTCCAAATCAACCATCAAATTGAAAAGTACTACTACCAGTAGCACCCATTCTAAAATTGGGGTATTAAAATGACACATTTTTATAATGTGGTAAAAGAACTCATCATTACTGTAAACAAAATCATAGAAACAACCCTTAAATGTTTACTTTTTAAATGTTATCATCATGAAAAGGACAAGGTAATACATAATGCCATGAAAATATCATTTAATATACTTTAAAAGTTCAACGTCACTTTTTAATAATTTTTTCCTTTTAACAATAAAAAAGTAAATACAAGTTCCATTGAATGAAACATAAATAGTTTCTTAAAAGTATTGTTATATTGACCATATTCAAAACATATGAGCTAAGAAATTTTGTTATATTGTCCATAATAAAAAAACATATCATTCATAAAACATAACAAAAGATTCATAACTTCATGTAAGATCATATGTAAGTTCAATGGTCTTTTTTAGTTATCATACAAACATCATATGGATAAAAAATTCTTAAAATTTTCCATACACTTATTCAGATTGACTCATGGTTTCTGAAATACCATCAGAGTCTACATTCTCTTCAGATGAATGTTTTGATGAAGATGTAGATGATCCATACTCTTCTCTATTGTCGATGAATGCACCATCTGAGTCTACATGCATGCCCAACATTTCAGATGTCAAATTCCTTTTAGATCTACGACTAGGGTAAACAGAATCCCATCTTGCATTTATTTCTTGAGGCAACAACCTCTTGATAATATTTGTTTTCTTGGAGTGAAGAGTTCCTCTCTTTGTCAAATTGAAGTCATAAACAAGTATGTCAACATCGTCTAATTTTAAGAGGTCAGTGCGACGACGAGTTGTATTTTGACCCTTTCTTTTTCTCTTTCTATTGACATGTTTCTCAACCACCATCTTTGGCTTGTACACACCATTGAATGGGTGTGTACTTGTTGCATACTAATTCCCTTCAATTGCAATAAAATCATCATTTTCTTTCTCAATCTTTATAACCTTTCCTATCCAGAATGGATAACCATGTGGATCCTCAGCTGCTAAAACTGCAATCATGTTACCCTCCTTAATATCTTGTACTGAACCCCTGTAAAGGTCTTCCATGGCTTCACGTTTTGCACGTGACCTTTGCGAACCAATATACATTTATCTTTCCTCTACTTGTGTAATCTCAATAGTACCTTAAGATTCTTGAACTTCAACAATGTTCTCTTCTAAGTTAGAGCACTCATCAACACTAAGCAGCCTAAGATTTGTACAATGCGCCAAGCCCCATATGCTCTTCACCTTCACACATCTATATCCGTAAAACGTCTCCAAAGATGCCAACGTTTCCATACTTGGCAGCTCTTCTAACTTAGAGCACCCATAAACAATGAGCACCCTAAGATTTGTACACTGCGTGAAGGTCTATATCTTCTTGAGCTTCACACATCCATATCCGTAAAAATCCTCCAAAGATGCCAATGTTCCCATACTTGGAAGCTCTTCTAACTCGGAGCACCCATAAATATTGAGCAGCCTAAGATTTGTACACTATGCAAAGCCCTATATCTTCTTCAGCTTCACACATCCATATTTGTGAAACTCCTCCAAAGATGCCAATGTTTCCATACTTGGCATCTCTTCTAACTCAGAGCACCTAGGAACATTGTTCAACTAAAGTTTTGTACAATGCCCCAACCCCTGTATGCTCTTCAACTTCACACATCCATCTTTATTAAACACCTCCAAAGATGTCAATGTTTCCATACTTGGTAGCTCTTGTAACTCAGAGCACCCATGAACATTTAGTAGCCTAATATTTGTACACTGCGTGAAGCCCCCTATCTTCTTCATCTTCACACATTGATATACGTGCAACTCCTCCAAAGATGTCAATGTGTCCATACTTGGCAACTCTTCTAAGTCAGAGCACCCATAAAGACTCAGCAACCTAAGCTTTGTACACTGCACGAAGCTCCGTATCTGCTTGAGCTTCACACATCTATATCCATAAAACTCCTCCAAATATGCCAATGTTTCCATACTTGGCAGCTCTTCTAACTCAAAGCACCCATAAACATTGAGCAGCCTAAGATTTGTACACTGTGAGAAGCCATGTATCTTCTTCAACTTCACACATCCATATCCGTACAACTGCTCCAAAGATGCCAATGTGTCCAATGTGTCCATACTTGTCATCTCTTCTAAGACAGAGCATCCATTAACACTGAGAAGTCGAACCTTTATGCAATGCCCCAACCCTCGTATGCTCTTCAGCTTCACACATCCATAGGCATAAAACTCCTCCAAAGATGTCAATGTTTCCATACTCGACAACTCTTCTAACTCAGGAAACCCATTAACATCTAGCCACCGAAGCTTTGTATAATACCCCAACCCATGTATACTCTTCAGTTTCACACAGTTGTGTTTTTTCAACACCTCCAAAAATACTCCCAGCTGGGAAGGCACCTGGAAAATTTCGCGGTTCAACCACATGAAAGATAATAAAAAATTGTTCACAGTTCAATCTATAAAAAACCATTCGAATTCGATTAGACATTGTGGTGCGATATTAGTATCGACTAAACATACGAGGATAACACAACAAATTTCTAATTACCTGTGATTCACTTTCACTTTCCCACAATGTCTTTAATTCACTCCATGACACTTCTAGATGCCTTAAATTTTTCATTGGAATCCACGAAGGCAGGGATGAGTATGGACACTCTTTCCAATAAAGCCATAAGAGCTCTGGTAACTCTGTCCTTCTCAAAATGCGTTCCATATCTGGTAACTCCACTCTTCCCAAAATGTGTTCCAAGGGAACACCACCTTCAATATGAAGAATTTTCAACTTCTTCGTAGCAATATGGCCCAATACAAAATTGTAATCATTATATTCACTAAGATTCATCTTAAGTGCCCACACAGCTATTACCTGACGATTCTTTAAAAATGATCATTAATACAGATGATGAATTAAAATGATAGTTATTCTTGGAAATCAATGATGAATTAAAGAATTGATCCCAATTTTTTATTAAATAATCTATAAAGGATTGAATCATTGAACACTTACAGGTGATTGCTGTAACAAATTTTTAATGACCTTGTCTATCCAACGCCAAACACGAAATGGCGACGATTCCTTGACTAGATGTATTCCAAAATATCTTAAGTGTTTATGCATATATATCGTATATATATCGCATTCCCATGAATTTGAAGAGCATACGAGGCTTTTCCATGAAGGCTGGCGATGCCTGACATCGCCCCAACCCCCCCGCGGCTAAGGTAGGGTCCATGGCCAAGCCCCGTATGCTCTTCAACTTCATGGGAATGCGATATATATGTGATATATATATGCATCAGCACTTACGAGATTTGGGAATACAGCTCGCTGAGGAATCGTCACCATTTCGTGTTTGGCGTTGGATAGACAAGGTCATTAAAAATTTGTTACAACAATCACCTGTAAGTGTTCAGTGATTCAATCCTTCATAGATTATTTAATAAAAAATTCGGATCAATTCTTTAATTCATCATTGATTTCCAAGAATAACTATCGTTTTAATTCATCATCTGTATTAATGATCATTTTTCAAGAATGGTCAGGAGAATACCATAACCGTGAGCAAATGCTTCTTTGTTAGTGGATGTTAGAGAAAATGTGAAGAGATAGATTCAATTCCGAATGAGAACATATGTTCATTATAATTGTGTATCCACGTGGATGTTGGATGCAATTTTCAATATCTCCCTACAACCAAGCATCTATTGATAACAAATGAGTATGTCTATGCCCTTTGAAGACCTCAAGCAACTCCCTCTTCCAACATATGACTTGGAGGCATGTTGAGGAACCTATATTTTCCTTTCAAGACCATTTTTTAGTGTTCTTTAATGGTCTATCTTATGATTTGTTGGACCTATGTGCCCCCACCTCCTCCACCCATATCACTTTTGGCTCTGGTAGAGGCATGTCGAAAAACATGTTATTTTTTGGTAATGTTTTCTAAATGTATTGTACTAGACCCTTCACCATAAGTTAGCTAAACACCAACAACATTTGTAAAATAACAATATTACTAAAAATGAACAACCACATTCTCAGCTACAAACACCATCACATATAAGTCTTCAACAACAAYGAATGTGTCACAACTAACAATGATAACCATATAAACATCAAACTTAAACAATCAACTCCAGTAATGGATCCCAAATTCTCCATACATAAATAGAAATTAACAACAATTTTGGATATGTGGATCCCTAGAATTCGACTCCTCTCCATAAGTAGATTAAAGCCAATCTTTCTCTAATACAATGTGAAAGACAAAGAAGATACTAGAATAAGATGTGTGGAATACTCATTAATAGTTTATAAATAAGCAAGAAAACATTCACCTTTGGTTGCAAGGTTGCATATGTCATACTCAACAATTAAGAATGTACATTGAGAATGACAACCGTCATAACCAACATCTATGTAAACCATACAATAGGGAATTAGAATTGGATGAAGACTTCATTTCTCCTCTTCAACCCATGATGAAATTTATGGGAGATATAATTGTCTATTCAAATATCTTCACACTTTGAGATGTTGGATTCATTATGAAGACCATATGTGTTTCCATTTACATTACAAAGCTTACTTACCTCCAGAGAAATTTGTTACATATTTGTATATTTAACTCTATACATGCATTCTTCTCTTACTCTTTTTTTAACCATGGGAAATCAATTACTTGTTAGAGTGATTTAGGATAGGATCGAGATCAAACCAATTGACCGCCACTATAATCCAAGAGTATCCAATAGCCCACAAGCTAGATATACCAATAACATATGACTTAGGGTCGAGACATCTGGAGACACACTACTGGGGGGCATCTACCCTTCTAGCCTTATCACAATGAGTCAAATATCTCATTAGGGATTGAACTTAGGTGCGGAGAGTGAGAGACCTACCTCCAGATTCAAGCTCTTCAGCAGTATTGAAACAATTTTTTGTTGCATTCAAAAAGGTACATTGATTTATTACATTCATATTATTTGTTTGTAAGTTAATTTATTTATATTTTAATAGTTATAGATATATAACTTTATGTTTTTTTTTTTCATTAAAGATTCCAAAGAGGAATGCAGATGGAGTACTTGAAACTTTCAAAAGTTTTATTCAAAAAACCAAGTTTGAAAGAGAAAGAAGGAGACGTGTTCAAAATGTTCAACTTGATGATGCCCTTGATCACTACATTTGGAATGGGCTCGACATTGTTCAATATAAAGTGATATTAGATGATTGTGAAAAACATGCAAGTATTGTTCCTAAAAAAGAATACTCCCTAGTTATTGTGGATATCCCTCATGATTATAATATCCCAAACATTGAATATGATACTGAGCCTTATACTTACCAAGCTTTTAGTAAAGTGGTTATGGGATTTATAGAAGTTACAACCTCACCATTTTGGATATTTCTAGTATTTCATTCAGACACACAACAAGTTTCAAGGGGAAAGAAAACACAAGGAGACAGTTTATTTGGTAAGATATTGAAAGTGTATGTTTAGCAATTAATATTATAAAACAATTTTATTAGTTCACAAGTTAATTGAAATTTCACTTATTTATGTTATAGGCACAAGCCAAATATTCAGAGCTCCAAGAAAGAATCATTTAAACATGATTTTAAGAGTATATATCTTGCAACCTGAACAAAAGATGATTCTTATAATTCTATTCTTGTCAATGCAAATGATGGAGAGACTCCTAGTAGTATATTGGTATACAATGTTGTGGTTAGAAAGCTAACATATGAGAAAAAAGATTTGAAAGGAGAGATGGTTAACATTTATCAAAAACCACAAGCATTAATTAATTATCTTATAGATAAATTTTCAAATGAAGGAGATTGGTTTTTGGATTTGTTCTTGGGTTTAGGTAAGAATTATGATCTAATATTTATGAAATCATACTTCAATCTTAGATTATTTTTAATTTATATTTTTACAGTATCTAACTTCATTATTTATTTTGTACTTGGTGATTAGGTACAACATTAGTGTGTTTCCTACAGAAAGGAAAGAATTGCATAGCCATTGAAAGTGACCCAATACAGTGCAGTTTTATTCAACAAATAATTAATGCTATTCCAGCTCTTCAAGATGAAATGCAAGAAGTTGGCTTGAGGAAAGGAGATTTTACTGAATCAAAGGTGGAAAAATTGTCAAAGGAACCTCAAGTACCATTAGGAGGAATGATTGGAAAGGACCACTTTGGAAAACTTGCAGATATCAAAGAACCAATGGAAGAACAAAATGACACAATGGAAGCACAAAATGACATCGAAGAAGAAGATGATGTCTTTGTTAAGCATGATGAATTTGGGATATATGATATTGTTGATTAGTTTAAAGATGGCTTTGAAGACGATGCTCAATTTTGCAAATTTTTGACGAGTTATAACTGTAATGATTTGACTTTCATATTTGAAAATAAGAATAAAGATGTATCTCTTTTTGTTTTCTGATGAATCTTTTTTATTGTTTCTTTTTTCATTTTATTTGTATGTGAATCACTATACATTGGAAAATTTTATTAAATGTTGTCATTTTTTTACTTCAAATGTATGAAAATATGAAAGAAAAAGATATTTATTTATAAAATTTAGACCTTTTTTGTTCAATTATGTCCATAAAAAGGCTTTATTTGACATGTTATTTTAAGGAATATGTACCAAAATGTATAGGTTTTTTATGATATATGGCTATAAAATGTGTATTTTTTTGATAAATATTTAAAATTAGTGTTATTTAACTACAATGTTTTTTTATTTATTGAAGTAAAGGTAAACAATGTGTTAAAAATGATGTTTTTCACTATATTTAAAAAGTATGGAACAATAAATTAATTAAGGAGACAAAATTCTATGAAAAATCGTAACTTTGAAAAAGCAAATGGTAAAAAAAAAATTAAGATTGAAAGAAGCATGAAAAAAAGACTAAAAACAGAGTTAAATAAAAACAATATATATATATATTTAGAAAAAATTGAAAATAGATGAAAAATGAGCATTTAAAAAAAAAATGTAGAAACATTAGGGATCGAAAAATTGAAAATATCAAAAATCATCTAAAAACAGAGAGGGGGTGCTACCGGTAGCACCATTTTTAAAAATGAGGTAAAAAATTGGACCCCCCAAGAAACGAGAACTCTGGAGAGTTCTCATTAAGTTGGTAACTATGTTAAATGTGATGCTTATGACCAAACCTCAGTATATCATGAACTTTGTCCTTCGTCACCTTTTGACTAACATTTCCCAACGTCACAATATGACAAACATTCCCCTGTCCTGGCATTGTCTTAGTCACTTACCAACGTCACAACGTGTCGAATGTTTCCCATCATCACATTGTGTTGAACATTTCCCAATGTTTCATTTTGAAGAACATTTCTCGATGTCCCAATGTGACAAACATTTCTCAAATTTGTAATGTGACGAACATGTCCCAATGTCACATTGTGATGAATATTTATCAATGTTGCAATATGAAGAAAATGTCTCAATGTCGCATTATGATGAGCATTTTCCAATGTCACAATCTGACAATTATTTCCCAACGTCGCACTATGGCAAACATTTCCCAACATTGCAATGTCATGAACATTTCCCAATGTTGCAATGTCACATACATTTCCCATTCTCATATTGTGATGAACATGTCCCAATGTCACAATATCATGAACATTTCCCAACGTCGCATTGGGACGAACATCTCTAAATGTCACAGTCTTTATGTGATGAACATTTACCAACGTCACAATCTAATGAATATTTTCCAACGTCACATTTTGACAAACATTTCCCAACGTCGCGATGTCACGAACATTTCCCATCGTCGAATTGTGATGATCATGTCCCAACATTTTAATGTCAAACACATTGCCCAATTTTGCATTGTGATGAACATCTCCAAATGTGAGACTTTGACAAACCCAAGTTTTAGAGAATCATAGGCAACTCACCATAATTAACTTAGGTTAAAATATGGTCATGAACATCCACGAGAAGCATGGTCAAACTTAGTCAACCATGATAAATGTTTACCATGGTCATGGTCAACCATCTTACATTATCAAATAGCAATTTGGTCGACTGACGCAGTCGTCGCCTCTTAGGGCACGTCCGCGAACACCAGGACCTTCTCTGAATTTGGCCCGAAGAGTTAAATTACTCTTCAACCCCCTGTCGGGAGTTTCAATACCCACAGAAATATTCTTCCCTGCGATCTCCCCTCGTTTTATCGGGAAATCGGGTTTCGCGTTATCGCGAACCTTGTGGGCACGGTTCTCGTGCTATCCAAAACCCCGAAACCCGATGGGTCTCAATGAAATGCTTTCCGTTCCTATCGGGGATTTCCCTATCAGGAAATCGACATATACGATGTCGCGGTTCACAGCACCACGAATCTCCAAACCCCGAACTCCGATATGCACGTGCAATCTCTCCTTTCCATGTCACCTCCTCTCTCTGTTCTATCGGGAATAACATGATCACAATTTCAAAGGTCGTAATCCCTTGACACTGGAAAATTCCGAATGTCGAACTCCGACTTCTCGGGATCCCGCGCCATGTGTCCCCGTAGAGATCAACGGCTCGAGCTGCATCGGGAAATCGCTAATCGCGATTTAAACCAGTATGAAACTCCTACCTCCGCAAACCCCGATAAGACGAATCCCGATGGCCCTTGTTTCCTTCCTGCGCCTAAAGGGCTAAATTCCGCGCCACTTCTTTTATATCTAATGGTCGGCGGGACTTCGAGAGGCTACTCTACGAGACCTGGTCGTCGATTCCTCCTTCTTAAGGATTTCTTCCGCTCTAAATCTCCTTCCTATTCGAACCTTCTCCTGGGTCCTTCTCCATGGTATCAAGAAGGAACTATCCCTCCTTAGCTTGTCAACTTTGATTCCTTCAGAGAATTTACGCACACTTCTCGTGCTCGACCTTCAACAACTTCCACGTGTTGAGTCTTTCAGACTCTGTGCACTTACAGCCATAGTAGTCTCTGCCTTATTTTTCTCAGGTTAGACACTGAGACTTCAAGTTCAGTCTGCACTTCTCCTGCACGACTCTACCAACCCACACCAACTTCTGGGTGAATGAGAATAAGGGTTTAGCTGTCAGGCCTCATCAACGCAGTCTATGCAGATGAATTCGACTGCACTCTATGCAGGAATATCCTGGCTCAGACAGAGAAACAATTGAAACTCATTCCCTTTTCTCTCTCTCGCAAACTTCAATTTAAAACCCTGAAATCACATACACAACATATTCAAAGCAAATGCATGACCAGAAAGCAAACATTCATGAGCACATAACCAACATACACAGAGAAACAACACCAACCATGAAATTGAATCAAGACTCTCCTCTATTAATTCAAAAACATCTGTACATGGGTGTTCTTCACAATTCTCTGCCTTCTCTCTCTTCTTTTTTGAATGTTGCTACTGTTACAATGATACAAAGGAGGGTGTCTATATCTGTTTTCCCTCACAATTCTAAAGCTATCAAATCTAGAATTAAATATCCTATCTACCTGCATTAAACCTATTAAATGCCTCATCTACCTAAGGACGAGATCTTAAAGGCTCAAGGCCCCCTTTACAATACAAGTGCGCTTCTTTATTCATGACTTCATTAAAGAGCGGCGCAACAAATTCCAAGTATTTCAAAATGTGTGTTGGCATTGTCCAGTTGTTTCCTCTCAATGTGCTGGCTCGCTTGATGAGTGAGCGATGCTCCTACATCATACTCCTCGGCTTTGAAAATTTTCATGGGCTCCTGTCCATGAGCTCCTGCACGGTTTGTCCATGCTTCTGTATCACTGCTTCATTTTCCCAGCTGGCATCCTCCACTGGGTGATTCTTCCACTTGACCAGGTACTCGAAATACTGCTTTCGCCTGGTCTTCTTTCCTACTCGCTTGTCCAATATGCACTCCATCTGCGCCTTCTCTGCAATTGGTAATTGCTTCTGCCACTGGACCACTGGTTCCTCACCTCCAGCATCTGCTTCTCCAGCCCTGTATGGGTATAAATCTGAAACATTAAATATCAGAGATATCCCGATGCCATCCGACAACTCAATCTCATAAGAATTTTCTCCAAATTTCTTTAGGACCCTGCATGGGCCAATTTTCTTCATTTTCAGCTTGTTATATGTTCCCCTTGGGAACCTTTCCTTCCTCAAGTGTGCTAGAAAAAGATCACCAACTTCAAACTGAAGTTGTCTCCTATGTTGATCTACTCTGCGCTTGTATTCCTGATTTGTGTTTATCAGTCGTTGCTTCACCTCATCGTGAAGTCCCTTCATTGCTTCAGCGAATTCCCCTGTGCTAGCACTGCTAGTAGCAGCCCGTTCTGACTCCCTGAGTTCAGAAACTCCCCTCGGTTGTGTTCCATACACAATCTGAAATGGACTTTTTCCTGTACTCCGATTCACATAATCATTGTATGCAAACTCCGCCTGTGGCAATATGCTATCCCAGATGCTATGGTGCTCTGTCACCAGGCTTCTCAACAAGTATCCCAAGCTCCTGTTGACTACTTTCGCTTGCCCATCTGTCTGAGGATGGTAAGATGAACTAAATGCCAAGTTAGTTCCTATCTTCTTCCATAGCGTCCTCCAAAAATGCCCTATGAATTTGGTATCCTTGTCCGATACTATGCTTTTCGGCAATCCATGAAGTCTCACAATCTCTTTGAAAAACAAATTTGTGATGTGCGTCGCATCGCTGGTCTTCTGACATGGAATGAAATTTGCCATCTTTGAAAACCTGTCTACCACCACAAAGATAGAATTAACCCCTCTCTACGTCCTCGGAAAACCTAATACAAAATCCATGCTTATCGCCTCCCATGGCCTCTTCAGTATGGGTAATGGCCGATAAAGACCTGCGCTCTGTTTTCTTCCCTTCGAGTGTTGAAAAATTCGGCACCTGTCAACAAATCTCTTGCCATCTGCTCGCATGCCTGGCCAAAAATATGATTCGCTCAGCTTTGTGAATGTTTTTTCGTGGCCAAAATGCCCTGCTAAACCTCCACTGCGTTTTTCCTTCACCAAGTTTTCCCTCATGGAACAATTTGGAATACACAGTTGATTGCCTCTGAACAACAATCCCTCCTGGATCATGTAGTCTATCCATGGGCTTCTATCTCTGAGAACTGGATTCTCAGCTTCTTCATATGCTTCTGCAAAATATGCATCTCCTGCATACATGTCCTTCAGATTCTCAAAGCCCAATGTCTTGACTCTGAACTCCTGCAGCAATAAACACTTTCTGCTCAAAGCATCAGCCACTTTGTTAGCAGTCCCTAAAATGTGTTTAATCACAAACGTGAAATTCTGCATGTACTCAGCCCATTTTGCATGCTTCTGGTTCAACTTCTCTTGTTGACTCACAAACTGCAATGCATGATTGTCGCTGTACAGTACAAATTCCTTGGGTATCAAGTAATGCCTCCACTTCTTCAGTGCCTGTATGATGGCATAAAATTCTTTATCATATGTGGAGTATTTCAGTTTTGCTTCATCCAACTTCTCGCTGAAATATGCAACTGGTCTATCTTCCTAACTCAAGACCCCTCCTACGACATATCCGCTTGCATCACATTTCACGTGAAATGTCTTCTGAAAATATGGCAACACCAACACTGGTTTCTCTGTGATCTTCCGCTTCAACAGATTGAATCTCTTCTCAGCCTCTGTTGTCCAATGAAAAGACTTATGCCTTTTCTTGACTGTGTCCATCATCGTTGTGCTAATTCCACTGAAGTTCCTAATGAATTTCCTGTAGAAGCTAGCTAATCCATGGAAACTCCTCACCTCGAAAACATTCCTCGGTGATGGCCAATTCTTGATCACTTCCACCTTATTCGGATCCATCTTCAACTCATTTGCTGAAATAACAAAACCCAAATAAATGAGCTCTGTCTTCATAAATGAGGACTTCTTCATATTAATAAACAACTTCTCCTGCTGTAGCTTTCTCATCACAATGGCCAAATGTATCAAATGTTTAGCCTTTGTCTTACTGAAAATTAGTATATCATCCAGATATACGACGACAAACTTTCCGATGAATTCCTTCAGGAATTCATTCATCAACCTCATGAATGTTCTCGATGCATTTGTCAAACCAAACGACATGACCAACCATTCGTACAAACCTTCATTTGTATTGAATGTCGTCTTCCATTCATCACCTTCCCTCATGCGAATCTGATGATATCCGCTCTTCAGATCAATTTTTGAAAAATAAATTGCCCCACTCAGGCAATCCATCAGATCATCCATTCTCGGCAGTGGAAATTTGTACCTGATGGTAATTTTGTTGATTGCTCTAGAGTCAGTACACATTCTCCAACCTCCATCCTTCTTTGGACTAAGCACTGTTGGAACAACACACGGACTTAGGCTTTCCCTCACCAGTCCTTTGTCCAACAAATCCTGGACCTACTTCTTGATCTCCTCATTTTCCTGTGGAGTCAACCTGTACGCATCTTTATTCAGTAAACTAGCCCCTAGTATGAGGTCTATGTGGTGACTCACACTCCTCATCGGTAGCAACGAACGAGGTAATTCATCCACGATGATGTCAGCGAACTCTCCCAACAGTTCCTGAATCTCATCCGGTAAATCGTCCACTCTTTTGCTAGTCAGGACAATTCTCGGTTTCCTGACCACAAAGAATTTTGGATCTTCCTTCTTCTCCATCTCCGTAAGAAGTTCCTTCCCACTCATGAGAAGTATGGTGTTTCTTACTTCCAGCTTCACCTCTCTATCCTTTATCGGAAGCAATCTGTGTGTCCTCCCATCCTTCTCTAAAGTATATGTGTTCATTCTTCTGTCATGAACCACATTTCAGTCATATTGCCATGGTCTCCCCAGCAATACATGACAGACATCCATCGGAATGACATCACATAGGACCTTGTCCTTATATTCACCCATTTTGAAATCAACTAAACATTGTTTAGTGACACTCACCTGGTGTCCCTTTTGTAGCCACGAGACTTTATATGGACTCGGGTGATTAGTCGTATCCAGCTCTAATTTCTCCACCATCTCAGTTGAAACGAGATTGTCGGTGCTTCCGCTGTCCACAATGACCTTGCATTTCCATCCCTTGGTCTTGCATGTGGTTCTGAACAGTCTGGTCCTCTGAGCTGTGTCCTCCACCTCCTTCTCAGGTGTTAAAAGGACTTTATGCACCGTCGTTGACTTCCCACTTCCGGTGTCTTCATTCTCAACATCACGCCTCTGTGCCTCAACGATGTGAGCTTATCCTCTGTATGTTTTCCTGTCTGGACAGTCAACGGCTTTGTGTCCATCCTTTCCACACGTGAAACGGGTGATGATTCCACCTCGGCCTCTTCCCCTACCTCTCGTACGAGGAAAAGTATTTGCGTCAGCATAATCTCCTCGCTGATCATTATGCTACCCTCTCTGCTCAACATGTGGTCCTCCCTGTGAGGTCCCACCTCTTTCAATCTTACCCTGAGGTTTCTTCCATTCCTCCCTGGGATTTTGATATTTCTCTTGGGCAACTTCCTTGCCTCTGGGTTGACTTCTGCCTCGCCCTCGTTGTCCTTGTTTTCGGCTCAGCTTTTCCTCGACTTTCAGAGCCATATGGTAAGCATCCTCAACCGTTCTAATGGTTGTCAGGCTTAATTCGTCCTGAATGTCGTATCTCAATCCATTTAGGTACCTAACAACTTTTTCATCATCGCTCTCCCGATGACCTGCTCGAATATTGAGCTTTTAAAAATCTTCGGTGTATTCCTTCACCGTCATCAACTTCTGCCTCAGGTTCTGCATTCGTCTGAACAGAGTGATTTGGTAATCCCTTGGGATGAACTTCGCTTTTATCTTAGCAATCATTCTATCCCAACTTTTAATCTTTTGCTTACCTTTGGAACATCTATCTGCCTGTAGCTCGTCCCACCATAATGTTGCATGTCCCTTCAACTTCGTGAAAACATGCCTAACCTTTTTATCGTCTTCGATATCCTCATAATCGAAGTAGGTGTCGAGAGCTCGGATCCAATCCAACAACTCTTCTGCATCCAGACTTCCTTCATAAGATGGAATATCCATTTTTGTCTTTGAACTCATCCTGGCGATAGCTTTAATCAATCGCTCAGTTGATGCATCCTCTGTTGTGACCTCTTCTTCATGTCCAACTTCCTCTTCAACTTCGGAATCGATAAGATCCCCTGCACCAACTCCGCGTCTCTGCGTTGTTTCCATCTCCTCAAGCCTTGCTCAGAGATCTCTCATCTGTCGCTCCATTTCTGGATTCCCTGCTGGCCTACCTCTTCTTCTCACCTCCCTGTCTTCTGGGTCTCGTGATTGTCTTTCTCTTCTCGGCGGCATGATGAATTCATGTCTCTATATGTTACAGAAAACAAAGAGTCTTCCCGCTCTGATACCACACTGACGCAGTCGTTGCCTCTCAAGGCACGTCCACGAACACTAGGACCTTCTCTGACTTTGGCCCGAAGAGTTAAATTACTCTTCAACCCCCTTTCGGGAGTTTCAATACCCACATAACTCTTCTTCCCTGCGATCTCCCCTCGTTTTATCAGGAAATCGGGTTTCGCGTTATCGCGAACCTTGTGGGCATGTTTCTCGTGCTATCCAAAACCCCGAAACCCAATGGGTCTCAATGCAATGCTTTCCGTTCCTTTCGGGGATTTCCCTATCAGGAAATCGACATATACGATGTCGCGGTTCACAGCACCACGAATCTCCAAACCCCGAACTCCGATATGCACGTGCAATCTCTCCTTGCCACGTCACCTCCTCTCTCTGTTCTATCGGGAATCGCGTGATCGCGATTTCAAAGGTCGTTATCCCTTGACACTGGAAAATTCCGAATGCCGAACTCCGACTTCCCGGGATCCCACGCCACGTGTCCCCGTAGAGATCAACGACTCCAGCTACGTTGGGAAATTGCTAATCGCGATTTCAACCAGTATGAAACTCCTACCTCCGCAAACCCTGATAAGTCGAATCCCGATGGCCCTTGTTTCCTTCCTGCGCCTAAATGGATAAATTCTGTGCCACTTCTCCTAGATCTGACGGTCGACGGGACTTCGAGAGGCTCCTCTGCGAGACCTGGCCGTCGATTCCTCCTTCTTAAGGATTTCTTCCGCTCTAAAGCTCCTTCCTATTCGAACCTTCTCCTCGGTCCTTCTCCACGGTATCATGAAGGAACTATCCCTCCTGAGCTTGTCAACTCTGATTCCTTTAGAGAATTTGCGCACACTTGTCGTGCTCGACCTTTAACAACTTCCACGTGTTGAGTCTTGCATACTTTGTGCACTTACAACCACAGTAGTCTCTGCCTTCTTTTGCTCAGGTTAGCCACTGAAACTTCAAGTTCAGTCTGCACTTCTCCTGCACGTCTCTACCAACCCACACCGACTTCTGGGTGAATGAGAATAAGGGTTTAACTGTCAGGCCTCATCAACGCAGTCTATGCGGATGAATTCGACTGCAATCTATGCAGGAATCTCCTGGCTCAGACAGAGAAACAATTGAAACTCATTCCCTTTTCTCTCTCTCTCAGACTTCAGTTTAAAACCCTGAAATCACATACAGAGCATATTCAAAGCAAATGCATGACCATAAAGCAAACATTCATGAGCACATAACCAACATACACAGAGAAACAACACCAGCCATGAAATTGAATCAAGACTCTCATCTATTAATTTAAAAACATCTGTACATGGGTGTTCTTCACAATTCTTTGCCTTCTCTCTCTTCTTTTTTGAATGCTGCTACTGTTACAATGATACAAAGGAGGGTGTCTATATCCATTTTCCCTCACAATTCTAAAGCTATCAAATCTAGAATTAAATATCTTATCTACCTGCATTAAACCTATTAAATGCCTCATCTACCTAAGGACTAGATCTTAAAGCCTCAAGGTCCCCTTTACAATACAAGTGCGCTTCTTTATTCATGACTTCATTAAAGAGCGGCGCAACAACTTCCAAGTATTTCAAAATGTGTGTTGGCGCTGTCCAGTTGTTTCCTCTCAATGTGTTGGCTCGCTTGATGAGTGAGCGATGCTCCTGCATCATCAACCATATATATATATATATATATATATATATATATATACATGAGAAATATTTTTTTATAATATATATATCTAGTTTCTCATTGTCATAAACATGTATGGTTGTCTCAATGAGACGAAATTTCTCCCAACATCACATTGTGATGAACATTTCCAATATCAATATATAAAATATAAAATAAATACATAAAGAAATATATATATATATATCGTACATCACAAATAGTCATGGGAATGGCAATTTGTGGTCAATGATAGCCATAAACCATGGTCATGGTCATGGACATGGGCATTTCCATTGTTGTGATCATGGTCATGGTCATGATCAACCATATTCAAGATCATCTATGATCATTCTCATCGTCATCATCAATTGCAATTAACTATGGTCATGGTCAAGCATAGTCAACCATAATCAGCCATAATTAGAGTCAACCATAGTGAACCACTCTAATGGTAAAGCATAGTCACAATCATGGTCAACCATGGAATCATGGTTTACCATAGTTAACCATACTCATGGTCGAGCATAAGCTATCACTCTAAACCATCGTTGGTCAATGTTTTGTATTTATGTAATAATGTATTATTACTTTATTACTTCATTGTATTCATGTACTATTAAAATTTTAATAAATTTTTTATGTTTTAATGTTTTATTAATGTATTAATTAATAATACTTTATTTACTTATTAATAATTTAATAATATATTTTATTAGTGTATTCATACTTTATTAATGTATTAATTTAATACATGTATTATTACTTTAGCAATCTATTATTTAATAATATTATTATACAATATAATAATGTATAAATATGTTATTATAATATATTAATACTTTAATGTTTTTATGTAAAAATGTACTTTTACTTTATTAATGTATTACTACTACCTTATTATTCTTGGTCATAATCAACTATATAAGCGTATTTAAGGTAATGGTCAACCATAGGCATACTTAAGGTCAAACATGGTGAATTTCATGGATAGTCATGGTCAACCATGGTCATGACCAAGGATGGTTATCTATGGATAAGAATAGTCAAAAATGGTTAACCAAATTGTAACCATGGTCATGGCAAACCAAGATAGAAATTGATTAATGTGAAACAAGCACTCAACCACAACCACACCAACCCTTAACATGGATGGGTACAAGTTTCGAGTGGGTGAATTAACATCACATAGTGCCTTAACAACACACTTTGTTCACACAGTGTCCTACACCTCTAGAACAATTAATAGATTAATTAACTTTAAATGAATTAATATATTAATATTTGTGTACAATATTAATTTAATTAATACATTAATTAAATATTAATTGATAATTGATTAGTGGTTTAGTATTTCTCCACCATGCATGTCTTCTCAACTAGCAACAACCAAATTTGTAAGAAATGAGTAAAAAGTGAGTGATATATTAATGAAGCCAATGGCTCTATATCAACCACTTTTTACAAATGTAATTGTTTCTAGTTACCACCCTAACAAAAGCATAAGAAGAATTGAATCACACTTTCTAAAGAATAAAATTTATACTAGAATTTTAAATGGAAAAATCAACAAAGATTGTTTATATTTATGTTATGAGATATTATAAGCTTTAGCTATGCACTCACAATTAAAAAAAATTCTTATTCTTATTTTGCAAAATGTAACTTTGGCTCAAAAACTTCTTCATGGTGGATAGGCTCAAAATCCTCTTCATCCTTCAATCTTCAATAAATGTTTTTTTAGAATCAACCATCAATCTAGTAAGATGCCCTTCTTTCCAAACTTGCATATCTTTCAATCTCTTTACTTGTAGTTGTTATTTCATTCTTCCGGACATCTTCTTATTATAAAACTACCTTTTAAATGCCAACCATAAAGTAAAAACTACCTTTTAAATTTTAAATGTCATCAAGTAATTCATTTACATTTAATTTTCAGATACCCTTCTTTCCAAACTTGCATATCTTTCAATCTCTTTACTTGTAGTTCTTATTTCATTCTTCCAGACATCTTCTTATTATAAAACTACATTTTAAATGCCAACGGTACTAACTACCATTTAAATGCCATCAAGTAATTCATTTAATTTTTATATCGCCAAAATGGGATGGTTGACCTTTGGTCTTCAAAAACCATTGACTTAAAAATGAATTATCTCGTTAATTTTTTTTTACAAAATTTAAAGGAATTGTTTCAAAATCCATTTTGACTAAATTTTTTGTTCTGACTGACCGTTTATTAATCTAAAAAATTGTTGATCGAATTATACAATTCTGCATATTAAAGTCGAGTTATACCATATTCCAGACATAGGCTGTAGGGAATCTTAAGTATCTTTTGACTTGCAGAGACGAATGTTTCGTGCACTTGATTGGAGTATGGACCAGAGTTGATATTTTGTTTGCATAGTTTAACCTAAAATTTAATTATAAAAGAACTTTGAAATGCGAAGTGTATTTGCTGGCCATTCATTAGAAAGCCATTATACAAAAGAGGTGAATTAAGGGTAAAGCGCATTGCGAGATGTGCCGCGAAAAAAAAAATTGTTGTGCATGTGAGCGAGAGACCTAGTGCTAGCTCTTGCGCTCTCAACTTGTGATAAATGTCAGGTTAAATTATTTTCCAAGCTTTTATGCAGACTCAGCGTTTCAAAAGATATTATAAAAAGCAAATAAATTATTGAAAAAACCTTCGCAAATCTCTTGCTGTATATACATTATTTTTTTCCATAACTTGTCTAGATTGGCTAGAATATAGTCATGGAGATAAGTTCCCTTTTGAATAGATTTATGCAATAATGCAGAGTGACAGTACATGGCATATTTTAATATACAAACTTCCAAAGGAAAAAGTTTGCTTTATATAAAAACTATTATATCACACATCACTTAAACGTGATCTTTATACTTTATATCAGTGTTACACGATTTTCAAATTTTCCCCTCTGTGGCACGACGTACTTTTAATACATTTATTCAGCTCTTATTTTTTAAATTTTATCTTCTGAGTCTTCATGATAAATGTGCCAAAGCTTTGCCGAGAAAATTGATCTGTAAAAAGATTTTTATGAATGTTTTCCAGTTGATTTCATCGTCAAAATGAAAAAAAGAGGAAAGCGTCGCTCCAAACATTTCGGGACCACGGCTAAAAGTGTATAGTCAGTTAAAAAAAAACACGTGAAATCCTGCTAAGAAACATGATTAAAGCTGTCATGCGTAATTCGAGGTGGTAGAGCATGCGAGCAAAACGTTTTGATATATTCAGAACTGTGGAGATGGCATCTTTTGGGCTGGCAGAATTTCGGACCTATCATGTTTGGATTGAAAATTCGGTAATTTGAAGGCCCTATACCCCACAACGACTCTTCCGTTGTCGTTTCAGACATCCAACTATTCCTAGCAATTTGCTCACAAGCTTTTCTGTCTTATATATAGTCGGTCGAGTTAGTAGAAACACACACCAGTATTGCATTCTGTTCGGCACTGAAAGTTTCATCCGTTTCAAAGTTGAGACAGTGAATGGTATTAGTAAGATACCTCTTTCAGGCTTTGCAAGAGTAGCAATATATTGTGCTTACAGGATATCTAGTTTCTGCAACAATGTCGTTGCAATCAGAGCGTCTATCGTCAGCTGGTCTTGTTTTTCTACTCTCATTTGTTGCTTATTTCGCTGCCATCACAAACGCAGCAATCCACAATTATACCTTCATTGTAAGTTTCCGTATTCGCTATTTTCAAGTTTTATTTTTGCATACCCAATGGTTTGGAAAAACACAACCTTCACGTATTATATGGTAAAGCACGGGATATTTCTGATATTTGATATTTTGAATGTCTGAAAAGATTGAAAAGAAGACGGTTACCAGGCTGTGCAAGCAACGTATAATAGCCACCGTCAATGGACAGCTACCAGGTCCAACGATTCATGTACGTGATGGGGACACTGTTAATATTAAAGCTTATAACAGAGCTGGGTACAATGCGACTCTTCACTGGTATGTCTCTGCAACCTTCATGATCATATTTCAGAAAATGACTACATCTGCTGTTGTTATAGATAGATTTGATGATATAGATTATAAGACTCGTCGTTACATACATCAGGCATGGAGTCGAGCAGATACGTACGGGATGGGCCGATGGACCTGCATATGTTACGCAATGCCCCATTCCACCAGGTGGACGTTTTACATACAGATTCACCATTACTAATCAAGAAGGAACCGTGTGGTGGCATGCCCATGTCTCATGGCTCCGAGCTACGGTGCATGGAGCTTTCGTAATCTATCCTAAGAGAGGAAAACCATATCCCTTTCCTAAACCCCGTGCCGAAATTCCTCTTGTAATAGGTGATGATCTGTTATGCGATTCAAAAACAAATGTTTGTATGCTTAATGGATTTTAATGCTTAATATTGATTCAACCTGATTTTATGTTATTGAACAGGAGAATGGTGGAACAACAACCCAGTCGCCGTTATTGATGAAGCAGTTCTCACAGGTGGTGCGCCTAATTTATCCGATACCTTCACCATAAATGGACAGCCAGGAGATCTGCTTCCCTGCTCTAGTTCCGGTACCAAGTTTCTAAATTCATTACTCATAAATATGTCTAGAATATTCTTAGTTGTCACAATAAATGAATTGCTCTGATTTCATTCATTAACTTCCGAGCTGTTATAAAGACATCTGTTTATATGTTTACTTTTTTACATTTACCTAATCGTGTTTAAAAATTACTGTGTTCACTAAGTTATTACCACCTCTAACTGATTAAAAAATATTAAAATACACACACAAAGTGGTGACCGCATTTCTGTGCTAACCACATTTCGTTTCATTTCTGTGCTGGCGAAGTGTTTCATTTCTGTGCTGACCGCGTTTAGTTTTAATATGCCTTTCGGCGTTAATCAGCCACGTAATTGTGGCTGTGCTAGTATAGACTTCAGTTAACTTATAGAAAGTGTTGTGTTGAAAAACGATTTAGAAACTGATCAAAGGATTGTTGATGCAGAAACTTTCCGATTCGCTGTAAAACAAGGAGAAACGTACCTTCTGCGGCTCGTGAATGCTGCACTCAATAGCGGGCACTTTTTCAAGATAGCAGGCCACGAATTTACTGTTGTAGCTGTGGATGCTTGCTACACCAAGCCATACAAAACAGATGTAATCGTCATTTCTGCCGGCCAGACTACAGATGTTCTTATCACGGCCAACCAGCCTGTGGGCAAATACTATATGGCCGCCCGACCATATAATAATCAGGACTCTTTCGACAACACAACCACTACTGCCATTCTAGAGTATATTGGACATCAACATTCTACGCGTCCCATTTTGCCTAGCTTTCCAGCCTACAACGACACTGCGACTGTCACTAGATTTAGCAGAGCACTGCGAAGCTTGGCATCCCGGGAGTACCCAGTGGATGTTCCGCATACAATAGATGAAAGCCTCATCGCGACAGTTGGACTGGGGTTGCGGCCGTGTGGTACTGGGAAAACCTGTGATGGCCCCAACGGGATGCGGTTGAGTGCTAGTATCAACAACGTATCCTATGTAGAGCCCACAATCGCCCTGCTTCAAGCATATTATTTCTCCATTAATGGTGTTTTTACGACGGATTTTCCATCAAAACCTGGCGTTAGATTCAACTACACAGGGGAGGATATACTCGAAAGTCTTTGGGTTCCTGACCTCGCAACAAAAGTGAAAGTGCTCAAATACAACTCGACCGTGCAGCTAGTTTTTCAGGCAACAAACATCTTCGTGGCAGAGAACCATCCAATGCATCTTCATGGTTACAACTTTTACGTGGTGGGAGAAGGCTTCGGGAACTATAACCCAGAAACCGACCCGGATAGCTTTAATCTGGTTGATCCTCCACAGCGCAACACAGTAATCGCTCCAGTGAGCGGGTGGGTCGCCATAAGATTCAGAGCTGACAACCCAGGTATATATTTTTGTTTTTCAAATCAATCCCATCACATTTAATTCATTAGATTGTTACAGCTTCATATAATAAGCGGCAAATTGTTGTTCTTTGGACAGGAGTGTGGTTTCTGCACTGCCATTTAGACGACCATTTCACGTGGGGGTTGAATATGGTGTTTCTAGTGCAGAACGGTCACGGACCTTTGGAATCATTGGAGCCTCCTCCTCGAGACCTCCCCAAGTGCTAGAGAAGGAAATATCAATAGCCTGATAACAATGCATTTACTCAATCCTACGCATTGAACTCAATGCGTAGGATTTGTGTAGCTTTCCGTTTAAAATCCATAACACAACTAAGATATGGATATTGTGTCTGTTATTTTATTTGATAAGGATATTGTGTCGGTTATTTTATAAATACTATATGGCGCATTTTAGATTGTCTTCAAACAGTTCGACAGAGTAGTTAGTGATTTTATTTGCCAGAGTCCGCCATTAATCTCGTGTCATGAAACAATATTACATGAAACAATATTGAGATCATATTTTTGTCCTACCGACTAAATATTTTTAGAGATTAATGATTTTTCTAATAATATTTTGACATATGTACCCAACAACTATTTTCAAACTTTCTAAACAATTATTTGCAAAGCTTCAACAAAGTGGGTAATCACACAAATACATCTTAATCTAATTTAGAAATCACTATTAATAATTTTAATAATAATTAAGTTAAAAGGAGTACACCTATTGATAATTGGCACATTTAATAGGTTTTTAGTGTTTAATCAGTTTTATATGGAAAAAATTAAATATTGATGGAATATTTTCAGTAATCTCAATAAATCAATAGTTGTGATTTCAACCACTAACTTTCTCACTATTATAAATGTTCACCAACCACCACCAACCACCAATTTATAAGCGTTCACCAACCACCAATTTATAGCTATGCTAATACTAGCACAGCCACATAATTTCATTTATCTGGTGTTAATATTTTAATTTTTGTTAATCACTTAGGTGGCAATCAGTTAGCTTTCAAAGTAATTTTTAAATATGATTAGGTAAATGTAAAAAAGTAAACACATAAACTGATGTCTTTATAATCGCTAAGAAGTTAATGATTGAAATCACAGCCATTTATTTTGTATAACTACTAAGAATATTCCAACCATATTTAATCATGTCCATAAAAAACTTATTAAGCACTAAACCCCTATTAAATCTTCCCATTATCAATAGGTATACATCTTTCGACATAATTAATCAAACTTAAAAATCACTATTAATAATTTTAATAATGATATTATGACATATTCAACGAACAAATATTTGCAAACTTACAAACAATTATTTGCCAAAGGTTAAAAAAAGTGTACCAATAACATAAACAAATCTTAATCAAACTTAGAAATCACTATTCATTAATAAAAGTAATAATTAAAATATATAAATAATTCATGATTTCAAACACACGGAATTTGTTTACATAACTTAAACAATTATTTGTGAAGCTTCAAAATAGTTATGCTAATGAAAAACCGTCAGGAATCACTATTGAAAATAACAATCAGAATGTATAAATAATTCAGAATGTATAATTTACAATTTCAAAGAACGCCCTCACTATCGGAGTCAATAATGTCCATTGTAACTCTGTGTCGTTCTCCACACTAGAATGTCAACATTTGATATATTTCTTCAAAATTGTTGTCCGTCTAAATTGAATCATGTCATCAACACTTAATGCAATTTAAAAATTAATTTAAATAAAGTTATTATCAATTAATTAAAATGAAATTTAAACTACGTATTTATCTCAAATAAGCACTAACCACATTATCTCAAATAAACATGTAGTATCCCATATATAAAATAGTATGTGGAACATAAATATTTTAGCATAAAAATAGTAGAGCAACAATGATATAACTAGAATAACACTAGAAAGAGCACCTTGATTAATGATATCAATGTTTACTTGCAGTTTTTGAGGGGGAAACTTCCAACATAGCGGAGCTTTATTACAATAATCTCCAAGACAATATTTCTCATACCCTCAACTCCTATTTATACTAAATCTATCTATCCGAAAGAACAATCTAGAGGAACATCCTTCTAGAAGTAGAAGCTTTTATTATGTCTTCTTACATTTTACTTATTCTTCCTTATTGTTAGTCCTTATTAATATTGGGTTTTATTACATGGAATTATATTATTCTATCTACATGAGGGGTTGGGGAGGTTAGGTCCCTATCATTCCCTCCTCCTTGAATAACAACCTTGTCCTCAAGGCTTAAAATGAGGAAATTGTTGTAGAATGGTGGTCGGCTCCCAGGTGACATCTTCTCGAGTTGTATCTTTCCATTGGAATAACACTTCCTAGAGGGTGTGATGACGGAGACGACGCTCTCACTGGGCCAAGATGGCTTGTGGCTAAAACCATATGGAACCTTCTTCATCCAACTCAAGGAGACTAGTTTGAGTTTGGCACTTAGTTCCAATCATCTTCTTTAAGCAGGAAACACGAAAAACAAGATGGAGCTTCGACTAACTGGATAGAGCTAACTGATAGGCCATCGATCCCACATGCTTGAGCACTGTATAAGGACCATAAAATTTGGGTACAATTTTCTGACAATGTTCAACTTTGAGTGAAGTCTTCTTATAAGGTTGTAGTCAAAGAAACACACGGTCCCCTTCAACAAAACATTGTTCGGAATGACCTTGATTTGCTTGTTTCTTCATGCGATTTCAATCCATGACCAAATTGTATTTGAGGGCACGAAGAATAGCCTCTCGGACTATAATATTTTTGTCAACCTCATGAACCTTTGATACCCCTGGCATATATGAGAAAACCAATGGGGGATTTTGGCCATATACTCCTTCAAAAGGAGTCATGTGAGTAGTTGTATGGTAAGATGTTTTGTACCACCATTCAGCTAGGGGTAACCATTGAGCCCACCAATTTTTCCTCTCAGATGCAAAACACCTCAAATATGTTTCCAAACACTTGTCAACAACTTCATCCTAGCCATCCATCTGGGGTGATAGGTAGTATTGAGATGCAATTGGGTGCCATGTAGCTTGAAAAATTCTTTCCAAAAATTGCTCGTGAAAGTGGGATCTCTGTCAAAGACAATAGAATTAGGCATGCCATGAAGCTTGAAGATATTATCCATGAATATTCGAGACACTATGTAGGTTGTGAATGGGTGTTGAAGAGCACAAAAATGAGCATATTTTGAGAGACAATATACGACCACCATGACGACTGACTTATTGCTTTATTTAGGTAATCCAACAATGAAATCCATAGAAATATCTATCAAATAGCAAGGGGAATTGGAAGAGGTTGGAGTGTGTCTGGAGCTTTGAAAGTTTCTCCCTTGTTGCATTGACAAACCTCACATTCAACCACAAAGGTGTGGACATCATGTTTCATACCATCCAAAAAAAATTGTTTGACCCGTTCATAGGTTTTGGTAAACTATGAATGTCCAACTGTGGGTGAGGCATGAAGTTCAGAAAGAACTATGGATTTAAGTTGTGATTGTTTGCATAAATACAAACTATATTTGTAGTGAAGCTCTTCATTGTGCCAAGAGTACCCTAGAAAAACTTAAGAACTGTGTTGCAATTGGTGGAGCATGCTAGAAATTTTGGGGTCTTACAACCATTCTTGACGAACAGCTTGGAGCCAATCTGGTACAATGAAGGAGAGGGATAAAATGTACCCATCTTATTCATATTTCCTGGAAAGAGCATCAACCACTACATTTTCCTTTCCCTTCTTGTAAATGATGTCATAATCATATCCAAATAGCTTGGTCACCCATTTTTGTTGTGACAGGAATGAAATTCGTTGTTCTAGGAAATACTTGAGACTGTGATGATCAATTTTGATTTCCTTTTCATAAATGGATTGGCCCAAATGTCACTCTAAAAGTTGTTTGCTAGTGAAGTCCAAAGGCCTGCCATCTTGTAGGAGAACGACTCCATTTCATTTCCCGAAATCATCACATTCCAATACAAATGTATTTGTGACGTTTGGAAGTGCTAGGACATGGGTCGCACACATAAAATATTTCAAGGCTTGGAAGGCATGATTTGCAGCTGAAGTCCAAGTGAAAGCATTTTTTTTAAGGAGAGAAGTGAGAGGAGCTACAATTTTTCCATAATTGTGAACAAATTTCCTATAATATCCCGTTAAAACGAGAAAACCACGCAAGCTCTTAAGATTTTTAGGGCGAGGCCAATCCTGCATAGATTGAATTTTCTTAGGATCCACTCAGACACCATCCTTGCCAACAATATGACCCATGTATTCAACTTTTGAGGTACCAAAGGAACATATAAATTGTTTGAGGAAAAGTTGGTTCTTAGAGAGTAGATGGAGAACTTGATTCACATGGGAGAGATGGGATGGCCAGGTTTTACTATAGATGAAAATATCATCAAAGAAAACTAAGACAAAATGACGAAGAAAAGGACGGAAGACATTATTCATAAGAATTTGAAAAGTGGAAGGCATTACCAAGAATTCATAATGACCCTCATGAGTGCAAAATACGGTCTTGGGAATGTATGCTTCTTTCATACGGATCGGATGGTAGACAGAGCGTAGATCTATTTTGGTGAAGTACTGAGCACCACTCAATTCATACAAGAGGTCATCAATGACAAGAATGGGGAATTTGTCTTTGATTGTGAGATTGTTGAGGGCACAGAAATCATGACACATGCACCAAGAACCTTCTTTCTTGATCACCATGACCATAGGGGAAGAATAGGGGCTAGTATTGGAATGGATAACACCTACTTATAAAAATTCATGAAATAATTTCTCAATTTCGTTCTTCTGGGAAGAGGGATGATGATAAGGCCGAAAATTGGGAGGTAGACTACTTGGGATGAGAGGGATGAAATGATCATGGACTCCACGGGAAGGACGAAGTTCTTTGGGAGTGGTAAAAACAACTTGGTGGAAGGAGAGGATATATTAGAGGTCGAGATCCACAAAATGTGTCTCAACAACACGAATGGAGTGGAGTCGGGATATAATTTCAGAATGACCCTTTTTGAGGATATTTTCCATGTGATGGGAACTAATGATCTGAGGGGAGCCTGTTGTGATGCCTTGGAACTTATAATGTTGTCCGTCCTGTTGGAATTGTATGGTTAAGTCATTAAAATCCATGAGAATGGGGCCTAGAGTGCATAACTATTTGACACCAAAAACAATGTCATAACCTCCCATGTCTATAGCAAACATATGGGATTTCAGGTGATACTGACCAATTTGTAGTCACACATTTTCACATCGTCCCCCACATTTCATGGAATTGTCATTGGCAATCATGATTTGAAAATTATTAATGACACAAATGTAACAATTGACTTCTTGTGAAATGCGGTGATGAATAAAATTATGGGTGCTACCACTGTCCACAAGGATGATGAATTTCCTATTTTTATGTAACCAATTAATTTGAGAGTCTAGGGAGTAGAGAATCCAGTGAGGGCATTAAGTGAAATCATCGGGTCAATGTCTGGTGGATCATAGGGTGGGGTAAGATCAGATGGTGGTGGTAGTTCTTCCACAGGTGGAACAACAACATCTTCTTCAGAAATATCCTCAGTCACAACCATAAAAAGCTTATGCTCCTTACATTTGTGCCTGGGAAAACATTTCTCATCACAATTATAAAAAAGACCCTTGAGTTGATGTTCAATCATTTCAACCCTGGTTAATTTCGAGATCTTGAGGGGAGTTGTAGGAGAGGCATAATTGGTGGGTTTAGGGCGAGGAGGAAAGGAGGGTTTGCGGGTATGGGAAGACACAATTTTATGTGCTTCTTTGGCTCTTTGAGTAGCTTCCAACCAAGTCTAGGGGCACAAATTTCATCTTTGATGCCACTGATAAATCATTCCCTAAATAAAACATATGACATGCCCTTTGTTCTAAAAGCGAAGTGCTCAAATTGGGAAATAAAGTCTTCAACTGTCAAAGACTGATTTAACTTGGTCAAATGGCCTAAATGGTGGGTATTAAAGTGAAAGTGGTCATAAAGTTCAGCCACAAACCGTGTCCAAGCAGCATACCCTTGGCGTGCCTTTTTTTGCCATTTCCACCATTGTTATCATTCCAGATATAGATGTAGGACACCATAATGAAGCTTGGATAAATCATCATTAATTCTATGCAAAGAGAAATAATGTTCCATTTGGCTTACCTAGCCTATGGAATTCGATCCATCAAATTTGTTCACCTCAATTTTGGGAGGGAGGAGGTCTCAAGAAAAGTGGGTGGTATAAGGACCTTGGTAATGGGAAGAGTCATGGTCATCCCAATAAGATGGTTGTTCAGAAGAGGAAGGGTTTTGGGAATGACCCATGAAGTTTTCAAAGGTGGATTTGAGGTCTTTGAGGTATTTGATGTAGGCACATTGTTCCTAGAGGACCTAAATAGATGAATTGGTTGCGCTAAGGTTTTCATTCATATTCTTTATGTATTCCTTATTCTAGTGGGTGTTAGAAATCAAGGTATTGAGTTTTTGGGCTCATGTGGTAGCCATTTCGAAAAAATTGTAGGCAAATGGTATAGGGGAAACACAAGGGGTATGGAGGGATGGGTGGGACCACGAAGAAGAAGGGTGTCAAATGATAGGTACCACTGCGATCAGGGAGAAAAGGGGGATCCAATGGGATAGGGGCCAAATAAGGGTGTTAGAGAAGGGTGGGGTCAACAAAATAAAATTGTATTAAAAATCATAGGTATCACTAGAGTTGCGGCGAAGAAAGGAACCAAGTGGGATAGGTCCCAAATAAGTTTTTTTAGCAAGACCACTCTTTCATTTTTTTACTCCTTCAGAGTTATACTCCGACATGAATAATAATATAGTGACAAAATGCCCAAATGATTAACAAGAATAAATGTGTAGTAATTTTGCAACCAGAATGTAGAAGGCATAGTTGCGCGATAATAACTCTTGTCTCTTCTATTTTTTTTTCTATCCCCAAGGGTTGAATTTTCAGGGTTTCTATAGACAAGGGTTTTCCCTGTACTATATCTCTCTGATATACGTGCAGGGTCCAACAATATTACTCGACCCAATATCTCAGGGCACCAACTAAGGAGGCTAGACCGTGCCCTTAGTTGTATTATTCAACTACCCAGGTACTAGAGAGTACCTTCCTAAGTGTTGTTCTCGGTGGAACTATAGTATTCAGGAGGTCGATCGTTTTAACTATAGAGGGATTTAGGATATATAGGTTGATTTGTATACAGGTGTTGTCTGATGCGCTACCACTCGAAGGGGTACCAACAAGGGTTACAAGGGTGGCCAACAGATGTACACTTAAAAACCACTTGTAGTTCTTGCGTGTATGCTTCTGCTACTGCGGATTTATGCATTGAACGACAGATCTTTGTAGCTTTAAGATGTTGAAATACGTCTCTACCCTGAAAAAAAATTAACCCACAATTTTCTGCCAAGGAGGGTGCTCTGATACCACTTGTAGTATTCCATATATAAAATAGTATGCAAAACAAAAATATTTTAGCATAGAAATGGCAGAGAAACAAGGATATAACCAGAAAAATACCAGAATAATACCATAATAACAATAGAAAGAGAACCTTGATTAATGATAACAATGCTCACCTGTCTCTTCGAGGGGGAAACCTCCAGCAGAGCAGAGATCTATTACAATAATCTCCAAGACAAGATTTTTTATAGCCTCTACTCCTATTTATACTAAATATATCTATACAAAAGAAAAATCTAGAGGGAGATCCTTCTAGAAGTGGAAACTTCTATTAGGTCTTCTTACATTTCACTAGCTCTTCCTTATTGTTAGGCCTTATTAATATTGGCCTTGATTACATGGAATTATATTATTCTACCTACGTGAGGGGTTTGGGAGGTTAAGTCCCTAACAAAGCACTCAGCACATTTTATCATTAGTTAAAAAGGAATTTCAACACTTATTACAATTTAAAATTTAGTTGAATCAAAATTAAATTATGTTATTGTTTCAAAGCAATAAGAAGAATTCATAAAAAAAAAAAAATTACTTCTTACATATTTAATAAATTGAATCCCTCAAAACTTATATATTACTTATAAATTTTAATGTAAAGTAATAAAAAATATGTAAAGATTGTGTTATATTTTTAATTATTTATTTTGAAAAAATGTTAATAATATTTAAAATGTTAAATTTCAATTTAATTATAAACTTGTTTTTACAATTTTAGACAAGAGACTTTTGTTCCAACAACTTTAGTATTAAATGAATAACTTTCAAATAAAAAATATAGCAACATGATCTAATAAAAAAATTAGTGTAATCCACTTTCTTTCTTTTTTTTTTCATTTTTGGAGGATGACAAATTAATATTTGATTCTCATTTTAAACAACTTAGAGAAAAAAAATAAATATAACTTTTAGAAGAAAATAAATTAAAAATATTAAATGAAATCAAAAGTGATATGTTAATGGATAGAGGATTTCATTTACATCAACTATGCCTAAGGAAATGTAAGTAATGAAAGGATTTCACTATATGGAAGTTGAAAGAAAACCTTGTAAAAAGGAGACATGATTTTTTACTTTTAAGCCCTTGAAAAAGTATTATTCGTCATTCTAGGTTTTTTTTAAAGCAAACATCCATTAAGATTTTTTCATAAGATTTTAAAGTATCTAGATAAGGGTTTATTAAACACTTGATTTAGGTATTTTCAAGTTAACAAAAAGGAGCGATTGAGGTCTTCTTCGGTTATAGAGCTTGATTCATCATATAAAAGAAAGTGAAAAATAAAATAATATAGAAATAAAATAAAAATGTGAGAAAAATAACAACAAATTTCATCAAATCAAATATTCATGTGCATTAATAAACAATCAAGATGGGGAATAGCGAAAATAATAGAAAGAAGTATGCTCACTAATGATTTGTTGATGATGAAGTGCAAGACAATCCTCAATAGAGAATAAGAAAAAGACAAGAAGAATTGACTCAATATGGGAATTCCAAATAGAAATAAAATCTAGGTCATAATTTAGGTAAACCCATTACCAAACCTTTGGTGCCTCTAACTAGAGAAGGAAACCAAATTTTCAATCAAATTTGTGTAACAACCCCGTGCATGACCCTTGTCTTGTTGATCTAGGATTGTTTGATATTTTGCACCTTATGATGCTTGCTAGGAGATTATGTTTAGGACACATTATCCCCTTGTTGATTACTTTTTTTGATGTTATATTGTGTTTGAGCAATGACATATGTGTTACTTAATTATTTATATGCTTACCATTTTGGTGGCATTTAATGAGTAACACTTTAGTAATATATATATATATATATATATATATATATATATATATATATATATATATATATTTTCAACTCTCGATATATGTTGGGGAAGCTTCATAGTTTGAAGGTATATTAGAATATATCCATACCAGGGGTTCAAATATGAGATAAGGAAGATATGTTCATGAGTCAATGAATCATTGTGAAAAATATCTTCATCCATCCTATGGAAGTCTGACATCAGTTCTGCAAAAAACTAGTGATTTCATGGATTTCGGGGAGGCAAAATCAAGATGAAATTCTTTCAAAATAAAAATCCATTTAGTGTATTCCCCCCCTATTATATGCCTTCTACGGACATATTGAAATGGATTGATATAAAAAACCACAGTAGTCTTGTAGAGTAATAAATAGCGACATAATATCTTAACCGCATGTACAACTACTAAGGCTAGCTTCTCTAGGTTGGAGTATTTAAGTTCAGGACCAATTAGATTTTGGCTAAGGTAATAGATAACATGCTCATGGGGCTCATAATCTTCCTGACTAAGAACCATACAAATCATCCCTTCAAAAGCGACAATATACAACATGAAATATCTACTTTAGTCCTCGGGCTTCAACAGAGGTGTCGATACCAGGACTTTCTTAAGAGCATAAAACGACTAGTGGGATCTCTCATCCCATATGAATGGAGTTTCCTTTTTCAAGAGACGCATGAAACCCTTATTTATGTTGGCATATTGGGCTATGAAACGACGCAGGAATTTATCCTTCCCCTGTAAACCCTAAAGTTGTTGAATATTGCGTGGGGGAGGAAATTGAAGTATTACGTCAACCTTCATAGGATCAACCCTCATAGGATCAATTATATGATTAAGATAGTGAAATGCGAAGTTCATGGCACGTTGAAAGATTGCTCCGACATTTTTAAGACCGAAAGGAATTTTCCAGTACAAAAATGTATTGCAAGGACAAATGAACATCATCTTCTGTTGATCCTTGGGTTTAATTTGAATTCAATTATAACCTAAAAATCTATCCATAAAAGAAAAAACTTCACTTCTTGCACACTCATCAATAATATGATCAATAAAGGGCATGTGGAAGTTATCTTTAGGACAATATTTGTTCAGGTCCCTAAAATCCATACATACACGGATGGTTCCTTGCTTCGTATCTATGGGAACGAGGTTGGATACCCATTCGGTAAATGAAATCGGGTAGATGAACCCAACATTCAACAACTTCTCCACTTCTTCCTTAATAGTGGTGGCCTTCTTAGGATTTACAACTCTAAGTCATTTTCGAATAGGTTTATCTTTCAGATAAGTTTTAATTTCATGTTCGAAAATACTGGGGTAGATCCCTGGCATCTCTTCATATGACCAAGAAAATAAATATCAGAATTCCTTGAAGAGATCGGTGTAGATATGAATTTCTTCAAGTGAACAATCTACACTAATATCTGTGTTTTTTATTTTACCAGGTTTCGAGAGATGTCTATCATGATGGTAGGAGAAATTTTCACCATGTTTCCTTCATAATATATATGATGTGTATCTAACGGAATCATGACGTGACCGACCATCTCACTCAGGGTGGACCTAAACTCATCTTGTTCAATCCTCTCAAGCTCTAGGAGAAAATAACATTTATGATGAAGGTTGTCACAAGGCCTATCAGGACCAAACATGTCCTCTAATATTGCTTCATCTGAGGGTAAAGTATCATCAAGCAAGTCATGTGAACTAGATAAGTTTGCAACCCATATGGGCTCTAAGATGAGATCCACCTCATCCGTCTACAAGGGGGAAGGATTTGGGTCTGCATTAGTTTTGTGTATAGCCTGATACACAATTTCTACTGTGGACAGTGACATCTCCATCATGATGTGTGAATGACCTTTATACGACATAGCCAAAGAAGGTAGGGTCCATGGGTCGTTGAAATATAAAGTACAAAAAGGAATGGATCTCAGTGATGAAAAAGACTCATCGCAGATGGAATGTACGAAATTGGTGACGAGAAATCAAAAGTTCCCATCAAGGAGGAATACATTTAGACACCAACATTATTAGTTTCCTACTAATAATTATCAATAATGGAGACCGAAGGTCCCACCAATGTAGTTAGACTAGGGTGCAAAAAGGAAAATTTGTCGATCGTCACTTTCTTCCCTTCACGAGGAAGGAATAAAATGTGAAATACCAACGACATAATGGATGTCATATCGTAAGTCCAATTACTCCCTAGTGAAATATTGTAGTTGAGTGGTGCATCTAGCACCTTGACCTCAACTTGCACAATCTTTCAACCTAACTGGACTGGGAAAGCAAGAAGGATGCCATGGGTTCTAATAGAACATTCATTGAATGAAGTCAGTGTAGTCATATATTCAGAAAGTGGTGGAGATCCAATGGATTTCCAACAAGATAAAGACATCACAGATATTAAATCACCTTCATCAATTATAGTACCTTTGATGGTAATATTCATACTCTCCACATGGATTTGAAAGGCCACATGGTAAGGTAAGTGAGGCTTAACATACATGACATCAAACTTGGCAAATTTTGAGCCACACTGGTCTAGATCTCGCAAGGCAGACAATAAGGCATTCCTCTGTGTAGGACACATATGGAGCACCTCCAAAGCTGACATCAAGCATGGGGTTTGGCCCAAATCCTCAATAATAGAGTAATTTTGGGTGGCTCTGGCATTAGAATTATGGGAAGAGTGATTAACGACTCCTTTTAGAATATGAGGGGGATGTTCAGGCTTATCAATCGACAAAGGTGTTTTTGGAGGAGGAGGATTTAGACCTAAAACTGGTTGCAAAGAACCATAATCATGAGTTCTAGTGGCTACACTAATCTCAGACTGGACAATATTGATACATTGCTGCCCACCATCATGTACCAAGGAATTTTGACTTCCACCTGACGCATTTCCGTTGTTGGAGGCTCCCAAGGTCATATTTTGGTTATGTGGAAATAGGTTAGTTAGCACATCAGGATGTTGTGCTATGAGCCTCGAGGATTCCTCAATCTTGGGGCACAAATGAGTAAGGTTATCGTCTTTACAAAGTTTATAGGGAAAATTCACCTTCCTCTTTTCTTTCTTTCCCTCACCAACATTATTATTAGATTTATCATTATTGTTGTAGTCATTGCTTTTATTGTTATTATTATTCTTCCCACCCTTACAATTATTACCATGAACTTTGTTCTTGTTCCCTTTGGGATGTTGGTTACCATTTGGGTTCGTCAACTGTATAGAATGCACATATATTGACTGGGTGGCTGAGGATGAAGTTGTAGCTTCTCCTACTGTAGACTGGTTAAGAGACAAATCTTTCAGCTGGTTCATGACCTGGTCTACAATCTTGGCCCTTATGGAGCCAATGATGCCATTGACATGAGGCTCAGGATTTTGTCTAGGATTGTAATTTGACCATGGTGTGTTAGGGATAATTTCATAGAGAATCATATATTAAGCATATATAACATCCAACTATTGGGCTTTGAAGATGGCCTCTTCCTCATATGTCACTCCAGATGTAGAAACATCCTTCGAAATGTAAGGAAATATGGACTTGAGGAACCATTCCAACATAAACTCTGGAGGTATGTAAGCTTTAATCAACCTCTTCCATCTACACCACTCTTGAATATGATCAGAGATAACATAGTTACCAACTTAACGAGAACTCTATAGAGTTCTCGTTTTTGGGGGGATCGTGTTTTTGTCACGTTTTTAAAAATGGTGTTGTTGGTAGCACCCCCCTCCCTTTTTAGGTGGTTATTTTATATTTTATATTTTTATATACATAATGTTTCCAGTATTTTTTTTAAATGCTTGTTTGTTCATTTTTTTTGAATTTTTTTTTTTTTTTTTTCTCAACAGTGTTTTTTCAACTATTTTAAAACTTTTCTATTTTTTTTTTCAATGGTGTTTTTAATCATGTTTCCATGCTTCATCCAATGTTAAAAATATTGTACACCATTTTATTTTATTTTAATTAATATTTTTCATATAATTGTGTGTCCTTAATTAATTTATGGTTCCACACTTTTTTAATATAGTTTTTTTTTTATTTGTTAGTTTGTCTGTGACATGTGGGACTAGCCGTGGTTGAGAAACCATGACTCAGGGGCATTTAAGTCGTCAAAATAACCAGGGGATCACACCCTTCCTGAGCCACACCAACCCTTAACATGGCTGAAGTTTTTGTCCCCGCAGGTTTCGAACCGGTGGCTTTAATATCACGGAGTGCCTTAACAACACACTCTGTCATTGACTGTCCTACACCTCGGGGACTCATTTTTAAATATAGTTGAAAATATTATTTTTAACACATTTTTTAACCTTTTCTTCAATACATAGAAAGTAATTGTAGTTAAATAACACTATTTTTAAATATTTAGAAAAAATATATATAATTCATTTTTTTCTATCAATTAAAAACTAAAAAGAAAGAAAAAAAACCATAAAATTAAAAATATATATATAAAGTAAGAGAAAATGAAAAAAATTAAGAAAAAGGTAAAAAATAAAGTATAGCCCAAAAAGACTTTAAAAAAGGTGAAAAAACACACAAAACAATTAAAAACATATATAAAAAAACCCCAAATTAAAAAACCTAAAATACAAAATTTAAAAAAAAGTTAACAAAAAAAAGTTAAAAATACTTAAAATTAATATATATATATATATATATATATATATATATATATATATATATATATATATATATATAAACTTAATTACGCCGAAAGGCGTATACCTATTGACAATGAGCACAATTAATCACCTTTTAATCTAAAATTCTAATCTGATGGCTAACAATTGAAGATGCTGGCATATTCTTAGTCATCCTCCCAAATCAATGAATGTGATTTCCTCTTCATAACTTCCTTGTATTTTTTAATGCATCCGTTGACCTGTTTATCTTTTAACATTTACCTAATCATATTAAGAAATTACTGTATCACTATATGACTGTCACGTTTAAATTATTAAACTTTGGATTTAGCAAGCTAACTGTGGTGGCTATAGACACTCATTTTCTGGCTATGTGTTTCATTTTCTGGCTGTGCGTTTCATTTTCTATCCGCACCTTTCATTTTCTACGTAAACATGATTGGGTACATGGCCAACGTTATATCGGTGTTGCAGGAGCAATATTATAGCCTAGCTTCCATGCGGAAGAGGAACCGCATCATCAGAGGAAAACATATAACTGTGTTGTCGCTCATTATGCTTTACTTCGTAGTTAGCCAATGCGCTGGAGTTTTTTTGTATGCAGTCGCTGGACTGGAGGGTTATTGTGGTGCGTGGATAATGGCGAGGGCGATGTATGTGACATTCCTTTGTGGGCTGCTGCGCTTGGTTATGTTTTGGGGCCTGCTGGTGCAGACTGAACTATAGCTTGTGTGCAAATGGTACTTCCCATAGATACTTCCCATCTGGAAGTTTATAAGGTGGGCGACCGTGGGCCTCCTGGGACCATCTGCCCGTGCCCAGTTGTACTCTGGGCAACACATAAAATTTCATACCTCAAGGTTAATGTATGTATGTCGATGTAAATCAATGTTTCCAAGTTAATACATAAACTTAGATGCAAGAGTATCTGATGGATTCCACAATAATCCTGAACACCTTCCTTCAAAGTAGGTTAGATACATGTTTTCTTTTTCTTTTGCAATAAAACGAAGATCCAGGCATGGTCAAGAGTGCACTTTGTTTTCTCATGTTTTGTTTTCAAAATAGTCATCAATGCGAACTATCACAATCTTGTTCACTGAAATTGGTGCCTTCATAGTGAACCTGGGAACCTTGATTCGCAATTACATTTGTCACCCATTTTTTTAGGTTTTAGATTTTAATTTTTTCATTAAACAACGCCCTATCCAAAAATATACCTTCAACAATATTGTTTTATTAAACAAATTACTCTTCGGTAGTAATAATGAATATAAATACTCACACTCTAACTAGAAAGGCCAAAACAAACCTTAAAATCTATTTTTTTTTTCGGTTTACTAACGAGTTCACTTGGAAAGATGGACATGTGAATGCAAGGAACATTCTAATCCCTCAATTCTTCTTTATTTTTTATGTTCTTTCACGAACCATATAAAGAAGCTTAATATGATATTGTTAAAATGTTAAATGAGTAAAATAATGTATAATCAAGAGAAGAAATTATAACAAGACCTTAAACAATATATAAATTCCAAATCGAATAAGAGAAAAGTATTAAGAGAGAAGCACAAAGCTAACAAACATGGGTATTTCAGGTCAAGCCTCAACACTTGTTTTGTGTTTAAATATAACTTTCAAAACCCTCACAAAAATAGTAGTTTTGTGTTTAAATATAACTTTCAAAACCTTGACAAAAAGAGTAAGTTGACCTGGACTGTATAACAAGGAAATACATCATGTTTTGTGTTTAAATATAACTTTCAAAACTCTCACATAAACATTAAGATGGTTGTATAACAAGGAAATACATTCGTGTACATTGTATTGTTCACAGCACCAGACGGGCAAATGCAACCGAAAAGTGTATTCCTTCTAGATTTTATAGAAAAGTTTGCAAAGGCTGTGTATTTATACAGTGGAAGGGACAGTTCACGCCCCCTCCGAGCTTAGATAGCCGTCCTGTACAGGATCAACAGTGCATTCACATTAAAATATGTTTTTCGACATTAATCAGCCACATAATATGTGGCTATGCTAGTTACGCCGAAAGGCGTATACCTATTGACAATGGGCACAATTAATGATCTTTTAACCTTATTTAACCTTAAACCTTAATCTGATGGCTATGCATTGAAGATGCTGGCATATTCTTAGTCGTTCTCCAAAATTAATGGGTCAGATTTATTGTTCATAACTTTCTTGCATTTATCAAGACATCCGTTAACATGTTTACTTTTTAACATTTACCTAATTACATTAAAAAATTACTGTAAGGATATGTAATTGCCACGTTTAAATGATTAAGTAGGATTAAACAGTGCAGCCAAATGTTTCATATTACCACAGACGGATTACGGATTACCACAAATGTTTTATGACATGTTCTCAGCCAATACCTTTCGGCGTTCTCAGCAGCGAGTTAACGGTTGTGCTAGTATATATAGGCAATTATGTATATAGTTGCATATATATTCAACTATATAATTGCATATATATGCAACTATATATATTATATAGTTGCATTTATATGCAACTATATATATAGTTGCATTTATATGTAACTATATAACTTATATAGTTACATATAATAGAAAGATTTACTTTTTTTTTTCTAATTTCTAAATGAAATTTAGTGTTTTAATTTTATTTTCAAAATGTTTTTTAAAATAAACTTTTATTTTAGGCAATTTTAGTATTTTTGTCAAATATTTTTTTTTATTTTAAATGTTTGTTTTTAATATTTTATTGAATGAATGAATTTTTATTTATTTTTTTCTTTTTTGAAGTTTGAAGAGATTTTTTATTTTTCTTTTTAACAAAAAATAATAATAATAATTATTGTTTTCTTGGGAAATTTTAATTTTTTTTCATTTATTTTTATTATTTTTAGTTTTTCACCATTTTGTTAATTTATTTTTTAAATTTGGGTTTTGAATATATTTGTTTAAATGTGTTTTTGTCTTCATTAAAAAAAAATGTAAGAATTTCTCCTTTCTCTTTATTTATTTTTTAATGTAATTTATTTTTTAAAGTTAGTAAATAAATTTTGAAGTGACAATTTAAGATCCAATTATGGGTTTTTTATTAGTGTAGGGATTTGTTGTCAAGGCCAGAATTTCAATTAGGTCCCAATTAGTTGCAATTTTAACGTTTAGAAACAACATTTTTCTTTACGTAGCGTTATGTTTTTATTTAGGTATTGATTTTAAGGTTTTTCTAAGCAACTATTTTATGTTTTAAGGACATGTTTGAAAAAAGTTGTAATTTTGCCCGGTTAAAAAAACTAGTGCTACCAATAGCACCACTTTTTGATTTGGGGGTTGATTTTAAAGTTTTTCCAAGAAAACATTTGATCATTTAAGCCCATGCTTGAAAAAAGTTGTAATTTTGACCCGGTTACAAAAAATGGTACTACCGATAGCACCATTTTTTTATTTGGGGGTTACTTTTCATTATTTTTATGAAAAAATATGGGTTTTAAGGGGATAGAGTTCTCGTTTTGAGCTCACGGTTCTCATTAGGTTGGTAACTTTGTTAGATGTGAGTGGCTTTATCTCGACGAAAAGTCGATAAAAGTTCTATGTTGGCATCGTAACGAACTGATAATTGGAAGTAGTTGAGAAAATACATGACTCGATGTACCACATCGCGGAAAACCCCGTAAGGATGCATTGAAATAGTCTCAAATAAACAAAATATTCATTAAGGGAGTTAGACGAGCACCATAGGTGAAAGGTAGTCATGTGATCACTTGGGTCCTCACCAGTATTTCCCTCAAACTATGGAAGGTCAGAGGGAATACTGGTAGGGATGGGGGGCCATGAAGGATCATGATGCACTAGGTAATTCATCAATTTTGATAAGTCTGGTAAATTTAATTTGGCCAAAAAAGGGAGTCTAGGTTGCGGCGTCTATGCCCATGCTCCTAGGAAAGACTAGTTTTGAGAGATCGTGAGACAAATTGGGTTTTGGTATACACCATGGCCTTGTTTGGTAGTATAGTATCCAGTTCCCAACAGATTCATAAAAGGTTGTAAGGGAATCATCACCGATGAAGTTGCTTTCCAAGAGAAAGCGACATGATATGGGTTACTCATGTGAGGATATATGTTTCCACCAAATGAAGGAACTTTGTGTGAGGGGTTTCCAACACTATAAAATTGACTCCCCCCTGATGAAACACTAGAGGTTAGAGGGAGGTTTTCTATGAGAAAAGTGTTTGTAGGAAATGAAATTGTGGAAGAAGGATGGATGAATAGGATATAAAAGTAGAAGGACCGCCCATTTGAGAACTCCACCCTAGAATATTGTAGCTAGGATTGGGTCCAGAGGAAGGATTATTCCATCCTCCTACCGTGGGAATTGTTTAAGGGATATGACCCCCACCAAATGTGAAAGGAGTATAAGGAGGCATCATGCCCCCAGACCCAAAGCTAGGATTCAAATTAGACATCGAAACATAGGATGACAAGTGAGAAGTCATGTTTCTCATACCAAAAGAGAAGGATCATAGGCCCAAACCATTGACTGAGTACTATGATTCATCATACCATTCATAAATACAAAAGGATTTGTCCCCATGGACTGAGTGGAGACCGTGGGATGGGTAGCATTAAGAGAAGGAGTCTCTAGTATCCAAACAACCGATGATGAGGGAGTCGAGGGGACTCCACTAATCATAGTGGAGGATTGATTCAAAGGGATTCCTAACACATTATTTGACTCAGTACTCATGGTAGGATGGTTCCGAGTCTGGGAGGTGGAGATATATGTACTGCACTTATTAATTCTATGTCTTTTAGCAGGCAGATTTGGTAATAGACCAAACTGTGGTACTTGACTCAACAGACGACGAGAATGATGGGGAGGCTGGTCTTGCTCCACGATGACTTAAAAATCACAAAGAAAAACAAAATCCTAAGGCCACCAAAGAATCAAAGAACACACTCCCAAATAAAGATAAAGGCCAATTCACACAAATATGATATGAGGGATGAAGGGACCTCCCAAACTAAAGAATGTATGCGTCTCCTAGGAGGGGATGAGACTCTTGAATAATAGAGTGGAGGTAACAAAATAAGTTAGAAGGACCCTTGTAGGCTTAAAAGTGCATTCAGTCAGATTCCTCTGGTGAGAAAATCCTCCATAAAGTCTATGTGTTTTGTGATCCCTATTTGACTCAGTGTACTTGTTCAATAACCCCTACAAGCAACCTATGAGGATACCTACGTCAAGAAACTAAAATCACCATGGTATAACCAATGCTCAAGTGAGCAGTCGTAGGTCCGGTCCACCATATGGGCAAGGAAGCAAAGCCCAAAATATTTAAAGCACCACCTCTTAAGGAGGTAAAGGAAGTAGAGAAACCACCAGATACGAATATATCTCTAGAAATATCTTTGATGCTAGGAAGGTATTAGATGGATATCTCTGCAACCAAATTTGCGTGACCTTGTGCTTAACTTCGGTTTGGGTGGAGCCTCTTGAGGAAACCAAATACACAATGGGAAAAGTTTATGTCCTACATTTGTTTGTGTACCCTAAAAAATAAAAACATTTCTAATCAGTTTTAATTATTCAACGTTAATTTAGTGGCTTCTACATACTCAAGAGGTGTGATCATGAAACTTATGGTACTATGACTCAGCATATATAAAAAATAATAAAATATAAAACAATGCTAAGTACTAGTCTTGATTTTCAAAGAAATGGTATGCTTCTAAATGATGTTCTTAGGATGAAATCTCTTCAATTTCAATAAAGTGCAGTCTTTCCTAATCATGTCAAAACTAATGTAATGCATAAAAAAGTGAAAATTCTCTAAACAAATGAAAAAAAGAAAATTGGTTTTTGTATTTTCAATATAATGAAATGAAAATGCAAGGAGTGAATAAACAACCTCTTAGGAAGACCCTATTGCAAGGACAAGAATACAAGCCAAAAAGAACAACAAGAAGTGATTATCCATACCAAAATGCACATAAAACAAATGAGAAATATGGAAAGAAAGGAGTTCTCCCAAAATATTCACCAATGACACAACTTCATATCACTTTGTAGGCACTTAACAGTGAGGACATGGACCCAAGAAGTCTTAGCAACCTGAAAAACTCACCCAACAAACATTAAACTTAGTCAAAAAGACTTAGAAAATAGTGTATGTGATTGTTCAGGGAACATAAGTGTATGTGCATGCCCTAAAGACATACATCTCACGTATGTACACAATTGTCAAGGGAAAACCTATGTATGCCAAAGAAGACACTTTTTGGGCAAGGGTTAGGCCAAGAAACTTGAATACAAAGAAAATAAGATGCTATCAAGTAATAGGAAACATAGAAACTTAGGCAAACAAAGATAAATAAAAGAGAAAAATAACCCAATACCCCAAAAGGGAGACTCTCCCCAGTGGAGTCGTCAATTCTATTACGAGGAAAATATCTTTATGGCTAGGGGTAAAACACAATAGACAAAATGACACCCAGAAATCAACTCTAGTCTCACGTATGCTAGATAAATAGAAAGGATAAGAAGAGAAGGCTAGAATCCTACCTCGTCCAGACGTTTGAAAAAATACCACGAATGAACTCACGATCCAAATCTTGATGCCTGTAACTTTTCCTCAATAACCAAGATACACAAGAATATGGAAATTATATAAAATGTTAGCATATAAACTAACATAATCCATTAACATGTATAAAAAATACACCCATGGAAAGTACTAAAAATATTTGCGACATATAAGTGCACAAGAAAACAATATTTCTATTAATGTAATCAACATAAGTACACAGGTACAAACTTTTGTAATGGCACATGTCAGAACCAAGAAAATAAGTCCCTCCAATTGGGCCTTCACCACTTCAATCCTCCACAATGGAAAGCTCACAAGTAGTAAGATTAGTTGAGTTTATCCTTCTCAAGATAGGAAGAGCTTGGGGGTTGAACACAAAGGAAGTTAAGACTTTGAAGGACAAAGGGATGTAGACTGAATATGAAGTGAAATTTTTCTAGAGTGTCTTTTCTCTCCATGATGAATCTCTTCAAGGCTTGCATATGGCTCAATTTATAGCCTTCAAATGGATATGAAGGTTCGTTTGGAGCGTTTCCAGTATATGGAAGGTCAAGGATCATATATCTCGTGACCTAGCATGGAAACCCAACATATTTTTTATTGTTTGAGTACCAAACCTGATGTACACGGGTTGTAATGGAGAAACATGCATATATGCGATTTGTCTAACTGTGGCCCGCGTATATGTACAAAACTTTGAATTTTTAACTCTGGGATGAAAAAAAAGGGGAACTTGAGTCTGTAGAGGGAAAGGGAAGGCCATCAAAGAAAGATGCATGGAGTGTCACAAAAATTTCTATAACAACATTATCTCTGCCAAAGTCCTAGCTTGTCCTATAGGTGTCGTACTTTGTAGTTCCATGTAGTAGACTAATGCACAACCTCTAAATGTTGTTTTCAATTGCACAATCTTTACAACCTTATCCTAGACATTATTTGCAGCTCAAGTTTTCTTGTAGACAAATAGATGGTGTTTTGGGTCCTTTGACCCAACCCCCTAGAACTCAAGAAGTCTGAGGGTATTGTCTACCCATTCCATGTTTCTTTGTGTAGTACCTCCTCTATTTGAAGTTGGTTGGCTCTGAATCTGTGCACTCCATCCACTACTATGATTTCAACTATGATTTCCTCCGCTAAATACAAGTGATTTCAACAACTCTTCAACTGTTACATGATATTGTGGTGACACACATGGGTTCATGGATTCAACACAAGATCCAATTTGAGTAGGACTTAATGACTCTTCTATTATAGAAATAGAATAAAACCACTCTTCCTATCATTTTATGTGTCATATCTCTATCATTTAGACTATTGTGCAAGGTCCTCTCCACTCTGGATCATTGTGCCACTCTCCTTTATCAACCCCAATATTTCTCCTCCTATACCTTCTTTTGTTGCACAGTACTCCAAACTCGTATTCTTCCTCTGATACAACTTCGTTGGTTCTCTACATCACGATTCCCTCCCTTTTTTTATCCATTTATTCGTTATTCCTCTCCTTTCCTCAAACTTTCCTCTTTCCATCCCCTATTTCCCCCTATGTGTGTGAATCCCCTTAGCAGTCAGACTCCATTTTCATCATGCACTTGTCACACAACAACATATTTATCCATGTACCCAAAAATTTCATGAACCTTCCGCATCGACCTATGAAGAAATACCTCTCTGCAACACTATATGATTGGGTACAATCTACTGCAAATGTTGTGATATAGCCTCCCAATATGTTTCCCAACCATAAATAAACTATGCTAGAAGTTGTATTACTTACCTATTTCAGTTTCCTTACCAACTCAGGAGTCCAATTCCTCAGCACTATGGTTTGGTACCTTCCAGTATTTGCCACTAATAGTTATAACCAGTCAGTCAAAATAATCGAATATTTACCATTGAAAATCTCATGCAGCTCTATGTAAAGATACATTTGCATCCATTTCTCATCACTCATCTAAGGTTATCTATCCTCTTTTCGAGAAAAGTCTCATTTCTTCCCTTCTATTCCTTCTGATATTTCTTCCTTAGTCAGCCTCCAAAACATTCCCTCAATCACATATTCTGGGTCTCGACAATGGAACCATTTGTTGGTGCACTATTGTAAGACCCTAGGTTCAAGTTATCTTAACCAACAAAACCATTCATATACCATCCCTTTCAACATCACCTGTGTGAAAGTGAAGTCTTACATGAGGTATCTATTAGGGTTGCAGGAACCAAATTTCTATAGTAGTGAGGGAATGGGAGTTGATCATCCTATTCATTCTCACTTGTCTATTCTGTGTTCATTATTTTGTATTTGTTCTTCTTTAGTTACTTAGTGAATTTAGTATTACCATTATACAACATATTTCACCGAAAACCAATTTACCGTAACATTCATAACTATTGAGAAGTTATAATGTATGAAACAAATCTATTCTAGCATGCATAAAATTATTTTCATGATAAATCACATAAAAGATGAGAAAACACAATATTTAACGTGGTTCACCCAAATTTGGGCTACGTCAATAATGACTGAATTATTTATTATTCTTTTTGCAATAGTCTTAGGCTTATGCACTGCACTTACAATAAAGATATTCTGCTATCTCTTTCTCCATCTTTCCTAGCTTCTCTGCAGTGTAAGCCTCTCTATGTGAAACATCTCTCTAGCACTCATACATAGACTCTTTTTGTCTCATCTTATTCTATAACTCTCCTTACCGACATGAACTCTCAATAGATTGGAACAAAATCAACATTACCTCTCAAGAGAGAATAGAACATAATAGAAAAGAAAAAAACATAAAATAATAAAACACAATAGAACAAAACAAAACAAAACAGAACAAAACCCAATCTTCCCAACCCAATACATATTTATACATGAACTCTAGAGCTTAAAACCCTACTTTTTCTCATCCCAAAACCCTATTACCACTCATGAAAACTCCTAACAACTCGTGTCGACTTCTCGTTCGAGATGCATTTCCTTCTTTTACACATGCATGTTGCTTGTGTACACTTGATAATTGGTCTTCCTACTTTTTCATGTCTTATTGTTTTTAGCATCCCTAACTGTTTTCCTTGCTTTTCACCCGCTTTCTTCTCTTTCTTTATTCTCTTCTTTCTTCTTCTTCTTTATTATTTTCCATTATTTTTATTCTATGTATATTCTTACTACACATTGTACTTTTAAATGTGCATTAGTTGAGTGATCTCGATCATACCTTGTTTTCCTTCATCTTCTTCTGCACACCTCTTCCATACTTCATATTTTCATGAATACTATTTCCACAATGCATGTCCAATACCCCCCTTTTGGGTTGTTTGGGGGTTCTCAATCATTTGGTTCCTCATTCACTCTTTTCACTATTGTTCTTAAGTGGGCATGGAAAGTGAATTATAAGAGAAAAAGAGACATTGCTTGTTGGCTATAAGTAGTTATTGATTACTCCATAAAGGAATGGATGTTTGTGTGCATTAGAATGATGAAAGTTGTGAAAGAACTATCCATAGCTAAGAATACTTGGTGTTTCCAACATTGATATTTCTAGACTAGTAGCACTTAAGCCCTATAAAAGAAGTGGAACATATTTATGGATTGGATTGTAGAGAAATGGGTTCATTTCTTTGGGTTGTGAAGGATGGAGGGGAATAAAGTTGGAAAACGAGGATTGTTTTGTGGCTGGGAAAACCGTGAGATCTTGTTAGCTAATTGTTGTGTGTTTTAGAGTCATCCTAGGAATCATTTTAATGGATTCATAGCCCTGGATTAGGGATGGCCTATTGTTAAGAGATAAAGATGTAGTGTCTATGGCTATGTGGAATGTATGATGTCTACATCCAGTTGTTGAATGATTTATTTAGAGATAAGTTATCTTTATGTTTTCTCTGTATTTTATATACCATTGTTTATTAGTTATCACTGTGCTGAGTTTATCATGCTTGTTTTTGTTATAATATGCATTGGGAATTTTCCTTAATCTAATTAGAATGCTCTTGAGTATCGCATGAGTTATTTTTTTTCATACATGTATCTTGATTAATCAAAGAATGGTAACAAAAATTTGGAATTTCCCAAAAGATGTAAATTTAGATATACCTGGATAGTGGGTACGTTACAGGTTGATATAGAAGAAAATATTTGGGTTTGTTCGATATGGGTACGTCACAGATTGGTATTAGAGAGAATATTTGTGTTGTGTTGATACTGGGTAAGTCACAATAACAAATTCCTGAGGGGAATGAACCCCAATAATATATGCACTTATCATTTGAATTCCCTTGTGAGTACAAAAGTATAGAGAGGAAGATAAGTGATGTTGCATTAAATATGTGATGGAAATATCCTTGAATACCCTATAAGTATTATTTATGGTATCAATTTCAAGTGAAAATATGGATTGAATCTTCCCTTCCAATGCCTTCTTCACATTTACTGCAAGCTTGCAAGAGATGGAAGGTCAAATCACCACATAGGCCTTTGGTGGGAAGGCCTTCAACCTATGGGAGTGTGCATTGGTCATACTCAAGGTGAGTTACAGTCCCCCATCACCCTATATAGGGATGCTAGATAGGTTAGGGTAGAATCAATTTTCCTTTAGTATTTTATACTTAGATCACATTACATTCTACATTTTACATTTCATTCATCTCATGCACATCTATACCTATTAATGGTAGCTGGGACATAATCCATATGTGTCTCCTATACCATATTTTGTGATGTATAATCGGGAATTCACAGTAGGGAGTACCCCTATATATTAAAGGGAATCTTTCCCCCATCAAAAGGTTAGGATTTGGGTTATTTTAGACCATATTGGTATCTAGAAATACTAGTGATGGAGATGCACTAGAGCTAGATGAGCATGAACTTAACTCAAAAGAGATTAATTTAGATGAACTCAAAGGTGAAGAAGGAGGTTATGGAGTTTGTTTTTTTTTAATTCTCAGACATTGGGTTGGAGAAAGAACACATCCAAAGTTACCAATAAATGGTTATAATCCCCTAATTTTATGATAGTTCCTAATGAATATAGGATGCAAAATCTTGATTGAAGTATAAGAATCCTTAACAAAGTAATGTGACCTAAATATTAGTGAAGGGTAAATCATAGAATACTTTAACTCAATCATGTACTAAATTCGACTTAGGTTCCAAGGGGGTGTAATTTTCTCCAATAATATATATAACTAAGGTAATAATAACAAAACATTTCCCTAGAAAATAAAAATACCTACTAACCTAAAGGTGACCTTACGCAAAATGTGTAATAATAAAATAAATAATATTCCAAATATTTCTCAACCAATGGTAGTCCGCTCCATGAGGAGAAATAAATCAACATACAAACATGGACCTATAAGAGACTCGAACGTGAGTGAGATTAATTTCACTATTAAAGTGAGTGAAGGGATGAAAGAGACAATTATAGTAAAGGACGTTGGGAGTAATTGTAGTCTCCCAAAACTTATTTATATTAGGGCATGATACCTCCTACAAGATCCACTTTTGTAGGAACATAGAGAAAATCAACTAAGCAACCTCTTAATGGATATGTGCAATAGGTTACCTTACCTACATGCTCAAATCACCTTTTTTGGGGATCTTTCATATGAAAGAGATATGATTCTTAGCCAAACCTTCTATTGCAACCATAGAAATATCCACTCCAAAGAATCCACCTATTTTTATATGATTTTTCAGATGTATCTAATACAAAGGAATTTAATGTACCCTAAAGGAAAATATCTATATATCAATGTGAAAGAAAAACCTTTATGAATGAAATGGGGGAGAGGTCTAAGGTTCTTTTTTGAAGGTTTTTGTATTTAGAAGAGGTTTTGTAATGTTATTTTTCTTGTTTCTGAGCTTAGATTTGGTTGTGTAAAATACCACCCATACACAAGGAGGCATGGAAGGTACTTCTCAGTTCAAAGGGTCATCCTCATATACCAACATTATGACATGAGTGTAGGATTAAACCACAATCCATGACCTAATTGTGAGAAGAAAATACTACACTAGCTAATTGTAAAAGAGAGAGAGAGAGAGGAGAGAGAAAAGTAGAATCGATATTCACACATAAGAGACTAAGAAACCAACTCTAATTAGAATGTATTAATCCTTTATAATGAGTACAATATATAGAAATATCCACATGAGGAGTAATGCGCACAAGGTTGGGATTTCCATGTGCATGCTCAAGTAATAAAGTAACTTCTCCCAATAGAAAGAATTAACTAAATTCAAAAGTTGCTAATAATAAGAAAAGATAAAAAAATATAGGTGAGAACTTAGTGAGAACTCTACATGAAGTCAACATGCATTCCGTAATAGAAAAAATCTCCTATAATAAGACTAGAGTCCAATAATGGAAGTAAAGTCCCAACTGAGTGAGAATTTGCTAATTATGGAAAGTCACTAAATAAGTGAAGTGATTTAACTACAAGTATTAGATCGGTAATGTGCACTTCCCTAGGAGGAAAATATTCTTACTAAAGTGCACTAAATATCCATGAAACAAGAAATATATCCTAAAATCAAGGAGATAAGAATCATCTCATAAAAAATAGGAATTGGCCTAATGGTAGCGAAAAAATAGGAATTTTCCTAATGGTGGTTTATGAGCCCATGGTTTTGGAAACCTATGGTATTTTACCATGGTATTACATATAGGAATCCAGTAGCTAAAAACAGACCTACTATAAATAGACATGCTATAAATAATAGTCCTCCTAAATAGTAGGAAAAATGGAAAAAATGAGTATGTCTCTAAGTTTGTAGTTGAGCATATACCCAAACACCCCCCGTGAAACAGAACTTGTGTGTACAAAATAATGAGTCTTAAAAATATGAATCCATGTTAGTTAATCATGAAAAAGTATAGATGCATAACAACTAAACAAAAGTAAGGTAAACATGAAAAACCCAATGGGAACAAACCCCCCCCTCAAAATATGTTGCTAACAAGAAACAAATGCTAACATGTTCAACTGATAATTTAATGTATCCCTCATTCCTAGAATGCACCTCAATGATAAAAAAAATTGTTTGGTGAAAGGATTTGTGAATATGTCTGCCACCTTCTTTGAAGATGGACAAAACTGCATATCAATGACTCCATCCTGATTTTTTTGTCGAATAAAGTGCATATGAACCTCAATGTTATTGGTCCGCTTGCTCTGAAATGGGTCTCTAAACATATTGAGAGTAATTTTATTATCACACCATATAACTATCGGAATATGAAAATCAACTCCTAACTCTATAAGAAAGTGTTGCAAAAAAATAACTTGAGTAGTAACGTCCATCACACCCCTGTACTCTGCCTCTATTGATGATAAAGAAATTGTGGATTTCATCTTACTTCACCAACAAATAGGTCAGGATCCAAGGTAGAGGACATATCTTGAAGTGGAATGGATATCCGTGATATCACCTACCCAATATTAGTCTATGTAACCAACAAGATCTAATTAATCTTCTGCTACATAATGTATACCAAAACTAGTATTCCCCTTGACATATCTGAGAATCCTCTTTGTTTCATTCTAGTGAATCTCTTGAGGCTCTTTCCTGTACCTTGAAACTAATCCAACTGCATAATAGATATTCAGTTGGGATTTTGTAAGCTAGAGAAGACTCTCCACCAATTGTCGATATCTAGAACAATCAACCAAAGGTGATGCAACGACATCCTCTATTCTAACCCCTGTCTGAAAGTGTGTTGGATCTATCTTGCAATATATCATCTAAAACCTATGAAGTAGATCTATGGCATACTTGGGTTGTGACATATTTATTTTGAATCATTCTGGTTGATTTCAATACCATGAAATTAATGTAAAAATCTCATATCTGTCATAGAAAACCTGTCATGCAAAGTGGTATTCATTGTAGCAATGGAGGAGGTTGATCTCCCTATGATGAGTAAATAATATACATATAGAACTATCAATAGAAGTGAATCTGTGTTCCTCATCATATACACATTCTTATCTAATCTACATCTAAGAAAACCTCTAGATAGAATATAAGAGTCTATTCCTAAGGTGATCACTTAAGTCTGTACAATGACTTCCCTAACCCGCAAACTAATGATGAATATTGAAAATATTCCTCTGGATGCTCTATTCATATGGCGTACCTTCCACTTTCTAGAAATTGCAATATCTAGAGCTAATCAAATGGAATCAATCTTCGCAACCGGTGAAAACGTCTCCTCGTAGTCAATGCCTTGTACTTGTGAGAAACCTTTATCTTTCTATTGGAAGGTAGAGGAACCAACTCCCATGTATTGTTCTCTATCAGGGAATTTTACTTCTCTTTTATAGATTCCTCCCAATGGGGTTTTCCTTTAGCCTTTGTGTAAGACTGAGGATCTAATTAAATTACCATATAACAATAAATAGGAAGCAATGTCTCCATGGTAGTAGAATATTGCAGAGGCTCCACAAATTGAGATGTATTTCTCCGTGGATCGACATGATCGCCCATTGGATCACTTGTTGCATGAAGAGTCTGTTCTGACCATCATGGTCGATGATCTAGACATGCAACTTCTTGATTTTTATAAAAAAAATCAAATGTATCAGATTCATATATCTGATCAGAAATATGATTGAAATAAGTCTCAAGAAGTTCCACAACTAGTGGCGGTGGAGATGGAGGTGTGGACTGCTCCAGAAGTACCTGTGAAGGACCCTCTTCAAACTTAACACTCCTTTGAATGAATAGTGTATATGAAGTAGTATATAATAACATGTATCCCTTCAATCCATCTAGATATAGAAATAAAATACACTCCTTACTATGATCTTTCATATCTTTCCTCCCATCGGAATGGATCCTAGCCCATACACAAGAATCAAAAATTCTGAAGTGAGTGACTTTCTCTTTCTTCTCGCTCCAAGTCTCATATGAAGTGACGCCCTCGACCTATTTATGAGGAATTATATTTGGAATGTAGACTTCATATTTGATACCTTCAAACCATAACTTTGGAGGTAGTTTTCTAGCCTGCAACATACATTGGCCATCTCTTTCAATGTCCTATTCTTTCTCTCTGCTATCCCATTCTGTTGTGGAGTATATGGAACTTTGTGCTGCAACTATATAACTGATTCTGAACAAAGATGATCAACGTCCTTATTCACATAACCTCCTCCATTTTATGTACAAATCTTATTAATCCTTTTCCCTATTTGGTTCTCAACTAGATGCTTGAAATCTTTAAGACACTTAAAGACCTCAAATTTTAATTTGAGAAAGTAGACGCATGTATATCTTGAAAAATAATCAATGAAAGTAAGAACATACTTATCTTTATTGATCGATGGGTGTGGGAAAGGACTTGTAATGTCAATGTGAACCAAATATAGAAGTGGTGATTCCCTCCATGCTTCACTAGTGTTCAATTTATCCTCAAGATGTTTTCCTTGTAAGGAGCGTTGGAAAACTCCATCTTTGTACTGAATATGGGGTAATCCATCTACCATTCCACCCTTACTAATATTATCTAAAAATTTGAAATTCATATCCCCAAACCTATCATGCCAAAACTTGGACTCTTCATTAGCATGTGTTAGAAGTGATACATAATTAGATTTATGAGTGAAGTGAGAGAAGGTGTACAACCTGGAATGGTGATTAACCTCACAAATGACAATTTTTAAACCATATGAAAAGTCATAAATAATAATTGAGTCCAGAGTGAAGTCCACCTTCTTCCCTGAACCTGAATGATTGATTTGATAGATGGGGAGAAGATTCACTAAAATATTTAGAACATGAAGTACATCCTGAAAGAATCCATGGTCTATATCAAATCTACCCCTACCACACACCTCTGCAGAAGAATCATCTCCCATGAATATTGTTGGTCCGGAACAAGTCTCCAAGTATGAGAAAATTCTATTTGATGAGGCCATGTGATGGATAGCCCCTGAATCAAGCACCCCAAGAATTAGGAAAATATGAAATAGCAAGTAATGCATGATCATTACCTCTTTCTGATGACGTATTTTTCCTTGCATTATTTGGAGTACAATCCTTGAGGGGATGTTTCTCAAGTGTTTGTGCCATGAGATCTATGGTTTTTTTCATGAAAGAACTCTCGAGATGGAAACCACTGTTACAATTGGAACACATTATCTTATGCTTCTTTCCTTCTTATGACTTAGAACTCGAACTCTCATCTATTCACTTTTTTTTATCTTCCTTATTTTTCTCTTGGTCCTTCTTACCCTTGTTCTTTTACTTATTCTTCTTTGAACTTCCTTGAGTTGTAAGAGCGTGGGGCTAGGAATTTGTAAGTGCCCCTATTCGGATGAGATTTGTTTTCTAATGGATAATTGACTCCATAAAATCATATAGGTATGGTGTCTTCCATGCAGACCCCATAGCTAACCTGGTAGTGTGAAAAGAATAAGTGTAGACATAATACTCTGGTCCTAGTTTTGTTAGAACTGAAAAGATTAATTTTTCATCTTTATTATCAATTACACAATCCTTAACATGAGAAATAAACTTTTTAACCTTATATAAGTAGTCTTATAGGGTGTCAAAATATATTTGATTTGATACATGTAGATCACTCTCCATCTAATGACCTCTTAGATTGTCTTCCTTTCCTAGAAGATCCTTCAACTTTGTCCAAACATCATTAGGAGTCTTGAAAGTATTGACATGAAAGAGGATATCTCGAGAGATGCTAAAAAAAAACATCATGTAGGATTCATCCACTATGTTGAAGTATTTTTATTTCTCTATAGATGAAGTTGGCTTGACCTCAGTTCCCATGGTGATGCTATACAAACCCTTGCCTTGAAGTAGAAGCTCTATCTTGGGCTTCCACTCAAAGTAGTTGAAGGGTGTAAAGATAACTAAAGAATATGGTTGATCCATAGATTTCTATGGGTTTTCCAATATGATTTATAAACCTTAAATAAAAGCTAATACCCCCTCATGATAATGTCTCTAATACAATGTAGGATTAAACCACAATCCAAGACCTAATTGTGAGAAGGAAATGCTACACTAGCTAATTTCAAAAGAGAGAGAGGAGAGAGAAAAATAGAATCAATATTCACACATAAGAGACTAAGAAACCAACTCTAATTAGAATGTATTAATCCTTGATAATGAGTACAATATATAGGACTCTCTACATGAGGATTAATGCACACTAGGTTGGGATTTCTATGCGCATGCTCAAGTAAAAATGTAACTTCTCCCAATAGCAACAATTAACTAAAGTCAAAAGTTTCTAATAATAAGAAAAGGTAAAAAATATAGGTGTGAAATTAGTGAGAACTCTACATGAATTCAACATGCATTCCATCATAGAAAAAACCAGCTAGAATAAGACTTGAGTCCAAGAATGGAAGTAAAGTCCTAACTGAATGAGAATTTGCTAATTATGGAAAGTCACTAGATAAGTGAAGTGAGTTAACTCAAAGTGTTATATGGGTGATGAGAACTTACCTAGGAGTCTAATATTCTTACCAAAGTGTGCTCTATAGCCATGAAATAGGAAATATCTCCTAAAATTAAGGAAATATGAATTATCTCCTAAAAAATAGGAATTGGCCTAATGGTAGATAAAAGATAGGAATTTTCCTAATGGTGGTTTATGAGCCCATGGTTTCGGAAACACATGGAATTTTCCCATGGTACCACATATAGGAATCCACCAGCTAAACATAGATATGCTATAAATAGACATGTTATAAATAGAATCCCTTCTAAGTAGTAGGAAAAATGGAAAAAATGAGGATGTCACTAAGTATGTAGTGGAGCATGTACCCCAACAATGTGATGAGACAATTCCCTTACAACCCTGAGCGCACAAATATGATATTCTTGAGGTATTTTCTTCCAATAAGGAGCTAATTTCCTCTTTCCAACTCGGTGGCCCTCTCAAGATAGAGAATCAATCCTTAGATAGATTGATTTTCCCACCCAAGGGAGTAATTCAACACACGATGCATAATCTGGATACCTAGGACACCCACAACTACAATATTGTGGAAGTCTACTTGTTCTAGGAACCGTGTTCCATGTCTTCTTTAGAATTACTCCAAAGCTTCCCTACGCAATGGAAATAGTTTTTGTCTTCCATAGGCGGGGTGTATCCATCAGAGTCTAGTTTGATTGTGTTTGACATCAACCAAGATCGTAATCAAATTTCCCACCAAATCAATTTTGAGATTAAATTGAAATTAAATGGGAAAAACATCTCCAACAAAGTGGTTCATGAAGGTACCTCAACTTGCATTATTTCCATTTCTTGCTGGAAATTACTTGTCTCTCCAAATATCAACTTGTCTAACACCATAGTGAATGCATTTGATGGACACATGTTCAATTCCCATGGAATTATCACTGCATTTCCCATTGATTTAGGTGGAAATCCTATCTTTGTTGAGGTGGAAGTGTTAAGAACCAAATATCAATATAGCATATAAAAACCTCAGAATAAGTACTCAACGCCTTGAAAAAGAGAGAATTTTAGATAATAAGCCTCTTTAAGGGGGAAACCTCCTTTTACCCCACATAAATGTTCAAGTACAAGATGATTCCAAA